>JAVIWC010000753.1:0-19847 GCA_031894815.1 Creontiades dilutus | reverse complement strand
CTTCTCGAGATCTACTCGAAAAGCACTCGCGATCTACCGTTTGAGCACCTCCTCTGTGTACACTCGAGTTTTACACGTAGAGGTGTCTGATCTTCAGAGGTAAATGAGTCTGCCCCTCGAAACACAAGTTGGGAACTTGATATCCCGATAAACCCACTCACTTTAAATTAAGTGAGAGAGCTGGCTAAAGAATTGGGGCGTTGTCGGACCAATATTGATTTTTCCTGAAAATTTCAGATTTTTGCTCCAGCCGTTTGGGAGAAATTGTGCGCACGGACTGAAAATTTTTTATTGCAGATTTGGATTCTACACCCTTTGAAACAAACACCATGAAATTTTCAGGAGAGTTAGAATTTTTTTTTTAAGAGCGATTACAGCGATTACAATGGTTTATTATTGAATAATAAACCAAAATCAATTTTTGGCACATTCATGGTTTTGGCATTAAGGAGACGATATACATTCTTCACTTACTAATTTAGTTCATTTGACGAATTTCTGCAGGCTGTCAACTCCTTCACTGCACAACCTGTACCCCCTTGCCATCCTTGTAATTTCTAGTATTTCAAGTATTTTATCAATGTTGACAATGACTGTGCATCTGATGTGAATGCAAATAAAACTACCGATCGATTGAATTACCCATTTACCATTACGTTTCCACTTATTGATCTCTATTCTCTCTATATCAGATAGTTTAGCCGGATACTGTTACCAACAAACCATTCGCTCGAGTTAAAGCAACAAATACCGCTGAGGATCCGCGTAATAGCCCGGCAGCCGCCTTTTCAAACGGCATCTGAGGCCGTCAGGAATGTTTGTTTAGACCCCCAAGTCTCTTTAAGATGAGGCGATGAGCAGAAGGGGAAGATTTTTCTTCAACACTGCCGACACGCAAATAGACCTCGGGAGCCTTAAGAAAGAGGGATTCGGACCATTAAACTCTGGCGCTAAATGCGTTCCTAAAAAGTGAACAAGGCCAAGGTCTTCGGATCAAGTTAAATGCCTTCATTAAGGGTCTCACCAGTTTGTATTTCACATGGTTTTTTTGGTATACTCCTTGGCCAGGTGTTGGATTCTGACAGTTTTTTATCGTTATATATACTTTGAAAAAAAAATCAATTAAAAAACCCCGTACAAATTATAACACAAAGGCCAGAATTGGACTGTACAACCATGGATATTGCTTCCTAGGTAAACTCAGACACACGCATAGATATCCAACTGAAATTTAATGAGATAGAATACAAATAAAAGGAAAAATAATGCTTCCGGTTGTTCTCCTTAAGTGAATTGAAGCTTGGGAGATAGCGTTGTGAAAACTAAAAGCGTATAGCATCAACCCAGCTATTTGGTCTGTTGCCGGCCGTGCAAAAGAACTCTAAGGCTCTGCTACCGTTTGTTCTCCTCAACTGAATTGAAGCTTGGGAGATGGCGTTATAAATAGTAAAATCGTGAAGCATCAACTGTGCTATTTGGTCTGCCTGCCTTTACAATTTTTCAAATGCAAGCAAACGGATGATAGTACAGCAACCCGAATGGATTGCAAAAAAACTACCCTCCCACACCTAAAGTTGCTGAGATTTTAATGTTTTCACAGTTCAATCCTTAAATATGATATCTGGTCTAAATGCCGACATTACTGGCACATCCCAGACTAATGTTTTTTTAAGCGTAATTTCGTTATTTTTTGCTGTAGCTTTGGAAAAAAGCTTCGGTTGGCGGAGGGATGGATTTCAGATCGGGGAACCCAAGGGCACGTGTACCAAAGAGGAAGGGTGGACTCGACGTTGGCGGTCAGGGATTTTCCCCATCTCCGCGGGCTTGTATGAAATTCTGTGTTAACATGTGATTGTATTTATTGTGTGAACGTGACTTACATTGTAGCGGAAAATTGATCTGTGATAATCAGTGCAATTTAATAGTTTAGGAATCTAGTATGTAGGTAGGATTCGTGCTGAAGTGATAGGACACTCGGTAATCGCCCTGTCTCAGTCGTTTTTCAACCGGATATGGATCTAATTAAAAATGACATCCGTTAATTTGAAGACCACAAGTTGAAAGAAGAATGAAGAAAGTGTAATAGTAGCTTGGTGTCATTAACTTGTCCCTAATGAGTACCGTATCCCATAAAAACCAGGCACCTTCACGTGGTCCATCTGGGGCACACTTATGGAGACTAACGCCAGAGGGGACCCGGTGGGCCGACAGAATCATCAAGAAAGAGTGTGGGAAATCCAATGCTGCCGTTAAAGTTAGCTCGTATTATCGTTTTGCATGACAGGAAATTTGGCTTTGTTTTTACTCAGTCATACTTTATCGGATTGGTTTTTCATCAAGGTTCAACATTTTTACAAATGTTCTGTGTAACGAGACCGCGTTCTCTTTGCCGATAATGCTGCCGTTTTGATCTGAGATGCGATCGGAAGTCAAATTTGGAAGTTTGGCCGGGTTAATCAGTGGCCTTGGTATAGTTGTTCAGCTTTTAACGTCAACTAAACCAAATTCATCACCGTTGAATCAGATTTGTTGGAAAATCTCTCTTTTCACCTCTTCTTAAAGATCTAATAGCATACAGATTAGACAGTGTGGAGCTCGAGCAGATATATATTGCGAAGCTATGTAGGGTGAATCCCACGTGAAAAGTTTAACTAAAAAAATACATGTTGTCCTCCATTTGACCGGTAGGTGTTGTGTGTTTGCCGAGACTTGACTTGGTACCCCGACATACCCTGGAAATTATACAGCTATGAAATAGTAGAAGAAAGTGTAATGACCCTTTAAGGGAAAATTTATTTTCAAGTCTTCAAAATCTATTTGGGAAGTAAATCATAATTTTGATTGAAAAGCCACGCAAATTATTTCACGAAGATTCATTATTTTGAACCCCCCTCATAGCTTTGTATCGGGCCAGAATGACCCCAGAAACTACCTAACCCACTTTGATAAAGCAGGAGGTACAAAAATTTACTCAACTTGAAGCGTAAACCAAAAACTTTCAAAAGGGCTTGAAAACATACTTTCAGGTTCGATTACAAAGGTTCATAATTAAAAATAGTAAACGAAAACATGTTAACCCTCTGAAAATCTCTTCTTCTACCTACAGATCGACTTGAAAGCAAAATGTGATGCTTTTTGTTCGGATTTTACGTATTTAAACCTCGTTTGTCGTTGTCTGAAGACTAAAAAATAGGCGTGAAATTGCGAGCTCTATCATGTTCTCTTATATCCATTCACCTGGTGATGTGTCACTCATGTGAACGACGCTAGTGGTCTACGAGGTTCTACTTACAGTTCAACGCTCCCTCGTCAAAGATTTATACGTCTGCCCCTCCGACAAGTGAACATTGCGAGTACATCCGTCAGCGAATTGCATCGTTAAAAGCCCCTTCAAATCGCAAAATGCAGTCGCTTCGATGCCCGTGCGGTTTGTCGTGGTCGCTCTCCGCTGTTATTTATCTCCAGTCCTTGGAGCACCGCCGCGTGCCAAAACTCAAAAAATCCCGCTTTTTTGGCTCGAGCTCAAAAATTTCTATCACCGGCATCAGCCGGCTCCCGGTTCACTCTGCCGTAAACGTCTCGTAGCTGCGTCTGTCTTTCACATCAAAGTGCCTACGTATTACCTGAAGACTTGGCGATTTTTCGAGAAAAAAATCAAACTATCACGATTACTACGGCTCGGAAATTTTTAAAAATAACAGTTTCGTAAGTGTCCATCATGGAATATAATCAGGCAATAGGAACGTGCAATTAAAAAATCTAAACAGTTTGTCTATAAATGCCATACAGGGTGTCAAGAAAACAGGTCTGACGTATGATTCTACAACTAATTTGCAACAACTTTTGCCTCTTGGCAATTTTTTTTAGAGGTTTCGTTTTTGAGATTGCTATAATCCCTCAATTTACTGAAATTCGATTTTCCACCGGGGACATCTCGAAACCAGGTACTCTTTTTGGGGTGGGGGAAAGATCCTTATATCTGGTTCCTGACGGGTATTCAATTCATCTGTCCAAAGGTCCGTAGTCGTCGATTTAGGATTTCTTGAGATCGAGGGTGGGAACATCCGTGAAGTTGGTGGTTCAGAACGTCGCCTGTTTGGCTTTTCCATCTGCAATTTCGTTCCCTTTGACGTTTGAATGACCTCTTATAAATAGTTCTGTGCTGCTTGTATAATTTCAGCTTCTATTTTTGAGAGGGAAGACGATACTTTTAGATTACTGAGTTTTGCAGCGGCACTTAAAGAGCCTGTGAGGATCAGAACTTTGGATAGACGCGATCTATTTGAATTGGAAGATATGTGGATTTCATAGACTAAAGCCCCGAAGCTCTCCGCTTACTGAGTCGTAGAACGAACATCCAATGCAATCATTAATTACTGATCCATCAGTGTAAATAATCATGCTGTCGGGCCATCTTGTTTGTATAAACTCCTGTACGAGTTGGTTAGTAGTGGCTGGGACAGAGAATGTTGATGGGAGGAGAGTAATAGCTTTGAACGATTGCTTGAAGAAGGTGTGTGGAACGCTGTAGACGAAAGGGACCTCTGATGTTGCAATCCATTTGGATTGGCTACTCCAGTACATGAAGCTTTCGCAGATCAAAGGTGATGGTTCCTTCATCCAGTAGGGGTGTGTCGGTCCAAGATTTCTCTGGAACGGTTCCAATGGTTACGGTGACGAGGAAGCAACCGTTCCTAATTGCCGGTACAGTTCCCTTACCTGTATGGCTCATTGTTATGGAGCCGTATTGTACCTGGTCGGTATCATGGTAACGTGGAAATTCAGCAGTTGGGGGGCGGAAAAAAAGCGGTACAGTAGACCTCTATGGTTCTACCAGCCAGATCATTTAAATGATTAATTTTACACATCTAAGTACCGAAGATGAAGAATTGCCTATGTAACCTACGAATATGGGATTCTAGCTCAGAAGAGGAGAGCTAGTAAACAGAGATGAAAGCTACGGCTGGGGGGGGGGGGCTGGCAGGTACACGAATGACCCCCTCGGGCGGACGGAAAAGTGGTGATGCCGGGACAACAAAGGGCGGAAGGAGCCCACCCGAAGGTTAGTTGAAGGAGTGTTGAGCGGGGATTGTAAGGCCGCTAAGAACTGGATTGTACTCGTTAATCATTTAAATGATAAAATTAAAATTCGAGTAGGTTGAAAAAAATTGTTTTATTTAACAAAATACTTGAAATTCAAGAGGGAAAAATAGTTTCTCATTGCGATTTAGAAAAATGAGCATACTCGCTTTTTTGGGGGAAAGTGAACTTCTCCTTTCAGACAAAATTAAACCAGCTTTTGAGGAGAGTTGCTATCAGGGTACGGACGTGGCCACAACACACAGCCTTTCCTCGGCAACTTTGGAAAGCAGTGGAGAAATTGGAGGACCGTGGACGTAAACACCGGCGAACTCGCATCGCCTTCCCGGTCCAGACCTGGAACTGTACCGGTAGAGCAGATTTGTCACGATTACTCGGAACTACGAGTATAACCGTGGAACTGTGTCGGTAAGCGCTGGGTTTTGGTCACTGCTTGGAGCCGTTCCATCGTGAGACTAGGTTCCACAGTCCCGGTACCGCAGTACCGACCCACCCCTATCATCCAGTCTCTCTCAGTTAGGTTGTACATTGTTGATTCGCGAATCTGTTGCAGGGAGTGTTTGCCTTTAGATCAGTGGGTGGGAACATCCGTGAAGTTAGTGGTTCGCCGAAAGTAACAAGTAAAGCGTTTAAGGCTGGACCAATGCTGAATCATCCGTTCCCTTTGACGTTTGAAGTGAGGTTTTTGCAGCAGATCCAGCAAATACATCCATAATCCAATTACCATTGTCTGATTGTGGATCTATGTACCTCTTTTTGCTCTGCTCAGACTATTTGAAGGTTCTCAGGATGTTAAGATACTTTTCCGTTTTCTGAGTTAATTCCTCAATGTGGCAGTTCCAGCTTAATCTTTTTATAAGCGTGATCAGAAATTTGATCGAGAAGCACAATCCAATTCAGGACCTCACAGTGTTATCGAATGCCATATCGCGTTTTGGGCAGATTTTAGATTTTTGGGGAGATATTTCATAATTGTCTTGATAAGCCCCGAAACAGCCCAAACTGCCTCATAGAACGAACATCCAATACAATCATTAATTACTTAAAAGATCCATCACAAAATAATAATTTTGTCCATATTAATATGATACTATTTTTGAAGAATATCCACCTGTTTTTTTAAGAAGGCTGGAATTTGTTATTATTCATTTATTGAATCTCATTTGACGTTTCGTAGTGGTAACACACTCCATATTCAGGGGATCTATGGGACAACATATAAATTAATATTATTTATATCACCCCACACCACAGGGTTTTACCTTATAATACTAATATTCTTAAGAATAAGTTACCATTTAAATACTTACATTTTATTTTGGACATTCATCCACGTCATTTTATGATTAGCAGCTCATTGCAGTCAATTAGTCAACAATTATTATTTAAAATGATCAAACCATTAGCATCATACATTCAATAACAATAACATTTTTAAATTACATTATTATTTGGAATTATTACCTTATTATTTATCCAGTCTTTCATGGCCCTACATGATATACAACAGTGATCAACAATAACCATTAATATTACAACTTTTGATAAAAACTCTGTACCTTTTAACAACAATAACAATAATAATAAATCAATAAAAACTTTTTGACTAGAGTTTCGTGATCACTATCAAGTAGGAATTTAATTTTTTTTCAGGTACATTTAATTGGTCTCTAATAATAAAGCCACATTGCAAGTATAAATAACCTTCTTACCTAATTATTTATTGACTAGATCAGGACTAGTGTAGACACAACTTAATTAACAACTAACAATTCCTAGTAATAATTAATAATAATTTATATGTTGTCCCATAGATCCCCTGAAGATGGAGTGTGTTACCACTCCGAAACGTCGGGAAAATGAGATTCAATAAATGAATAATAACAAATTCCAGCCTTCTTAAAAAAACACCCCGCTTCCTGGTGGATATTCTTCAAAGTTTAGTTAAGGCTAACAAAATGACTAATAAAAATATGATACTATTGTTTTATAATGTTATGGATGTTGTCGAATCGAACCTTGAAGTTTGTCCCATCTCAATGGATTAATTTTCTGATTGAATATTTGCCAGGTACTTTTGGCCGAGTTGAAAGGGTCCCAATGCTACTACGCCGTCAAATGCCTCAAGAAAGACGTCGTCCTCGAAGACGACGACGTCGAGTGCACGATGATCGAGAGGAAAGTACTCGCTCTGGGCACCGGCCACCCCTACTTCTGCCACCTTTTTTGCACATTCCAAACTGAAGTAAGCAGCACACCTAAATATGTATACATACTCGTATAGTGGTGAGATTCTGACTAGTAAAATAGCTGTATTTGAGGTTGAGAAATGACCAGGCTACTCTTTGACGTTTCGGTGTTGCAACGGGATCCTATTCATTCAGTGGGATAACACCTATAGAAAGAATAAATTCGAAACTTGTAACACCCACAAATTTCTTAACAAACTTTAAAACTTGAACTTTCGCATGTTGTTGACCCGTAAAAATTTCATTCCGGAATTCTGTTTCCCACCGAATGGATAAGAAAGTTACCGCTCTTTTCAACGGTATCGTCAAATTTAAAATAATTTCAAATCAAACGAATCATTGAAATTTGACATGATTAAAATAATTATTATTTCGTGCGTTAAGGGAGAAAAATTCAAGATTTTTAGTTGAGTAAAAAAAACTCCAAGAGTCACTTTTCGTTGCAAAATAGTTGCCGAATCAATCCTTAAAGTTTAGCTAACCTTTAAAGAGGATAATTCTTAGTAAACTATCTATAGTTTTTCTAAAACACGAGAAATAATGACTTTTATCGACCAAATGTTGGTAGCTTGAGTTACTTTGTTCCATTTCATCAGGGGAGTATCGCTAATTTTTTGAACCTACATAATCCAACCTACGTTACTCTCTGGAA
This sequence comes from Creontiades dilutus, assembly GCA_031894815.1. Taxonomy (NCBI): domain Eukaryota; kingdom Metazoa; phylum Arthropoda; class Insecta; order Hemiptera; family Miridae; genus Creontiades; species Creontiades dilutus. The sequence continues at coordinate 11,846 of JAVIWC010000753.1, read as the reverse complement.
ATGTAGCATCTAAAGGATTCTTTCAAGTCTGGCAAGTAATTTTGTAGTTGAATACCTAGTAAGAAACGGACAACAAATATTCTAGGTGAACCAAAAATGTTTTTTAAAGCAAGATTTTCTCGTTGAGTGCCGTTGAAAGCTCGTTGATAGAGCTATTGGCGACAGGGTAACCCTAGTTAAGTGGACTGCGGTGGTTTTTCGTGTGTAAGGACGTTTAGTTTAGTGCAAAATTACCAATTTTAGTTCTATATTGTCACTAAGCCTGTACTTAGCGAATTAGTTAAAAACATATTCGTCTGTCAACAGAGAAAAATTCATAGAAACTAAATACTAGATTGTGCTAAGTATATTTTGTAGCCCACTAATCCTTCCAAATCGTTAACTTTTTCTTCAAGTAAGTGCGTGGGTTATTAAGTAAGGTAGAACAAAGTTTACTAAAAGACTGCTAAAATAGTCATTAATTATACTTCTAGGACTGTGATGGAAAAGTGATTTTTAATTGTTTTATACGGTTTGAAATGGTTCTTAAGAATGAATCAATTTATAAAGTGTTAAGTATTGCAGTTTTTAAGCTTTTCTCCCTCTTCAAAACACAAAATTAGGCCATGAAACGAGAATTTTTAGTACACTACGTCATTTTTAGTAGTCCACCTGTAATAGGCGATTCCAACTAGGGTCTAAAACGAAATAAATCTTGAAAGCTAAGAACAAAAGTAGGAATTTTAGATGAGTAAAAAAAAAAAAAATAATAAAAAAATAAACTTAGGGAATTATTTGTAGAATGGACCCTTGAAGTTTTGTCCGTTTCAACGGTATGTTAATTTTCTGATTGGACAAAAATTGGTTGAAATGTGTTGAAGTATGTCTTTAGTCTTTGTTGATGTATGTCTAATGTGCCTAATGTAGAAAGGTAACATAACAACTGAGCATAGCCCATCAAGTTAATTTACATTAATAAAGTAACTACAGCAATGGCAACTACTCTATGTGATCACTTCAAACACTTGTCACGTTATCACGCCACGAGGTCGAGAGGTTTTCTTCTATCCAGACGTCGGATGACGTTGCTGTTGTCTAATAATCGTAGAGCTTCTGGGTTCATATGTTGATGAAGCCCCTGGTCGTGTCTAGCGGCAAATAGTTGGATCACCTCACTGACAAGTTGAAATAGGGACCCCTCAAGGTTCAGTATTATCAAGTTTGATTTTTAGCCTGTACATAAATTCTATTTCGGATGTACTTGTTTTCTCTGATTATCATCTGTACGCGGATGATTTACAGATTTTCATTGATACAACTGTTGATAATATTGATGATGCTATCAGTAAATTGAACGTAGACTTGGCCCAGTTGCACAAATGGTGTGATGGGCATGGCTTGACGATTAATTCTTCTAAGTGTGTAGCAATTTTTATTGGTTCTACTCGACGGATAGCTCAAATTCGTGACCTTCAGAGTTCTCAAGTTGTACAGTTGGGTAGTACTATTATTCCGTTGGTTGACAAGGTGAAGAGTTTAGGAATTTTTGTTGACTCATCTCTAAATTGGGAGTGCCAAACCTCTAAGGTTTGTAACCAAATCTATGCTGGTCTGTATAAACTTAGAGCTGTTGCAGGAGGGTTCCCATCACATATTAGAGCGAAATTGGTTCAATCTTTGATAATGCCATTCATTGATTATGCAAAACTAGCGTACTGTGATCTGACCGCCGGTAGAAAAAATCAGTTGCAAATAGCACAAAACGCAGCAATTGGGTTTATCTTTAGTGTTAAACCTGATGAGCATGTAACCAAGTACTACTCGCAATTGAACTGGTTAAAGGTAGCAGAGCGGTTTAAGTACTCGCTAGGTGTAGCAGTTTTCAAGTTATTGAAGTTTGGAGTTCCCGCTTACCTTGTAACCCATTTTCGGATAAGAAGTGGCATGCACGATGTCAGTACTAGGCATGCTTCCAATTGTCTTCATGTCCCGGCGTATAAAACATCCTTTTATGAGAAGTCGTTCGTTGTCCTAGGTGCAAAATTTTACAACGACAATATTGAGTTGTTCAATTTATCCCTGTCCGTCGCAACGTTTAGGAAAACATTGTATGATAAGTTGCTATCAAGATATTCATCTCAACAATTTTGTTAATTTTTATTTCAGTGGAACCTAGAGGAGCATTAAATTTTTAATTTTTCATTAAATTGTAATTTGCTTACCTGACGTTGTATTTATAAGAATATATTATGTTCGTGTGCCTGACGGTAGAGAGGGCTGCATTGCCCTAATCATGTACACGTTTTTCAATAAAAATATTCTGAATCTGACTGGCTATCTTGAGGTCCCGATGGAGGTCATTACGTACGTACCAAGGAGCGTTGACATTACTCCTTTGTACCTTGTTTTGAAATATTTTGGTGGATTGTTTTGATGTTTGAACAGCCCCAGAGTTGAATGCCATATGTAAATACTGGTCTTAGAATTTGCGGAACACATTTTACGAAACTTGATGTTTAGAGTTTTTTAAATGACATGCTCTTTTTATCTCAGTTTTGTATCAAGAGTCATCCCAAGATACTTTGCTATATTGGCAAAAGGATTTTCTCTTCCGTTTAGTGTAACTGGTATTTTAGTTATACGCTTGTTCGTGAGCCGACATGAATGGAAAAATGGTTGAAATTAATTAATTAATTAATGAAATGTATTTGACAAATTATTTCGACGCCTCCGCCATCAATTCTTACAGGATTTTCATAGTTCTTCTTGTTCGATTCTAAATTTACTGTAGTAAGGCGAAACTGTTATTTTCTCCCAAAATTTAAAACTTTCACCTTCGCCTTTTTTTCGCCAGTGAAAATTGCGTTACGGGATTCTATTCCCCATCAAACGGATAGGAAATTGAATGCTCTCTCGAATGGTATCTTCAAATTTGAAATTATCTTATGAATTAAGGGAAAGAAATTCGGATTGTTAGTTGAGTAAACAAAAAAACTCTAGGAGGCACCCTTGTTGCAGATAAGTTGTAAAATCGACCCATCGAGTTTGGTTTATTAATTTTCTGATTGGGCAAAAATTGGTTGAATTGTATTGAAATGTGTATTTTGCTAGTAATGTGAGTTTTGTTTGTGCGTGCTCTAGTCTCACTTGTTCTTCGTGATGGAGTACCTGAACGGGGGCGACCTCATGTTCCATATCCAGCAGTCGGGACGATTCGACGAGGGGCGCGCCCGGTTTTACGCGGCGGAAATCGTCAGCGCCCTGGCTTTCCTTCACAAACTCGGCATTGTGTACAGGTATGTTGGATTAAAATAAATTAAAAACGGAGTAAGATGGAACGTTGTCTATATTTCCACGAAAGTAAAGAGTTACACTGTTAAATCGATTTCGTTAGGTCATCATCAGTAACAAACATGAACTGAAAGTACATCACAGAAAGCATATCTTATATAGGATCAAGTGAGAGGAGATTGAATCCTATTGGCTCAAGGAAGTAAAAGAGGCGGGGAGGACCAATCAATGCCACTCAATGCTTACACACATAATAGGGGCACAAATAGTATCATTATGGAGAGGCGGAGCCAACGAAAAAACTTATTTTGGAAAAGCAAGAAAGAACCCAATAATGGTGAAATAGTTTGAGGAATGACATGATTTAAACATTTTCCTGACCTATCACTCTTAACAATTTCGAATTTTTCTAGCACATCCAACATACCTCCCTTTGGGCAAAAGTGAGGAAATTCTATTCTATTCTATTCTAAAAAGTGCCCCTTTCACTTTGTAAGCCTTGAGTGGCATTGGTTGGTCCTCCCCGCCCCTTTCACTTCCTTGAGCCAATAGGATTCAATCTCCTCTCACTTGATCCTATATAAGATATGCTTTCTGTGATGTACTTTCAGTTCATGTTTGTCACTGATGATGACCTAACCGTCGAAATCGATTTAACGGTGTAACTCTTTACTTTTGTGGATATATAGATCCATCTTACTCCGTTTTTATTTGAAATGGGTTTCCACAACTTCGTCTCGAGTGACTTAGTCCGAAGTTGGATTATTGTCTTCAGTGATCAATTGGTATTTGAAGGTTGGTGGGACGGGTATAGCACGTAACCAATCAAACCTAGATAACACAGTTTTAAGAAGGAAGGCTATTAGCAATGATGCAAAGCTCTAGATAATGTATAATAACTCACAACCCTTGAACTGCTTTTCTGTAGAGTTATGTATCCTGTATACGACTATGTGAATTCATATTTAAATTAGACTGTTTGAAATCATAGTTGTACATTGGTAACAACTATGATGGTTGGGCGGATTGGATGTTGAAGATAAGGCCAAAGTGGTATCTCACTACCTGTGGACAGTCTTCTGAAAGAGTTATTGGTGGCCTGTATTTACAACTTTTAATTTAGATAACCCAGCAACCGTATGTTATTTGAGATTTGTATTCGACTTTATGAACTCATAGGTGTACACATTAGGGCACAATCATTAATGGAAATATTAGATGTTATAGATAACTCAGAGCCCGTGAACCGCTCTTCTGTACAGTTATAGTTGCCTGTTCCTACAAGTACTAGGTTAGGATTATTCGGCAAGCATTTTTCGTTCAGGGTCAATATACGACTTTCTAAACTTATGCAAGGTACTTATACAACGTATACAATTAGATGTTATAGATATTGCGAAAGCGATAATTCACAATTACCGAACCGCTCTTTTGTAGAGTTATTGTATAGGCGGCTACTTTTTTTTTTTTTTTTTTTTTTTTTTTTTTGGCTAGAGGAGGAGGTTGTAACCTCCAACTCCTTCCCTGGCACATTTGTCTACCCGACCTGAGCACCCTGCCTAACCGAGCACTGAATGCCCAGTGGACGGCACTTGTACCCATCGTCAGGAGCTGCCTGGGACCCAAGCACTAACTGCCTGGTTATTACTGGGTGGGCATTACCATCCCAGTCTGTTGTGGCGACCTATTGTCGTCAACCCTTCCCCACCACGTTTTGTCGAATGAGAGGAGATCCTTTACCTCTCCCGTTTTAATAACCTGGGGATCAACGGAAGCTTGCCCCCAGGTTAGAAAACGCTGTCTTGCCAGCACAGGGCAGTGGCAGATCGCACGACAAGCAGTCTCGTCCTCAGCCCCACAGAACCGGCAGAGGGTTGTGTCAGATTTGCCCATTTTGTGCAGATGGTATTTAAGTGGACAGTGAGCCCTGTTACTATACGTATCTCCTTTCTTCCTAGGCTGAGCAGCTCATTAGCTCTCTTCCTGGAGAAATCAATAAATTGTTTTGCCTGCCTCTGTCCCCTAACTCGGAGCCAGCAGGCAGTACCCTTCTTACTCTCCCATTCGGCTACTACAATAGCTGCACCGGTTCCATGTTATAGATAACTCACAACCTGTGAAAAGATCTCTCTCCCTAGTACTATTAGGTACTGCAGATAGTTCACCACAGCATACCCTGTGTGAAGTCTATCTCCATCTAGACCGTCCTCGAGTGCTTCAATACGTCAACGCCTCAGCCATTCTAGCTTGACTCTATGAATTCATAGTTCTAAGTTTAGGGTAACCCGTTTAGAGGCACAGTGGCATATTGCTTCCGAGTCTACCAATCTAGCGGAAGCATTGTTTTCACTTTCGGGATTTGACAATTTTTTTGTCTCCAAAATCAAAAATTCCACTCGCATTTTGCGTTTTAGACCTTTCTGAACAATTTTGGTTCCGTGTCTGTCTGTCAGTCAGCAAATCCTTGTTACGGGCCAAACTACACGAAGTTATAGTCCGATTTTGATGAACTTTTCAGGGATTGTGCGGGTTGATGTGTAGATGGTCCCCTATGAGTTTCATGACCCCCGAATCAATAGTAGCCTCTGCGCATGCGCAAACGTGAAATCCTTGTTACGCGCATAACTCCGGGAGTTCTTGACCGATTTCGATGAAATTTTCAGGGATTGTTCGGTTTGATGTGGTCCCCTATAATGATCCCCGAATCAATAAGTCTGCGCATGCGCAAACGTGAAATCCTTGCCACAAGCATAACTCCGGTTCTTGATCGAAAATTTTCAGGGATGGTTCGGTTTGATGTGTAGATGATCCTCTACGCATCAATAGTAGCGCGCATGCGCAAACGTGAAATCCTTGTTACACGCATAACTCCGGGAGTTCATGACTGATTTCGATGAAATTTTCAGGGATTTTTCTCAAGTTATGCTCCTGCATAACAATAAATTTACCCTAATTCAATATTTATTTCGCCTAATTGAACGAAGTTCTTTAGTCAATAATAAGTTTCAATTATCTATACAGTCATGTTATGGATACGAGGAAGCTATGTGCCACACCCACTTGGCAGACGTTTTTTTCATTGCACATGGTCTGTCAACCCTAATTTCAAGTATGAAATAGGCCATTATATGGAGTGACGTATTACAGTGGCCTGCACTCGAAATTATAAAGCAATATAATCCAGATTATCAGATTTGTGGTGTTCCATTCACTTCAAATGCAACAAACTCGACTATATCAACTCATTACTGTAATTCCTGTCAATGTATATTGGCTTGTATTAACAACTATTGAGTAAGATTGTGCTAAATAACATACTTTCTGGGAGTTTTGTTATCCCCTAAACCACCGGCAACAAATTGGATTGTATCAACTCGTAATTTTAAATAAGCTATGATATTTTGATGCATAGTGTTGACCAGTCTTGTGAAGTTGATGACATTTTTACTTCAACTATTTGTAAATATTTGCTGCGTTGATCTCCAAAACTAGTTAGACTCAGTTTGCTTTTAGAATTGAGAACAATTTGTAAGAATAAATTAGGGCTGTCCACAATCTTCTTCAACCCTCAGAGTTGAAAATATGAGATCTGCCGACCAGCACAGTTCTACTACAAAAACTAATAGGATCAGAAAGCGTTTGAAAATAGCGAATTTTGGAATTTTGACAAAATATAATTTTTGGGCTTCATTTTCACGCCTCAATTTCCAATGGAAAATGTTTTGTCAAGCGTCCTAGAGACAACAAATTTAACGCTCTTTTTAGCTGTATATTCAAATTTGAACTTTTTAGTGTAAATTATGAGAAATATGGCAATTCATGTGATGTAAGGTACACGAGAGAAATTGAAAAATGAAATAAATCGGAAACGAAGTCTCAAAAAGAAAACTCTAGGAGGCACTTTTTTCGGAAAAGAGATTTCGAACACGTGGGGGAGCGGTCGGGCACGACACGTGTTACACCCATGTTGAAAACAAAAGCCGAATTTCCCTTTAATAATGATTTGTAATTTAATTATAATTTATTGAAATCATCTCGAATTTATTTTAGAGATCTCAAACTTGACAACGTCTTACTGGACTTCGACGGGCACGTCCGGATAGCGGATTTTGGGATGTGCAAACTCCAAATTTACCTCGACAAAACGACGGACACGTTTTGCGGAACGCCGGACTACATGGCCCCAGAGGTGAGCGTTAGAACTTACCTTGATATGGATAAGCAATCGTTGTTCAGTGTTATCTAAAGCAATAATGTTGTTATTCGCAAATATTTGTCGAGTTGTAGTACTCGTTGTACTATCCAAGACAGACTAAAACAAACATTGATGGTGAATGATCAACAAAAGTAGACCCCCGAATGATTTTCACTTAGAGCCTACGGCTAAAATTCGAGGAATACGAAACATGTTTTAGCCGCACTTTCTTATTCCGTTTAATTTAATTTTTTTTACCTAGAAGAATGCGATCAAACGCATAGGTTACCCCAGGATCCTTAGTTCCGTATCATCGACAAAGCGGAATTTCCATATCGTTCCGGAAACCGTGCTAATTCTTTCACTGGGGTTTATTATTCAATTGGCTTGCGTCCATGATTTGAATTTCTACTAAGTGCGTGTTTGACAGGAGGTAGAGCGATTATTGAATTTCAGGAGGCACACGAATATGATCAACTGATCAATCCAAATAGATATTTTGGTCGAAAATAGATTTACGTGCTCTATGCATATCTCCTGAAATTCAATAATCGCTTCATAATTTGATCAATACCTGTGAAACATGCATTTTTATGATCACTGCAAAGCTCAGTAGAAATTCAAATCATGAACGCAAGCCAATTGAATAATAAACCACAGTGAAAGAATTTGCAGCGTTTTTCTTATCGAATAAGTTGTTGGAGCTCTTCAATTTCTTAAAACATCTTTATTGTCATGGTTTCGATCGGTGAACGTTTCACCCATGCAACGTGGGCTTCATCAGCATGTATTTTCTTAATTTTAAATAGGCAATAATCTCTTTAACAAAAGTAAGCTCTGCAAAGCCATCAACAAGCAGAAAAAGTTCCTTCTTTACCCTGGAATAGTTAAGGAAGGAGGTTGGGTTGTTGCCAAGGTACTTCACAGGAGGATTGCAGATATCACAATGGATTTTATATGCGCCCAACTTAATCAACTTATTGTGATTGATAACATTTGTGGTAATGTACCGAAATCTCTGAGATCTCTTCAATCTAATGAAATATTGTTGGAAACACGAAGAACAGCTTACAACTCTTGGATATTCGCGATTCCCTGAGCGTGAAAATCAGGTGTATTCAACATCCATCACCGCCAACCGCATTGAGAGAATTTCACGGAAACTGATTCTATCGCAGAAGCAACTTTTTACAGTTTCTGAAGAAAACAAGTGTTTGTTGGAAGAACGTCAAAAAGCGTTCCGCATTTGCCAGAAAAGAACGAGAGCCTGGGTGAATCATATTTACGCCTGAAGGCCTTTAGTATTTTAAGAAATGCAATCAGAACAACTGTCTTCTCGTGTAGGTAGGTGCCGTGTACACCTAGCTCTATTATTGCTGTGAATCATCGAGTCCGAAATACAAAACGAAAAAAAAGGTGAGAGATTTGGAGGAAAATGGAGCCATTGCAATATGGACCTTTAGGTATATCTAATACAATATTTTTTATCGTTGTTACGTAGAAAGGATGTTTGAAATTAAACTTCTCGTTTCCGGCGTAATATTTTCGAATGTATTTAGAAAAAATAAGATGAATGATATACCTTCATAGAAATATAAAAGAATAAAAGAAAAGTAGGAGCTCCTATACAAAATACACCTACGAGTGCTATATATAGCTTTTCCAAGTTGAATTGAGAATTTTCCAAATCAAATTGAGATTTTTTCCAAACCGATTTGAGAATTTTCCAAACCAATTTGAGAATTTTCCAAATCAATTTGAGAATTTTCCAATCTAAGAAATTTTCACTACTAAGAAGGAAGAGGGAGTTTTCCAAACCGTATTGACAATTTTTTAAGGCAATCCAAAACTTTTATTGAAAACAAAATTAGTGAAGCAAAATAAAAGAATAGCACTTTATGAACAAATTAACATTGAAATCAGAAAGACAAAATGAACGAAGAATATTTCATAAAAATTACGGTCTTGTTAAGAACAGAAAAAATCGAGGCCACTCTGCGTTTGGCTGGTCTATTGAAGTCAACAAAAACAAAAATGCGGAGCGTAAACAATCGTACAGGGAGGAAACGGTGAATTTCAACAAATTCCCAATCTAATTAGGTGTAAAAATTTAGCTCGTTACAAGGATTCGCGGGATATTTTGATTTCGTTTATATTTAGATATTGGAGAGACAATAAACGGCGAACTACACCTTAAAATAAGAGTATAATTTCTATTGTGAATGCATGTCGTTGTGTATTGGTTTATTATTCAATAATAAACCATTGTTGTCGCTCTGGAAAAAAAAATTGAACCCCCCTGAAAATTTCATGGTTTACGTTTCAAAGGGTGTAGAATCCGAATCTGCAATAAAAAAGTTCGGGGGTCCGACGACGCTCCAATTCTTGAGCCAGCTCTCTCACTTAATTTAAAGTGCCCTTTAAAGGCTGTCAAAGTTTTGTAAAATCCCTAAAAACCTCAAAACAAGTCAAAGCGGCCTAAATTTGAACCTATTTGAAGAACAAACCATTCCCGATGTATGGCCCGATTTATGGTGCCAACATTTGCGTTTTTTGGTTTATTATTGTTTGTTTGTAACCCAGTGATGCCGATAGCGTCGAGTTGTAGTGAATGTGGATACTGGAGTGGTAGCCGATGTGGATACTTGTAGTGTAGTTAGTAGCCGATACACGGGTTGAAGCATTCTGATATGCATGAAACGCTGATAATATATAGGTAGATATTATTCAATATTATTACTGGGATAAATAAGTATTCTTTCAATTGGGTTTATTATTCAATTGGCTTGCGTTCATGATTTGAATTGCCACTAAGCTTTGGAGTGTGTGTGTTTTACAGGTGATAGAGCGATTATTGAATTTCAGGAGAAATGTATAGACCACGTAAATCGGTTCTCAACCAAAACACCTATTTGGATTAATCAGTTGATGATATTTGTGTGCCTCCTCTACATCAGTCTACCTTTGGCTACATCGTTTAAATTTGGATTTGGGGAAGTTTTAACGCAATACGAGTATTAAAGGACTTGATAAATTATAGATGTTTTTATTGTGGGGGGGGGGGGGGGGTTGAGGTTCAATAAAAAAAATCGCTGCAAATTCTTTCACTGGGGTTTATTATTCAATTGGCTTGCGTTCATGATTTGAATTTATACTAAGCTTTGGAGTGTTTCACAGGATAGAGCGATTATTGAATTTCAGGAGATATGCATAGAGCACGTAAATCTGTTCTCAACCAAAATACCTATTTGGATTGATCAGTTACAAGGATTGATCATATTTGTGTGCCTCCTGAAATTCAATAATCGCTCCATCCTGTGAAACACTCCAAAGTTTGATATAAATTCAAATCATGAACGCAAGCCAATTGAATAATAAACCCCAGTGAAAGAATTTGCAGCGTTTATGGCAAAAAATTAACTTTTGTTGATGGCGAAGTGATTTGAAACGGTTAGAAATTTAATTGGTTCATTTAAATGCACAATATACATGTATGGTGGTGTGATTACAGATACTGAAAGGCCTCAAGTACAACCAGTGTGTGGACTGGTGGTCTTTCGGGATCCTCCTATATGAGATGTTGGTGGGGCAGTCGCCTTTCTCCGGCTGCGACGAAGATCATCTGTTCTGGAGCATATGCAACGAGCGTCCACACATGCCTCGCCACCTCTCTCAACCTGCGGTCGCTATTCTTCGAGATGTAAGTTTCTGTGTATTCGTCCAAACCGCACAAGTTGGACATAGTAAGAGTAAGATGGAATATAATGTCCCATATCTCGACAGGATTCGAACTCGAGCAAAAACAGATAAACCCTGCCTTTATTTACTCTACTGCGGACCCTCTCATTTTGATCCTATTTTCTCTATCTTGGGGATGATAGATAGAAAAAAATGTTTAATCAAGAAAGAAACATAATACAAATAATATTAGAAAAACATTTGTAGGACATGGCATTTTTTTGCAGCTGTCCGAGTAGTTGGTCAGTATTAGTGTAGATGCATGTAATCTATAATTTATAATGTAATGCAATTAGGTAAACACGGGTATTCAAGTTATATGAGAGTGAATTTCATATTTCAATCAATCAGATTTGCATCAATCAGATCTACTGATACCATTTATGACCTAATAGATCATAAAGATCTATAAGTTTAATTGATTGATTTACAAGAGAATATTTTAAGTTTCGCGTATAATTCATTTTACGTTTGGTAATTGTTATTTTAATTGTGAGCTTAGTTAAGTTATGTATTCAATAGGTTAAATGTTAGTTTTGTTGTACAGATAATTTATTTTACACATCTACTTGACACTATAATATAATGAAATATAACAAAATGGAATATGATATAATTTAACAATGTATGATGTGATATAATG
>JAVIWC010000752.1:0-19877 GCA_031894815.1 Creontiades dilutus | reverse complement strand
ACCATGAAGGAAGCGTTTTAACCATGAAGGAAAAGCGTTTTATCGAAAAACGGACTTCAGATTCGTGTTCAGCACCCCGAAAAACCCCCCTTAGAGAGTAGGTTTGAAAGCGATTAAACAGAGTTAATTTTTGAGCAATTTTGATGAAAAAACGCGAAAATAACCATGAAGGAAGCGTTTTATCGAAAAACGGACTTCAGATTCGTGTTCAGCACCCCGAAAAACCCCTTAGAGAGTAGGTTTGAAAGCGATTAAACAGAGTTAATTTTTGAGCAATTTTGATGAAAAAACGCGAAAATAACCATGAAGGAAGCGTTTTATCGAAAAACGGACTTCAGATTCGTGTTCAGCACCCCGAAAAACCCCTTAGAGAGTAGGTTTGAAAGCGATTAAACAGAGTTAATTTTTGAGCAATTTTGATGAAAAAACGCGAAAATAACCATGAAGGAAGCGTTTTATCGAAAAACGGACTTCAGATTCGTGTTCAGCACCCCGAAAAACCCCTTAGAGAGTAGGTTTGAAAGCGATTAAACAGAGTTAATTTTTGAGCAATTTTGATGAAAAAACGCGAAAATAACCATGAAGGAAGCGTTTTATCGAAAAACGGACTTCAGATTCGTGTTCAGCACCCCGAAAAACCCCTTAGAGAGTAGGTTTGAAAGCGATTAAACAGAGTTAATTTTTGAGCAATTTTGATGAAAAAACGCGAAAATAACCATGAAGGAAGCGTTTTATCGAAAAACGGACTTCAGATTCGTGTTCAGCACCCCGAAAAACCCCTTAGAGAGTAGGTTTGAAAGCGATTAAACAGAGTTAATTTTTGAGCAATTTTGATGAAAAAACGCGAAAATAACCATGAAGGAAGCGTTTTATCGAAAAACGGACTTCAGATTCGTGTTCAGCACCCCGAAAAACCCCTTAGAGAGTAGGTTTGAAAGCGATTAAACAGAGTTAATTTTTGAGCAATTTTGATGAAAAAAACGCGAAAATAACCATGAAGGAAGCGTTTTATCGAAAAACGGACTTCAGATTCGTGTTCAGCACCCCGAAAAACCCCTTAGAGAGTAGGTTTGAAAGCGATTAAACAGAGTTAATTTTTTGTTAATTTTGATGAAAAAACGCGAAAATAACCATGAAGGAAGCGTTTTATCGAAAAACGGACTTCAGATTCGTGTTCAGCACCCCGAAAACCCCTTAGAGAGTAGGTTTGAAAGCGATTAAACAGAGTTAATTTTTTGAGCAATTTGATGAAAAAACGCGAAAATAACCATGAAGGAAGCGTTTTATCGAAAAACGGACTTCAGATTCGTGTTCAGCACCCTGAGAAACCCCTTAGAGAGTAGGTTTGAAAGCGATTAAACACACTTTGAGCAATTTTGATGAAAAAACGCGAAAATAACCATGAAGGAAGCGTTTTGGTCGAAAAACGGACTCCAGATTCGTGTTCAGACCCTGGAAAACCCTTAGAGAGTAGGTTTGAAAGCGATTAAACAGAGTTAATTTTTGAGCAATTTTGATGAAAAAACGCGAAAATAACCATGAAGGAAGCGTTTTATCAAAAAACGGACTTCAGATTCGTGTTCAGCACCCCGAAAACCCCTTAGAGAGTAGGTTTGAAAGCGATTAAACAGAGTTTATTTTTGAGCAATTTTGATGAAAAAACACGAAAATAACCATGAAGGAAGCGTTTTATCGAAAAACGGACTTCAGATTCGTGTCTAGCACCCGAAAACCCTTAGAGAGCAGGTTTGAAAAGCGATTAAACAGAGTTAATTTTTGAGCAATTTTGATGAAAAAAAACGCGGAAATAACCATGAAGGAAGCGTTTCATCGAAAAACGGACTTCAGATTCGTGTTCAGCACCCCGAAAAACCCCTTAGAGAGTAGGTTTGAAAGCGATTAAACAGAGTTAATTTTTGAGCAATTTTGATGAAAAAACGCGAAAATAACTATGAAGGAAGCGTTTTATCGAAAAACGGACTTCAGATTCGTGTTCGCGCAATCTCTTGAAAAACCCTTAGAGAGTAGGTTTGAAAGCGATTAAACAGAGTTAATTTTTGAGCAATTTTGATGAAAAATGCGAAAATAACCATGAAGGAAGCGTTTTATCGAAAAACGGACTTCAGATTCGTGTTCACCACCCCGAAAAACCCCTTAGAGAGTAGGTTTGAAAGGGATTAAACAGAGATAATTTTTGAGCAATTTTGATGAAAAATCGAGAAAATAACCATCGTGTTCAGCACCCCGAAAAACCCCTTAGAGAGTAGGTTTGAAAGGGATTAAACAGAGATAATTTTTGAGCAATTTTGATGAAAAATCGCGAAAATAACCATGAAGGAAGCGTTTTATCGAAAAACGGACTTCAGATTCGTGTTCAGCACCCCGAAAAACCCTTAGAGAGTAGGTTTGAAAGGGATTAAACAGAGTAATTTTTGAGCAATTTTGATGAAAAATCGCGAAAATAACCATGAAGGAAGCGTTTTATCGAAAAACGGACTTCAGATTCGTGTTCAGCACCCCGAAAAACCCCTTAGAGAGTAGGTTTGAAAGGGATTAAACAGAGATAATTTTTGAGCAATTTTGATGAAAAATCGCGAAAATAACCATGAAGGAAGCGTTTTATCGAAAAACGGACTTCAGATTCGTGTTCAGCACCCCGAAAAACCCCTTAGAGAGTAGGTTTGAAAGGGATTAAACAGAGATAATTTTTGAGCAATTTTGATGAAAAATCGCGAAAATAACCATGAAGGAAGCGTTTTATCGAAAAACGGACTTCAGATTCGTGTTCAGCACCCCGAAAAACCCCTTAGAGAGTAGGTTTGAAAGGGATTAAACAGAGATAATTTTTGAGCAATTTTGATGAAAAATCGCGAAAATAACCATGAAGGAAGCGTTTTATCGAAAAACGGACTTCAGATTCGTGTTCAGCACCCCGAAAAACCCCTTAGAGAGTAGGTTTGAAAGGGATTAAACAGAGATAATTTTTGAGCAATTTTGATGAAAAATCGCGAAAATAACCATGAAGGAAGCGTTTTATCGAAAAACGGACTTCAGATTCGTGTTCAGCACCCCGAAAAACCCCTTAGAGAGTAGGTTTGAAAGGGATTAAACAGAGATGATTTTTGAGCAATTTTGATGAAAAATCGCGAAAATAACCATGAAGGAAGCGTTTTATCGAAAAACGGACTTCAGATTCGTGTTCAGCACCCCGAAAAACCCCTTAGAGAGTAGGTTTGAAAGGGATTAAACAGAGATAATTTTTGAGCAATTTTGATGAAAAATCGCGAAAATAACCATGAAGGAAGCGTTTTATCGAAAAACGGACTTCAGATTCGTGTTCAGCACCCCGAAAAACCCCTTAGAGAGTAGGTTTGAAAGGGATTAAACAGAGATAATTTTTGAGCAATTTTGATGAAAAATCGCGAAAATAACCATGAAGGAAGCGTTTTATCGAAAAACGGACTTCAGATTCGTGTTCAGCACCCCGAAAAACCCCTTAGAGAGTAGGTTTGAAAGGGATTAAACAGAGATAATTTTTGAGCAATTTTGATGAAAAATCGCGAAAATAACCATGAAGGAAGCGTTTTATCGAAAAACGGACTTCAGATTCGTGTTCAGCACCCCGAAAAACCCCTTAGAGAGTAGGTTTGAAAGGGATTAAACAGAGATAATTTTTGAGCAATTTTGATGAAAAATCGCGAAAATAACCATGAAGGAAGCGTTTTATCGAAAAACGGACTTCAGATTCGTGTTCAGCACCCCGAAAAACCCCTTAGAGAGTAGGTTTGAAAGGGATTAAACAGAGATAATTTTTGAGCAATTTTGATGAAAAATCGCGAAAATAACCATGAAGGAAGCGTTTTATCGAAAAACGGACTTCAGATTCGTGTTCAGCACCCCGAAAAACCCCTTAGAGAGTAGGTTTGAAAGGGATTAAACAGAGATAATTTTTGAGCAATTTTGATGAAAAATCGCGAAAATAACCATGAAGGAAGCGTTTTATCGAAAAACGGACTTCAGATTCGTGTTCAGCACCCCGAAAAACCCCTTAGAGAGTAGGTTTGAAAGGGATTAAACAGAGATAATTTTTGAGCAATTTTGATGAAAAATCGCGAAAATAACCATGAAGGAAGCGTTTTATCGAAAAACGGACTTCAGATTCGTGTTCAGCACCCCGAAAAACCCCTTAGAGAGTAGGTTTGAAAGCGATTAAACAGAGATAATTTTTGAGCAATTTTGATGAAAAATCGCGAAAATAACCATGAAGGAAGCGTTTTATCGAAAAACGGACTTCAGATTCGTGTTCAGCACCCCGAAAAACCCCTTAGAGAGTAGGTTTGAAAGGGATTAAACAGAGATAATTTTTGAGCAATTTTGATGAAAAATCGCGAAAATAACCATGAAGGAAGCGTTTTATCGAAAAACGGACTTCAGATTCGTGTTCAGCACCCCAAAAACCCCTTAGAGAGTAGGTTTGAAAGGGATTAAACAGAGATAATTTTTGAGCAATTTTGATGAAAAATCGCGAAAATAACCATGAAGGAAGCGTTTTATCGAAAAACGGACTTCAGATTCGTGTTCAGCACCCCGAAAACCCCTTAGAGAGTAGGTTTGAAAGGGATTAAACAGAGATAATTTTTGAGCAATTTTGATGAAAAATCGCGAAAATAACCATGAAGGAAGCGTTTTATCGAAAAACGGACTTCAGATTCGTGTTCAGCACCCCGAAAAACCCCTTAGAGAGTAGGTTTGAAAGGGATTAAACAGAGATAATTTTTGAGCAATTTTGATGAAAAATCGCGAAAATAACCATGAAGGAAGCGTTTTATCGAAAAACGGACTTCAGATTCGTGTTCAGCACCCCGAAAAACCCCTTAGAGAGTAGGTTTGAAAGGGATTAAACAGAGATAATTTTTGAGCAATTTTGATGAAAAATCGCGAAAATAACCATGAAGGAAGCGTTTTATCGAAAAACGGACTTCAGATTCGTGTTCAGCACCCCGAAAAACCCCTTAGAGAGTAGGTTTGAAAGGGATTAAACAGAGATAATTTTTGAGCAATTTTGATGAAAAATCGCGAAAATAACCATGAAGGAAGCGTTTTATCGAAAAACGGACTTCAGATTCGTGTTCAGCACCCCGAAAAACCCCTTAGAGAGTAGGTTTGAAAGGGATTAAACAGAGATAATTTTTGAGCAATTTTGATGAAAAATCGCGAAAATAACCATGAAGGAAGCGTTTTATCGAAAAACGGACTTCAGATTCGTGTTCAGCACCCCGAAAAACCCCTTAGAGAGTAGGTTTGAAAGGGATTAAACAGAGATAATTTTTGAGCAATTTTGATGAAAAATCGCGAAAATAACCATGAAGGAAGCGTTTTATCGAAAAACGGACTTCAGATTCGTGTTCAGCACCCCGAAAAACCCCTTAGAGAGTAGGTTTGAAAGGGATTAAACAGAGATAATTTTTGAGCAATTTTGATGAAAAATCGCGAAAATAACCATGAAGGAAGCGTTTTATCGAAAAACGGACTTCAGATTCGTGTTCAGCACCCCGAAAAACCCCTTAGAGAGTAGGTTTGAAAGGGATTAAACAGAGTTAATTTTTGAGCAATTTTGATGAAAAATCGCGAAAATAACCATGAAGGAAGCGTTTTATCGAAAAACGGACTTCAGATTCGTGTTCAGCACCCCGAAAAACCCCTTAGAGAGTAGGTTTGAAAGGGATTAAACAGAGATAATTTTTGAGCAATTTTGATGAAAAATCGCGAAAATAACCATGAAGGAAGCGTTTTATCGAAAAACGGACTTCAGATTCGTGTTCAGCACCCCGAAAAACCCCTTAGAGAGTAGGTTTGAAAGGGATTAAACAGAGATAATTTTTGAGCAATTTTGATGAAAAATCGCGAAAATAACCATGAAGGAAGCGTTTTATCGAAAAACGGACTTCAGATTCGTGTTCAGCACCCCGAAAAACCCCTTAGAGAGTAGGTTTGAAAGGGATTAAACAGAGATAATTTTTGAGCAATTTTGATGAAAAATCGCGAAAATAACCATGAAGGAAGCGTTTTATCGAAAAACGGACTTCAGATTCGTGTTCAGCACCCCGAAAAACCCCTTAGAGAGTAGGTTTGAAAGGGATTAAACAGAGTAATTTTTGAGCAATTTTGATGAAAAATCGCGAAAATAACCATGAAGGAAGCGTTTTATCGAAAAACGGACTTCAGATTCGTGTTCAGCACCCCGAAAAACCCCTTAGAGAGTAGGTTTGAAAGGGATTAAACAGAGATAATTTTTGAGCAATTTTGATGAAAAATCGCGAAAATAACCATGAAGGAAGCGTTTTATCGAAAAACGGACTTCAGATTCGTGTTCAGCACCCCGAAAAACCCCTTAGAGAGTAGGTTTGAAAGGGATTAAACAGAGATAATTTTTGAGCAATTTTGATGAAAAATCGCGAAAATAACCATGAAGGAAGCGTTTTATCGAAAAACGGACTTCAGATTCGTGTTCAGCACCCCGAAAAACCCCTTAGAGAGTAGGTTTGAAAGGGATTAAACAGAGTTAATTTTTGAGCAATTTTGATGAAAAATCGCGAAAATAACCATGAAGGAAGCGTTTTATCGAAAAACGGACTTCAGATTCGTGTTCAGCACCCCGAAAAACCCCTTAGAGAGTAGGTTTGAAAGGGATTAAACAGAGATAATTTTTGAGCAATTTTGATGAAAAATCGCGAAAATAACCATGAAGGAAGCGTTTTATCGAAAAACGGACTTCAGATTCGTGTTCAGCACCCCGAAAACCCCTTAGAGAGTAGGTTTGAAAGGATTAAACAGAGATAATTTTTGAGCAATTTTGATGAAAAATCGCGAAAATAACCATGAAGGAAGCGTTTTATCGAAAAACGGACTTCAGATTCGTGTTCAGCACCCCGAAAAACCCCTTAGAGAGTAGGTTTGAAAGGGATTAAACAGAGTTAATTTTTGAGCAATTTTGATGAAAAATCGCGAAAATAACCATGAAGGAAGCGTTTTATCGAAAAACGGACTTCAGATTCGTGTTCAGCACCCCGAAAAACCCCTTAGAGAGTAGGTTTGAAAGGGATTAAACAGAGATAATTTTTGAGCAATTTTGATGAAAAATCGCGAAAATAACCATGAAGGAAGCGTTTTATCGAAAAACGGACTTCAGATTCGTGTTCAGCACCCCGAAAAACCCCTTAGAGAGTAGGTTTGAAAGGGATTAAACAGAGATAATTTTTGAGCAATTTTGATGAAAAATCGCGAAAATAACCATGAAGGAAGCGTTTTATCGAAAAACGGACTTCAGATTCGTGTTCAGCACCCCGAAAAACCCCTTAGAGAGTAGGTTTGAAAGGATTAAACAGAGATAATTTTTGAGCAATTTTGATGAAAAATCGCGAAAATAACCATGAAGGAAGCGTTTTATCGAAAAACGGACTTCAGATTCGTGTTCAGCACCCCGAAAAACCCCTTAGAGAGTAGGTTTGAAAGGATTAAACAGAGATAATTTTTGAGCAATTTTGATGAAAAATCGCGAAAATAACCATGAAGGAAGCGTTTTATCGAAAAACGGACTTCAGATTCGTGTTCAGCACCCCGAAAAACCCCTTAGAGAGTAGGTTTGAAAGCGATTAAACAGAGTTAATTTTTGAGCAATTTTGATGAAAAATCGCGAAAATAACCATGAAGGAAGCGTTTTATCGAAAAACGGACTTCAGATTCGTGTTCAGCACCCCGAAAAACCCCTTAGAGAGTAGGTTTGAAAGGGATTAAACAGAGTTAATTTTTGAGCAATTTTGATGAAAAATCGCGAAAATAACCATGAAGGAAGCGTTTTATCGAAAAACGGACTTCAGATTCGTGTTCAGCACCCCGAAAAACCCCTTAGAGAGTAGGTTTGAAAGGGATTAAACAGAGTTAATTTTTGAGCAATTTTGATGAAAAATCGCGAAAATAACCATGAAGGAAGCGTTTTATCGAAAAACGGACTTCAGATTCGTGTTCAGCACCCCGAAAAACCCTTAGAGAGTAGGTTTGAAAGGGATTAAACAGAGATAATTTTTGAGCAATTTTGATGAAAAATCGCGAAAATAACCATGAAGGAAGCGTTTTATCGAAAAACGGACTTCAGATTCGTGTTCAGCACCCCGAAAAACCCCTTAGAGAGTAGGTTTGAAAGGGATTAAACAGAGATAATTTTTGAGCAATTTTGATGAAAAATCGCGAAAATAACCATGAAGGAAGCGTTTTATCGAAAAACGGACTTCAGATTCGTGTTCAGCACCCCGAAAAACCCCTTAGAGAGTAGGTTTGAAAGGGATTAAACAGAGTTAATTTTTGAGCAATTTTGATGAAAAATCGCGAAAATAACCATGAAGGAAGCGTTTTATCGAAAAACGGACTTCAGATTCGTGTTCAGCACCCCGAAAAACCCCTTAGAGAGTAGGTTTGAAAGGGATTAAACAGAGATAATTTTTGAGCAATTTTGATGAAAAATCGCGAAAATAACCATGAAGGAAGCGTTTTATCGAAAAACGGACTTCAGATTCGTGTTCAGCACCCCGAAAAACCCCTTAGAGAGTAGGTTTGAAAGGGATTAAACAGAGATAATTTTTGAGCAATTTTGATGAAAAATCGCGAAAATAACCATGAAGGAAGCGTTTTATCGAAAAACGGACTTCAGATTCGTGTTCAGCACCCCGAAAAACCCCTTAGAGAGTAGGTTTGAAAGGGATTAAACAGAGATAATTTTTGAGCAATTTTGATGAAAAATCGCGAAAATAACCATGAAGGAAGCGTTTTATCGAAAAACGGACTTCAGATTCGTGTTCAGCACCCCGAAAAACCCCTTAGAGAGTAGGTTTGAAAGGGATTAAACAGAGATAATTTTTGAGCAATTTTGATGAAAAATCGCGAAAATAACCATGAAGGAAGCGTTTTATCGAAAAACGGACTTCAGATTCGTGTTCAGCACCCCGAAAAACCCCTTAGAGAGTAGGTTTGAAAGGGATTAAACAGAGTTAATTTTTGAGCAATTTTGATGAAAAATCGCGAAAATAACCATGAAGGAAGCGTTTTATCGAAAAACGGACTTCAGATTCGTGTTCAGCACCCCGAAAAACCCCTTAGAGAGTAGGTTTGAAAGGGATTAAACAGAGTTAATTTTTGAGCAATTTTGATGAAAAATCGCGAAAATAACCATGAAGGAAGCGTTTTATCGAAAAACGGACTTCAGATTCGTGTTCAGCACCCCGAAAAACCCCTTAGAGAGTAGGTTTGAAAGGATTAAACAGAGTTAATTTTTGAGCAATTTTGATGAAAAATCGCGAAAATAACCATGAAGGAAGCGTTTTATCGAAAAACGGACTTCAGATTCGTGTTCAGCACCCCGAAAAACCCCTTAGAGAGTAGGTTTGAAAGGGATTAAACAGAGTTAATTTTTGAGCAATTTTGATGAAAAATCGCGAAAATAACCATGAAGGAAGCGTTTTATCGAAAAACGGACTTCAGATTCGTGTTCAGCACCCCGAAAAACCCCTTAGAGAGTAGGTTTGAAAGGGATTAAACAGAGATAATTTTTGAGCAATTTTGATGAAAAATCGCGAAAATAACCATGAAGGAAGCGTTTTATCGAAAAACGGACTTCAGATTCGTGTTCAGCACCCCGAAAAACCCCTTAGAGAGTAGGTTTGAAAGGATTAAACAGAGTTAATTTTTGAGCAATTTTGATGAAAAATCGCGAAAATAACCATGAAGGAAGCGTTTTATCGAAAAACGGACTTCAGATTCGTGTTCAGCACCCCGAAAAACCCCTTAGAGAGTAGGTTTGAAAGGGATTAAACAGAGATATTTTTGAGCAATTTTGATGAAAAATCGCGAAAATAACCATGAAGGAAGCGTTTTATCGAAAAACGGACTTCAGATTCGTGTTCAGCACCCCGAAAAACCCCTTAGAGAGTAGGTTTGAAAGGGATTAAACAGAGTTAATTTTTGAGCAATTTTGATGAAAAATCGCGAAAATAACCATGAAGGAAGCGTTTTATCGAAAAACGGACTTCAGATTCGTGTTCAGCACCCCGAAAAACCCCTTAGAGAGTAGGTTTGAAAGGATTAAACAGAGTTAATTTTTGAGCAATTTTGATGAAAAATCGCGAAAATAACCATGAAGGAAGCGTTTTATCGAAAAACGGACTTCAGATTCGTGTTCAGCACCCCGAAAAACCCCTTAGAGAGTAGGTTTGAAAGGGATTAAACAGAGATGATTTTTGAGCAATTTTGATGAAAAATCGCGAAAATAACCATGAAGGAAGCGTTTTATCGAAAAACGGACTTCGAATTCGTGTTCAGCACCCCGAAAAACCCCTTAGAGAGTAGGTTTGAAAGGGATTAAACAGAGATAATTTTTGAGCAATTTTGATGAAAAATCGCGAAAATAACCATGAAGGAAGCGTTTTATCGAAAAACGGACTTCGAATTCGTGTTCAGCACCCCGAAAAACCCCTTAGAGTAGGTTTGAAAGGGATTAAACAGAGATAATTTTTGAGCAATTTTGATGAAAAATCGCGAAAATAACCATGAAGGAAGCGTTTTATCGAAAAACGGACTTCGAATTCGTGTTCAACACCCCGAAAAACCCCTTAGAGAGTAGGTTTGAAAGGGATTAAACAGAGATAATTTTTGAGCAATTTTGATGAAAAATCGCGAAAATAACCATGAAGGAAGCGTTTTATCGAAAAACGGACTTCGAATTCGTGTTCAACACCCCGAAAAACCCCTTAGAGTAGGTTTGAAAGGGATTAAACAGAGATAATTTTTGAGCAATTTTGATGAAAAATCGCGAAAATAACCATGAAGGAAGCGTTTTATCGAAAAACGGACTTCGAATTCGTGTTCAGCACCCCGAAAAACCCCTTAGAGAGTAGGTTTGAAAGGGATTAAACAGAGATAATTTTTGAGCAATTTTGATGAAAAAATCGCGAAAATAACCATGAAGGAAGCGTTTTATCGAAAAACGGACTTCGAATTCGTGTTCAGCACCCCGAAAAACCCCTTAGAGAGTAGGTTTGAAAGGGATTAAACAGAGATAATTTTTGAGCAATTTTGATGAAAAATCGCGAAAATAACCATGAAGGAAGCGTTTTATCGAAAAACGGACTTCGAATTCGTGTTCAGCACCTCGAAAAACCCCTTAGAGAGTAGGTTTGAAAGGGATTAAACAGAGTTAATTTTTGAGCAATTTTGATGAAAAATCGCGAAAATAACCATGAAGGAAGCGTTTTATCGAAAAACGGACTTCGAATTCGTGTTCAGCACCCCGAAAAACCCCTTAGAGAGTAGGTTTGAAAGGGATTAAACAGAGATAATTTTTTGAGCAATTTTGATGAAAAACCGCGAAAATAACCATGAAGGAAGCGTTTTATCGAAAAACGGACTTCGAATTCGTGTTCAGCTTGCCGAAAAACCCCTTGAGTAGGTTTGAAAGGGATTAAACAGAGATAATTTTTGAGCAATTTTGATGAAAAATCGCGAAAATAACCATGAAGGAAGCGTTTTATCGAAAAACGGACTTCGAATTCGTGTTCAGCACCCCGAAAAACCCCTTAGAGAGTAGGTTTGAAAGGGATTAAACAGAGATAATTTTTGAGCAATTTTGATGAAAAATCGCGAAAATAACCATGAAGGAAGCGTTTTATCGAAAAACGGACTTCGAATTCGTGTTCAGCACCCCGAAAAACCCCTTAGAGAGTAGGTTTGAAAGGGATTAAACAGAGTAATTTTTTAGCAATTTTGATGAAAAATCGCGAAAATAACCATGAAGGAAGCGTTTTATCGAAAAACGGACTTCGAATTCGTGTTCAGCACCCCGAAAAACCCCTTAGAGTAGGTTTGAAAGGGATTAAACAGAGATAATTTTTGAGCAATTTTGATGAAAAATCGCGAAAATAACCATGAAGGAGCGTTTTATCGAAAAACGGACTTCGAATTCGTGTTCAGCACCCCGAAAAACCCCTTAGAGAGTAGGTTTGAAAGGGATTAAACAGAGATAATTTTTGAGCAATTTTGATGAAAAATCGCGAAAATAACCATGTGAAGGAAGCGTTTTATCGAAAAACGGACTTCGTGTGTTCAGCACCCCGAAAAACCCCTTAGAGAGTAGGTTTGAAAGGGATTAAACAGAGATAATTTTTGAGCAATTTTGATGAAAAATCGCGAAAATAACCATGAAGGAAGCGTTTTATCGAAAAACGGACTTCGAATTCGTGTTCAGCACCCCGAAAAACCCCTTAGAGTAGGTTTGAAAGGGATTAAACAGAGATAATTTTTGAGCAATTTTGATGAAAAATCGCGAAAATAACCATGAAGGAAGCGTTTTATCGAAAAACGGACTTCGAATTCGTGTTCAGCACCCCGAAAAACCCCTTAGAGAGTAGGTTTGAAAAAGGGATTAAACAGAGATTATTTTTTGAGCAATTGTGATGAAATATGTCTAAAATATCAATGAAGGAAGGTTTTTATTGAAAAAAGGTCTTCTGATTCGTGTTCAGCACCCCGAAAAACTCCTTAGAGAGTAGGTTTGAAAAGGGATTAAACAGAGATAATTTTTGAGCAATTTTGATGAAAAATCGCGAAAATAACCATGAAGGAGCGTTTTATCGAAAAACGGACTTCGAATTCGTGTTCAGCACCCCGAAAAACCCCTTAGAGAGAGTAGGTTTGAAAAGGGATTAAACAGAGATAATTTTTGAGCAATTTTGATGAAAAATCGCGAAAATAACCATGAAGGAAGCGTTTTATCGAAAAACGGACTTCGAATTCGTGTTCAGCACCCCGAAAAACCCCTTAGAGTAGGTTTGAAAGGGATTAAACAGAGATAATTTTTGAGCAATTTTGATGAAAAATCGCGAAAATAACCATGAAGGAAGCGTTTTATCGAAAAACGGACTTCGAATTCGTGTTCAGCACCCCGAAAAACCCCTTAGAGAGTAGGTTTGAAAGGGATTAAACAGAGATAATTTTTGAGCAATTTTGATGAAAAATCGCGAAAATAACCATGAAGGAAGCGTTTTATCGAAAAACGGACTTCGAATTCGTGTTCAGCACCCCGAAAAACCCCTTAGAGAGTAGGTTTGAAAGGGATTAAACAGAAAAACGGACTCCAGATTCGTGTTGAAAAACCCCTTAGAGTAGGTTTGAAAGGGATTAAACAGAGTTAATTTTTGAGCAATTTTGATGAAAAATCGCGAAAATAACCATGAAGGAAGCGTTTTATCGAAAAACGGACTTCAGATTCGTGTTCAGCACCCCGAAAAACCCCTTAGAGAGTAGGTTTGAAAGGGATTAAACAGAGATAATTTTTGAGCAATTTTGATGAAAAATCGCGAAAATAACCATGAAGGAAGCGTTTTATCGAAAAACGGACTTCAGATTCGTGTTCAGCACCCCGAAAAACCCCTTAGAGAGTAGGTTTGAAAGGGATTAAACAGAGTTAATTTTTGAGCAATTTTGATGAAAAATCGCGAAAATAACCATGAAGGAAGCGTTTTATCGAAAAACGGACTTCAGATTCGTGTTCAGCACCCCGAAAAACCCCTTAGAGAGTAGGTTTGAAAGCGATTAAACAGAGATAATTTTTGAGCAATTTTGATGAAAAATCGCGAAAATAACCATGAAGGAAGCGTTTTATCGAAAAACGGACTTCAGATTCGTGTTCAGCACCCCGAAAAACCCCTTAGAGTAGGTTTGAAAGCGATTAAACAGAGTTAATTTTTGAGCAATTTTGATGAAAAAACGCGAAAATAACCATGAAGGAAGCGTTTTATCGAAAAACGGACTTCAGATTCGTGTTCAGCACCCCGAAAAACCCCTTAGAGAGTAGGTTTGAAAGCGATTAAACAGAGTTAATTTTTGAGCAATTTTGATGAAAAAACGCGAAAATAACCATGAAGGAAGCGTTTTATCGAAAAACGGACTTCAGATTCGTGTTCAGCACCCCGAAAAACCCCTTAGAGAGTAGGTTTGAAAGCGATTAAACAGAGTTAATTTTTGAGCAATTTTGATGAAAAAACGCGAAAATAACCATGAAGGAAGCGTTTTATCGAAAAACGGACTTCAGATTCGTGTTCAGCACCCCGAAAAACCCCTTAGAGAGTAGGTTTGAAAGCGATTAAACAGAGTTTATTTTTGAGCAATTTTGATGAAAAATCGCGAAAATAACCATGAAGGAAGCGTTTTATCGAAAAACGGACTTCAGATTCGTGTTCAGCACCCCGAAAAACCCCTTAGAGAGTAGGTTTGAAAGGGATTAAACAGAGTTAATTTTTGAGCAATTTTGATGAAAAATCGCGAAATTTGTGATTTGTGTTCGAGAATACATGTGTAGTTTTTGTATGATAATATACATCGTTTTCTAACAAAGGTTATGGATGCCCAGTGAATTTTCTGCACTATAGTTCACAGTAAAATGGATGAGGAGGAGCAGAGTAAGTCTAAATGGTATAGCGGTATCGTAAAACTCAATAGAAAAAATTATAAAACGTGGTCATTTAATGTTCGGTTAGAGCTTGAAGATCAAAATTTATGGGAATTAGTCACAACGAACGATGAAGAAAAATTTGCTGAGTTTACGCAAGAGAGAAAGAGAAAAGCATTTAGGTTAATCGCTAGAGCTCTAACTGAAGATATTCAACAGGATATTCTAGATGTTTCGTGTCCTAGGACTCTATGGAATAAATTGTCCTCTAGGTTTCAGCCAGTGACTCGACTACGCCGTTTACAAGCTTCAAAATGTCTTTTTACGTCTAGAATGTTGCAAGATGAGGACATGGAAACATACATAAATAGAGTTTTGGGTTATGCGTCCGAAGTGGTAAAGGCTGGCAGCTCTAAGGTAGACGAAGAACAAATATGCAATGTAATAATCAATGGATTGCCTGAAGAATTTGAAACGACAGTGAGTATGATATGTACTTTTAATGATCAGGATTATACTCCCGAAAAACTTGAAAGTTTATTGTGTGGTGAGTATAAAAGAAAATGTTTAAAGAAAGAAGAATGTAATGGTCCAACGGACAACGCATTATTGGCAAAAAGATTCAATAGGAAACCAACAAAACAAGGTTTCACTTGTCACAAATGTGGCAGAGAAGGTCATATAGCTAGGTACTGCAGATCAAACGAAGTGTCAAATCAAAACCAAAGAAAATGCGAAAAAAATGAAAATTCGATGAACACAGTGTGTTTAAACGTTGCAAGTATATCTCGAAATGATGAATGGCTCATAGATAGCGGAGCTAGTAGCCATTTTACTCCTTTCAAAGAAGATTTCAGTTCTTATAAAGCATTAGACTGTGCTAAAGTAGTTTCGCTTGCATCAAATGTAGACTGTAAAATAATTGGCATAGGAACAGTTTCGATAATTTCGACAACCATTGACGGTACCTTCACGCTTAATCTCAGGGAAGTTCTTCATGTACCTGATTTCTGCTTCAGACTGATTTCGATTGCTAAAATTGATATGAATGGATATCGTGTAATATTCAAAAATGGAGAATGTAAAGTTTATGATAAAAATGATCTGATAATAGATGCTAGTCGTGGAATATCAAATATGTATGCATTGAAAAATGTTATTGTGAAAGAAAACGTTAATATTGGATGCGTGAAATCAGAAAACTGGCATGAGAGATTTTGTCACGTTAATATGGACTCGATTATAACTATGTACAGAAAAGAAATGGTAAAAGGATTGGACGGTAGCGTTTTGAAAAAACAAGATGTATGTGGATCCTGTATTAAAGGAAAGATGACAAGGAAGCCTTTCCCGAAGTCAAGCAGACAAGAAACGAATGAGCTACTCGAACTTATTCATACAGACATATGTGGACCGATGCCTGTACATTCGAACTCAGGGTACAAATTTTTCATATCTTTTATTGATGACTTTTCAAGGAGAGCTCTCATATTCTTCTTGAAAAACAAAAGCGAGGCATTAAGTTGTTTTAAGAAATTCAAAATTATAGCAGAAAAACAAACTGGCAAGGTTATAAAATGCTTGAGGAGTGATAATGGTAGAGAGTATGTCAACAGAGAATTTGATAACTTCCTCCAAGAAAATGGTATTGTACGCCAATTGACAATTCCATATAGCCCCCAGCAAAACGGGGTTGCCGAACGCTACAATAGGACCATCCTTGATCTTTCGAGATCTATGTTGATTGCTGCCAATTTGCCAAAAAGTTTTTGGGCTGAAGCGATAAGCACGGCTGTGTATATTCGCAATCGGTGCCCCACTTTAATTGATAATCGAATACCAGAGGAAAGGTGGACTGGAAGGAAACCAAACGTAAAACATCTCAGGCCCTTTGGATGTAAGGCCCATGCCCACATCCCAAATGTACAAAGAAGGAAACTGGACGACAAGACAAGAGAATGTATAATGCTTGGTTATGCCGGTGTTTCAAAGGGGTATAGACTATGGGATTTGGAACGCCAGAAGATTTTGATGAGTAGAGACGTAATTTTTGAAGAAAATAAATATCCCTACCAAGGCCGCGATAAATTCATTTATTCAGACATGGACCCTACACAAAAATCCCATGTGAGAACAAACGTCAAGGAAGATGGGAAAGAAAAAGTTATAATTTTAGAAGACAATTCGAAAACACGACAAAAACACTATGAAGAACAAAGTTTGATGGATACGCCCCAATACTTGGGAGAAATTACAGTTAACGAAAAGGAGGAAGAGGAACGAAGAAGTGAGAAGGAGAACGAGTATCTAAGTGAAGAGAAGGAAGAGGAGATTGAAAATCAAATAGGTGAAAGGTATGAAGAGGATCAAAGTGAAGAGAAGATTGAAGAACACAGAAGTAAAGAGGAAGAGTTAAATAAAGAAATATTCAAATCTGAACATCACATGAATCTGAGAGACCGTGCGACCATTAAAAAACCTGAATTATACGATGCGTTCCTATGTACCACACATAACCCTGACCCCAAGACGTATAGGCAAGCGATACAGGGATCTGACCGAGACCTGTGGAAAGCAGCAATTGAGGAAGAATTGTCTTCTCTAACAGCAATGGGGGTGTGGGAGCTAACTGACCTACCACCAGGCAAAACAGCGGTAGGATGTAAATGGGTTTTTAAAAAGAAATATTTGGCTGATGGAAGAGTAGAAAGGTACAAGGCAAGACTAGTAGCTCAAGGGTACACGCAAAAGCCAGGAGTTGACTATGATGAGACGTACAGTCCAGTGATCAGCCTTCCCTCAGTTCGGCTCATTTTGAAACTAGCAGTTGAGAATAACTGGCTTGTGCATCAAATGGATGTTAAGACAGCATACTTAAACGGAGAATTGAAAGAAGATATTTATATGAAAGTGCCAGAAGGGATAGAGGGTCCAGGCTCAGATGGGAAAGTGTGCAAATTGAATAAAAGCCTGTACGGCTTAAAGCAATCAGGGCGTTCTTGGTATGAGAAGTTAGACGAGAAGTTAAGGCTAGGAGGTATGAAGAAATGCAAAGCAGAGCCGTGTATTTATTACCAGAGGAAGAACGATAGTATCAGAATAGTTTCGGTGTACGTCGACGATTTAATCTTGATAACATCTAGCGGGAGAGCAATGGAAGAAACAAAAGCAATGATGAGAAATTATTTTGATATGAAAGATTTGGGAAACATTCATTATATTTTCGGCATTGAGATAACAAACACTGAAGATGGATCAATATCGTTGAATCAAACAAAATATATCAAAGAAATATTACAAGAATTTGGAATGGCAGGATGCAAACCCGTTATGACACCACTGGATCCCAATCAATGTTTGACAAAAGCAGACAGTCCCAAAACAAAACAAGAGGTGGATGAAATGACAAATGTCCCATACAGACGGCTGTTGGGAAAACTAATGTATCTGTCCCAAGCAACACGTCCTGATCTAGCTTTTGCTGTTTCAAAATTGGGTCAATTTTCGTCAAATCCTGGTAAAGTTCATTGGACAGCTGCCAAACGAGTTCTGAGGTACTTGCAGTGCACAATGAACTACGAGTTAAAGATAGCCCGAACTTCTAAACCAAAAGAATTTGTTGTAAGAGGGTTTTCTGATGCAGATTGGGCAGGGTGTAAAGACGACAGAAGGTCGACAACCGGTCTTTTCATCGAAATAAATGGAACACCAATCATCTGGAAGTCGAACAAACAAAATTCAGTCGCTCTTTCCACTATGGAATCAGAATTCGTCGCTCTAGTCTCTTGTGGTATCGAAATTATGTGGATAAGCCAAATTCTTCAGGAGATATTTTGTAAGATGGCAGGTGAACCATTGTTATTATGTGATAACCAGTCGGCCCTTAATTTCGCAAAAGGAAACAGCGTTAGCTCACACTCAAGGCACATTGACATCAAATACCACTTTTTACGAGATTTGGTTAGGGATCAGAAACTGAAATTGGACTACATATCGACAACGAACAACATATCGGACATTCTCACCAAAGCACTCCCCAGAACAAGAAATACAGAAATCCTAAAGAACATTGGTATAGAGGAGAAGAAGAAAGGAGGTGAATATGTTGATGTTGATTGTTGACTTGTTGGTGTTGACTGTTGATAGGATCAACGAGTGCCTTGGTTTCAGGCGTCTTGTGGTTTAGAAAAAGTTCATTCCTTTGTTATCGAAAAACGGACTTCAGATTCGTGTTCAGCACCCCGAAAAACCCCTTAGAGAGTAGGTTTGAAAGCGATTAAACAGAGTTAATTTTTGAGCAATTTTGATGAAAAAACGCGAAAATAACCATGAAGGAAGCGTTTTATCGAAAAACGGACTTCAGATTCGTGTTCAGCACCCCGAAAAACCCCTTAGAGAGTAGGTTTGAAAGCGATTAAACAGAGTTAATTTTTGAGTAATTTTGAAGAAAAATCGCGAATAACCATTTGAAAAACGGACTTCAGAAAAAAACCCCTTAGAAGTAGGTTTGAAAGCGATTGAACAGAGTTTATTTTTGAGTAATTTTGATTTAAAAAACGCGAAAATAACCATGAAGGAAGCGTTTTATCGAAAAACGGACTTCAGATTCGTGTTCAGCACCCCGAAAAACCCCTTAGAGAGTAGGTTTGAAAGGGATTAAACAGAGATAATTTTTGAGCAATTTTGATGAAAAATCGCGAAAATAACCATGAAGGAAGCGCGAAAAACGGGCTAACCATGAAGGAAGCAGTTTTTTGATCGCGAAAAAACCATGAAGACTTTTATCGAAAAACGGACTTCGTGTTCAGCACCCCGAAAAACCCCTTAGAGAGTAGGTTTGAAAGCGATTAAACAGAGTTAATTTTTGAGCAATTTTGATGAAAAAACGCGAAAATAACCATGAAGGAAGCGTTTTATCGAAAAACGGACTTCAGATTCGTGTTCAGCACCCCGAAAAACCCCTTAGAGAGTAGGTTTGAAAGCGATTAAACAGAGTTAATTTTTGAGCAATTTTGATGAAAAAAACGCGAAAATAACCATGAAGAAAGCGTTTTATCGAAAAACGGACTTCAGATTCGTGTTCAGCACCCCGAAAAACCCCTTAGAGTGTAGGTTTGAAAGCGATTAAACAGAGTTTATTTTTGAGCAATTTTGCTGAAAAAACGCGAAAATAACCATGAAGGAAGCGTTTTATCGATAAAAGGACTTCAGATTCGTGTTCAGCACCCCGATAAACCCCTTAGAGAGTAGGTTTGAAAGCGATTAAACAGAGTTTATTTTTGAGCAATTTTGCTGAAAAAACGCGAAAATAACCATGAAGGAAGCGTTTTATCGAAAAAAGGACTTCAGATTCGTGTTCAGCACCCCGAAAAACCCCTTAGGGAGT
>JAVIWC010000750.1:0-19847 GCA_031894815.1 Creontiades dilutus | reverse complement strand
TTTTGATAAAAAATCGCGAAAATAACCATGAAGGAAGCGTTTTATCGGGAAACGGACTTCAGCTTCGTGTTCAGCACCCCGAATTACCCCTTAGAGAGTAGGTTCGAAAGCGGATTAAACAAAGATAATTTTTGAGCAATTTTGATGAAAAATCGCGAAAATAACCATGAAGGAAGCGTTTTATCGAAAAACGGACTTCAGATTCGTGTTCAGCACCCCGAAAACCCTTAGAGAGTAGGTTTGAAAGGGATTAAACAGAGATAATTTTTGAGCAATTTTGATGAAAAATCGCGAAAATAACCATGAAGGAAGCGTTTTATCGAAAAACGGACTTCAGATTCGTGTTCAGCACCCCGAAAACCCCTTAGAGAGTAGGTTTGAAAGGGATTAAACAGAGATAATTTTTGAGCAATTTTGATGAAAAATCGCGAAAATAACCATGAAGGAAGCGTTTTATCGAAAAACGGACTTCAATTCGTGTTCAGCACCCCGAAAACCCCTTAGAGAGTAGGTTTGAAA
Source organism: Creontiades dilutus (assembly GCA_031894815.1). Lineage (NCBI taxonomy): Eukaryota > Metazoa > Arthropoda > Insecta > Hemiptera > Miridae > Creontiades > Creontiades dilutus. The sequence goes on along the minus strand of JAVIWC010000750.1, from coordinate 19,328 downwards.
GGGATTAAACAGAGATAATTTTTGAGCAATTTTGATGAAAAATCGCGAAAATAACCATGAAGGAAGCGTTTTATCGAAAAACGGACTTCAGATTCGTGTTCAGCACCCCGAAAAACCCCTTAGAGAGTAGGTTTGAAAGGGATTAAACAGAGATAATTTTTGAGCAATTTTGATGAAAAATCGCGAAAATAACCATGAAGGAAGCGTTTTATCGAAAAACGGACTTCGAATTCGTGTTCAGCACCCCGAAAACCCCTTAGAGAGTAGGTTTGAAAGGGATTAAACAGAGATAATTTTTGAGCAATTTTGATGAAAAATCGCGAAAATAACCATGAAGGAAGCGTTTTATCGAAAAACGGACTTCGAATTCGTGTTCAGCACCCCGAAAAACCCCTTAGAGAGTAGGTTTGAAAGGGATTAAACAGAGATAATTTTTGAGCAATTTTGATGAAAAATCGCGAAAATAACCATGAAGGAAGCGTTTTATCGAAAAACGGACTTCGAATTCGTGTTCAGCACCCCGAAAAACCCCTTAGAGAGTAGGTTTGAAAGGGATTAAACAGAGATAATTTTTGAGCAATTTTGATGAAAAATCGCGAAAATAACCATGAAGGAAGCGTTTTATCGAAAAACGGACTTCGAATTCGTGTTCAGCACCCCGAAAAACCCCTTAGAGAGTAGGTTTGAAAGGGATTAAACAGAGATAATTTTTGAGCAATTTTGATGAAAAATCGCGAAAATAACCATGAAGGAAGCGTTTTATCGAAAAACGGACTTCGAATTCGTGTTCAGCACCCCGAAAAACCCCTTAGAGAGTAGGTTTGAAAGGGATTAAACAGAGATAATTTTTGAGCAATTTTGATGAAAAATCGCGAAAATAACCATGAAGGAAGCGTTTTATCGAAAAACGGACTTCGAATTCGTGTTCAGCACCCCGAAAAACCCCTTAGAGAGTAGGTTTGAAAGGGATTAAACAGAGATAATTTTTGAGCAATTTTGATGAAAAATCGCGAAAATAACCATGAAGGAAGCGTTTTATCGAAAAACGGACTTCGAATTCGTGTTCAGCACCCCGAAAACCCCTTAGAGAGTAGGTTTGAAAGGGATTAAACAGAGATAATTTTTGAGCAATTTTGATGAAAAATCGCGAAAATAACCATGAAGGAAGCGTTTTATCGAAAAACGGACTTCGAATTCGTGTTCAGCACCCCGAAAAACCCCTTAGAGAGTAGGTTTGAAAGGGATTAAACAGAGATAATTTTTGAGCAATTTTGATGAAAAATCGCGAAAATAACCATGAAGGAAGCGTTTTATCGAAAAACGGACTTCGAATTCGTGTTCAGCACCCCGAAAAACCCCTTAGAGAGTAGGTTTGAAAGGGATTAAACAGAGATAATTTTTGAGCAATTTTGATGAAAAATCGCGAAAATAACCATGAAGGAAGCGTTTTATCGAAAAACGGACTTCGAATTCGTGTTCAGCACCCCGAAAACCCCTTAGAGAGTAGGTTTGAAAGGGATTAAACAGAGATAATTTTTGAGCAATTTTGATGAAAAATCGCGAAAATAACCATGAAGGAAGCGTTTTATCGAAAAACGGACTTCGAATTCGTGTTCAGCACCCCGAAAAACCCCTTAGAGAGTAGGTTTGAAAGGGATTAAACAGAGATAATTTTTGAGCAATTTTGATGAAAAATCGCGAAAATAACCATGAAGGAAGCGTTTTATCGAAAAACGGACTTCGAATTCGTGTTCAGCACCCCCGAAAAACCCCTTAGAGAGTAGGTTTGAAAGGGATTAAACAGAGATAATTTTTGAGCAATTTTGATGAAAAATCGCGAAAATAACCATGAAGGAAGCGTTTTATCGAAAAACGGACTTCGAATTCGTGTTCAGCACCCCGAAAACCCCTTAGAGAGTAGGTTTGAAAGGGATTAAACAGAAACGGACTTCAGATTCGTGTTCAGCACCCCGAAAAACCCCTTAGAGAGTAGGTTTGAAAGGGATTAAACAGAGATAATTTTTGAGCAATTTTGATGAAAAATCGCGAAAATAACCATGAAGGAAGCGTTTTATCGAAAAACGGACTTCGAATTCGTGTTCAGACCCCGAAAACCCCTTAGAGAGTAGGTTTGAAAGGGATTAAACAGAGATAATTTTTGAGCAATTTTGATGAAAAATCGCGAAAATAACCATGAAGGAAGCGTTTTATCGAAAAACGGACTTCGAATTCGTGTTCAGCACCCCGAAAAACCCCTTAGAGAGTAGGTTTGAAAGGGATTAAACAGAGATAATTTTTGAGCAATTTTGATGAAAAATCGCGAAAATAACCATGAAGGAAGCGTTTTATCGAAAAACGGACTTCGAATTCGTGTTCAGCACCCCGAAAAACCCCTTAGAGAGTAGGTTTGAAAGGGATTAAACAGAGATAATTTTTGAGCAATTTTGATGAAAAATCGCGAAAATAACCATGAAGGAAGCGTTTTATCGAAAAACGGACTTCGAATTCGTGTTCAGCACCCCGAAAAACCCCTTAGAGAGTAGGTTTGAAAGGGATTAAACAGAGATAATTTTTGAGCAATTTTGATGAAAAATCGCGAAAATAACCATGAAGGAAGCGTTTTATCGAAAAACGGACTTCGAATTCGTGTTCAGCACCCCGAAAAACCCTTAGAGAGTAGGTTTGAAAGGGATTAAACAGAGATAATTTTTGAGCAATTTTGATGAAAAATCGCGAAAATAACCATGAAGGAAGCGTTTTATCGAAAAACGGACTTCGAATTCGTGTTCAGCACCCCGAAAAACCCCTTAGAGAGTAGGTTTGAAAGGGATTAAACAGAGATAATTTTTGAGCAATTTTGATGAAAAATCGCGAAAATAACCATGAAGGAAGCGTTTTATCGAAAAACGGACTTCGAATTCGTGTTCAGCACCCCGAAAAACCCCTTAGAGAGTAGGTTTGAAAGGGATTAAACAGAGATAATTTTTGAGCAATTTTGATGAAAAATCGCGAAAATAACCATGAAGGAAGCGTTTTATCGAAAAACGGACTTCGAATTCGTGTTCAGCACCCCGAAAACCCCTTAGAGAGTAGGTTTGAAAGGGATTAAACAGAGATAATTTTTGAGCAATTTTGATGAAAAATCGCGAAAATAACCATGAAGGAAGCGTTTTATCGAAAAACGGACTTCGAATTCGTGTTCAGCACCCCGAAAACCCCTTAGAGAGTAGGTTTGAAAGGGATTAAACAGAGATAATTTTTGAGCAATTTTGATGAAAAATCGCGAAAATAACCATGAAGGAAGCGTTTTATCGAAAAACGGACTTCGAATTCGTGTTCAGCACCCCGAAAAACCCCTTAGAGAGTAGGTTTGAAAGGGATTAAACAGAGATAATTTTTGAGCAATTTTGATGAAAAATCGCGAAAATAACCATGAAGGAAGCGTTTTATCGAAAAACGGACTTCGAATTCGTGTTCAGCACCCCGAAAAACCCCTTAGAGAGTAGGTTTGAAAGGGATTAAACAGAGATAATTTTTGAGCAATTTTGATGAAAAATCGCGAAAATAACCATGAAGGAAGCGTTTTATCGAAAAACGGACTTCGAATTCGTGTTCAGCACCCCGAAAACCCCTTAGAGAGTAGGTTTGAAAGGGATTAAACAGAGATAATTTTTGAGCAATTTTGATGAAAAATCGCGAAAATAACCATGAAGGAAGCGTTTTATCGAAAAACGGACTTCGAATTCGTGTTCAGCACCCCGAAAACCCCTTAGAGAGTAGGTTTGAAAGGGATTAAACAGAGATAATTTTTGAGCAATTTTGATGAAAAATCGCGAAAATAACCATGAAGGAAGCGTTTTATCGAAAAACGGACTTCGAATTCGTGTTCAGCACCCCGAAAACCCCTTAGAGAGTAGGTTTGAAAGGGATTAAACAGAGATAATTTTTGAGCAATTTTGATGAAAAATCGCGAAAATAACCATGAAGGAAGCGTTTTATCGAAAAACGGACTTCGAATTCGTGTTCAGCACCCCGAAAAACCCCTTAGAGAGTAGGTTTGAAAGGGATTAAACAGAGATAATTTTTGAGCAATTTTGATGAAAAATCGCGAAAATAACCATGAAGGAAGCGTTTTATCGAAAAACGGACTTCGAATTCGTGTTCAGCACCCCGAAAAACCCCTTAGAGAGTAGGTTTGAAAGGGATTAAACAGAGATAATTTTTGAGCAATTTTGATGAAAAATCGCGAAAATAACCATGAAGGAAGCGTTTTATCGAAAAACGGACTTCGAATTCGTGTTCAGCACCCCGAAAAACCCCTTAGAGAGTAGGTTTGAAAGGGATTAAACAGAGATAATTTTTGAGCAATTTTGATGAAAAATCGCGAAAATAACCATGAAGGAAGCGTTTTATCGAAAAACGGACTTCGAATTCGTGTTCAGCACCCCGAAAAACCCCTTAGAGAGTAGGTTTGAAAGGGATTAAACAGAGATAATTTTTGAGCAATTTTGATGAAAAATCGCGAAAATAACCATGAAGGAAGCGTTTTATCGAAAAACGGACTTCGAATTCGTGTTCAGCACCCCGAAAAACCCCTTAGAGAGTAGGTTTGAAAGGGATTAAACAGAGATAATTTTTGAGCAATTTTGATGAAAAATCGCGAAAATAACCATGAAGGAAGCGTTTTATCGAAAAACGGACTTCGAATTCGTGTTCAGCACCCCGAAAAACCCCTTAGAGAGTAGGTTTGAAAGGGATTAAACAGAGATAATTTTTGAGCAATTTTGATGAAAAATCGCGAAAATAACCATGAAGGAAGCGTTTTATCGAAAAACGGACTTCGAATTCGTGTTCAGCACCCCGAAAACCCCTTAGAGAGTAGGTTTGAAAGGGATTAAACAGAGATAATTTTTGAGCAATTTTGATGAAAAATCGCGAAAATAACCATGAAGGAAGCGTTTTATCGAAAAACGGACTTCGAATTCGTGTTCAGCACCCCGAAAAACCCCTTAGAGAGTAGGTTTGAAAGGGATTAAACAGAGATAATTTTTGAGCAATTTTGATGAAAAATCGCGAAAATAACCATGAAGGAAGCGTTTTATCGAAAAACGGACTTCGAATTCGTGTTCAGCACCCCGAAAAACCCCTTAGAGAGTAGGTTTGAAAGGGATTAAACAGAGATAATTTTTGAGCAATTTTGATGAAAAATCGCGAAAATAACCATGAAGGAAGCGTTTTATCGAAAAACGGACTTCGAATTCGTGTTCAGCACCCCGAAAAACCCCTTAGAGAGTAGGTTTGAAAGGGATTAAACAGAGATAATTTTTGAGCAATTTTGATGAAAAATCGCGAAAATAACCATGAAGGAAGCGTTTTATCGAAAAACGGACTTCGAATTCGTGTTCAGCACCCCGAAAAACCCCTTAGAGAGTAGGTTTGAAAGGGATTAAACAGAGATAATTTTTGAGCAATTTTGATGAAAAATCGCGAAAATAACCATGAAGGAAGCGTTTTATCGAAAAACGGACTTCGAATTCGTGTTCAGCACCCCGAAAAACCCTTAGAGAGTAGGTTTGAAAGGGATTAAACAGAGATAATTTTTGAGCAATTTTGATGAAAAATCGCGAAAATAACCATGAAGGAAGCGTTTTATCGAAAACGGACTTCGAATTCGTGTTCAGCACCCCGAAAAACCCCTTAGAGAGTAGGTTTGAAAGGGATTAAACAGAGATAATTTTTGAGCAATTTTGATGAAAAATCGCGAAAATAACCATGAAGGAAGCGTTTTATCGAAAAACGGACTTCGAATTCGTGTTCAGCACCCCGAAAACCCCTTAGAGAGTAGGTTTGAAAGGGATTAAACAGAGATAATTTTTGAGCAATTTTGATGAAAAATCGCGAAAATAACCATGAAGGAAGCGTTTTATCGAAAAACGGACTTCGAATTCGTGTTCAGCACCCCGAAAAACCCCTTAGAGAGTAGGTTTGAAAGGGATTAAACAGAGATAATTTTTGAGCAATTTTGATGAAAAATCGCGAAAATAACCATGAAGGAAGCGTTTTATCGAAAAACGGACTTCGAATTCGTGTTCAGCACCCCGAAAAACCCCTTAGAGAGTAGGTTTGAAAGGGATTAAACAGAGATAATTTTTGAGCAATTTTGATGAAAAATCGCGAAAATAACCATGAAGGAAGCGTTTTATCGAAAAACGGACTTCGAATTCGTGTTCAGCACCCCGAAAAACCCCTTAGAGAGTAGGTTTGAAAGGGATTAAACAGAGATAATTTTTGAGCAATTTTGATGAAAAATCGCGAAAATAACCATGAAGGAAGCGTTTTATCGAAAAACGGACTTCGAATTCGTGTTCAGCACCCCGAAAAACCCCTTAGAGAGTAGGTTTGAAAGGGATTAAACAGAGATAATTTTTGAGCAATTTTGATGAAAAATCGCGAAAATAACCATGAAGGAAGCGTTTTATCGAAAAACGGACTTCGAATTCGTGTTCAGCACCCCGAAAAACCCCTTAGAGAGTAGGTTTGAAAGGGATTAAACAGAGATAATTTTTGAGCAATTTTGATGAAAAATCGCGAAAATAACCATGAAGGAAGCGTTTTATCGAAAAACGGACTTCGAATTCGTGTTCAGCACCCCGAAAAACCCCTTAGAGAGTAGGTTTGAAAGGGATTAAACAGAGATAATTTTTGAGCAATTTTGATGAAAAATCGCGAAAATAACCATGAAGGAAGCGTTTTATCGAAAAACGGACTTCGAATTCGTGTTCAGCACCCCGAAAAACCCTTAGAGAGTAGGTTTGAAAGGGATTAAACAGAGATAATTTTTGAGCAATTTTGATGAAAAATCGCGAAAATAACCATGAAGGAAGCGTTTTATCGAAAAACGGACTTCGAATTCGTGTTCAGCACCCCGAAAAACCCCTTAGAGAGTAGGTTTGAAAGGGATTAAACAGAGATAATTTTTGAGCAATTTTGATGAAAAATCGCGAAAATAACCATGAAGGAAGCGTTTTATCGAAAAACGGACTTCGAATTCGTGTTCAGCACCCCGAAAAACCCCTTAGAGAGTAGGTTTGAAAGGGATTAAACAGAGATAATTTTTGAGCAATTTTGATGAAAAATCGCGAAAATAACCATGAAGGAAGCGTTTTATCGAAAAACGGACTTCGAATTCGTGTTCAGCACCCCGAAAAACCCTTAGAGAGTAGGTTTGAAAGGGATTAAACAGAGATAATTTTTGAGCAATTTTGATGAAAAATCGCGAAAATAACCATGAAGGAAGCGTTTTATCGAAAAACGGACTTCGAATTCGTGTTCAGCACCCCGAAAAACCCCTTAGAGAGTAGGTTTGAAAGGGATTAAACAGAGATAATTTTTGAGCAATTTTGATGAAAAATCGCGAAAATAACCATGAAGGAAGCGTTTTATCGAAAAACGGACTTCGAATTCGTGTTCAGCACCCCGAAAAACCCCTTAGAGAGTAGGTTTGAAAGGGATTAAACAGAGATAATTTTTGAGCAATTTTGATGAAAAATCGCGAAAATAACCATGAAGGAAGCGTTTTATCGAAAAACGGACTTCGAATTCGTGTTCAGCACCCCGAAAAACCCCTTAGAGAGTAGGTTTGAAAGGGATTAAACAGAGATAATTTTTGAGCAATTTTGATGAAAAATCGCGAAAATAACCATGAAGGAAGCGTTTTATCGAAAAACGGACTTCGAATTCGTGTTCAGCACCCCGAAAAACCCCTTAGAGAGTAGGTTTGAAAGGGATTAAACAGAGATAATTTTTGAGCAATTTTGATGAAAAATCGCGAAAATAACCATGAAGGAAGCGTTTTATCGAAAAACGGACTTCGAATTCGTGTTCAGCACCCCGAAAAACCCCTTAGAGAGTAGGTTTGAAAGGGATTAAACAGAGATAATTTTTGAGCAATTTTGATGAAAAATCGCGAAAATAACCATGAAGGAAGCGTTTTATCGAAAAACGGACTTCGAATTCGTGTTCAGCACCCCGAAAAACCCCTTAGAGAGTAGGTTTGAAAGGGATTAAACAGAGATAATTTTTGAGCAATTTTGATGAAAAATCGCGAAAATAACCATGAAGGAAGCGTTTTATCGAAAAACGGACTTCGAATTCGTGTTCAGCACCCCGAAAACCCCTTAGAGAGTAGGTTTGAAAGGGATTAAACAGAGATAATTTTTGAGCAATTTTGATGAAAAATCGCGAAAATAACCATGAAGGAAGCGTTTTATCGAAAAACGGACTTCGAATTCGTGTTCAGCACCCCGAAAACCCCTTAGAGAGTAGGTTTGAAAGGGATTAAACAGAGATAATTTTTGAGCAATTTTGATGAAAAATCGCGAAAATAACCATGAAGGAAGCGTTTTATCGAAAAACGGACTTCGAATTCGTGTTCAGCACCCCGAAAAACCCTTAGAGAGTAGGTTTGAAAGGGATTAAACAGAGATAATTTTTGAGCAATTTTGATGAAAAATCGCGAAAATAACCATGAAGGAAGCGTTTTATCGAAAAACGGACTTCGAATTCGTGTTCAGCACCCCGAAAAACCCCTTAGAGAGTAGGTTTGAAAGGGATTAAACAGAGATAATTTTTGAGCAATTTTGATGAAAAATCGCGAAAATAACCATGAAGGAAGCGTTTTATCGAAAAACGGACTTCGAATTCGTGTTCAGCACCCCGAAAAACCCCTTAGAGAGTAGGTTTGAAAGGGATTAAACAGAGATAATTTTTGAGCAATTTTGATGAAAAATCGCGAAAATAACCATGAAGGAAGCGTTTTATCGAAAAACGGACTTCGAATTCGTGTTCAGCACCCCGAAAAACCCCTTAGAGAGTAGGTTTGAAAGGGATTAAACAGAGATAATTTTTGAGCAATTTTGATGAAAAATCGCGAAAATAACCATGAAGGAAGCGTTTTATCGAAAAACGGACTTCGAATTCGTGTTCAGCACCCCGAAAAACCCCTTAGAGAGTAGGTTTGAAAGGGATTAAACAGAGATAATTTTTGAGCAATTTTGATGAAAAATCGCGAAAATAACCATGAAGGAAGCGTTTTATCGAAAAACGGACTTCGAATTCGTGTTCAGCACCCCGAAAAACCCCTTAGAGAGTAGGTTTGAAAGGGATTAAACAGAGATAATTTTGAGCAATTTTGATGAAAAATCGCGAAAATAACCATGAAGGAAGCGTTTTATCGAAAAACGGACTTCGAATTCGTGTTCAGCACCCCGAAAACCCCTTAGAGAGTAGGTTTGAAAGGGATTAAACAGAGATAATTTTTGAGCAATTTTGATGAAAAATCGCGAAAATAACCATGAAGGAAGCGTTTTATCGAAAAACGGACTTCGAATTCGTGTTCAGCACCCCGAAAAACCCCTTAGAGAGTAGGTTTGAAAGGGATTAAACAGAGATAATTTTTGAGCAATTTTGATGAAAAATCGCGAAAATAACCATGAAGGAAGCGTTTTATCGAAAAACGGACTTCGAATTCGTGTTCAGCACCCCGAAAAACCCCTTAGAGAGTAGGTTTGAAAGGGATTAAACAGAGATAATTTTTGAGCAATTTTGATGAAAAATCGCGAAAATAACCATGAAGGAAGCGTTTTATCGAAAAACGGACTTCGAATTCGTGTTCAGCACCCCGAAAAACCCTTAGAGAGTAGGTTTGAAAGGGATTAAACAGAGATAATTTTTGAGCAATTTTGATGAAAAATCGCGAAAATAACCATGAAGGAAGCGTTTTATCGAAAAACGGACTTCGAATTCGTGTTCAGCACCCCGAAAAACCCCTTAGAGAGTAGGTTTGAAAGGGATTAAACAGAGATAATTTTTGAGCAATTTTGATGAAAAATCGCGAAAATAACCATGAAGGAAGCGTTTTATCGAAAAACGGACTTCGAATTCGTGTTCAGCACCCCGAAAAACCCCTTAGAGAGTAGGTTTGAAAGGGATTAAACAGAGATAATTTTTGAGCAATTTTGATGAAAAATCGCGAAAATAACCATGAAGGAAGCGTTTTATCGAAAAACGGACTTCGAATTCGTGTTCAGCACCCCGAAAACCCCTTAGAGAGTAGGTTTGAAAGGGATTAAACAGAGATAATTTTTGAGCAATTTTGATGAAAAATCGCGAAAATAACCATGAAGGAAGCGTTTTATCGAAAAACGGACTTCGAATTCGTGTTCAGCACCCCGAAAAACCCTTAGAGAGTAGGTTTGAAAGGGATTAAACAGAGATAATTTTTGAGCAATTTTGATGAAAAATCGCGAAAATAACCATGAAGGAAGCGTTTTATCGAAAAACGGACTTCGAATTCGTGTTCAGCACCCCGAAAAACCCCTTAGAGAGTAGGTTTGAAAGGGATTAAACAGAGATAATTTTTGAGCAATTTTGATGAAAAATCGCGAAAATAACCATGAAGGAAGCGTTTTATCGAAAAACGGACTTCGAATTCGTGTTCAGCACCCCGAAAACCCCTTAGAGAGTAGGTTTGAAAGGGATTAAACAGAGATAATTTTTGAGCAATTTTGATGAAAAATCGCGAAAATAACCATGAAGGAAGCGTTTTATCGAAAAACGGACTTCGAATTCGTGTTCAGCACCCCGAAAACCCCTTAGAGAGTAGGTTTGAAAGGGATTAAACAGAGATAATTTTTGAGCAATTTTGATGAAAAATCGCGAAAATAACCATGAAGGAAGCGTTTTATCGAAAAACGGACTTCGAATTCGTGTTCAGCACCCCGAAAAACCCCTTAGAGAGTAGGTTTGAAAGGGATTAAACAGAGATAATTTTTGAGCAATTTTGATGAAAAATCGCGAAAATAACCATGAAGGAAGCGTTTTATCGAAAAACGGACTTCGAATTCGTGTTCAGCACCCCGAAAAACCCCTTAGAGAGTAGGTTTGAAAGGGATTAAACAGAGATAATTTTTGAGCAATTTTGATGAAAAATCGCGAAAATAACCATGAAGGAAGCGTTTTATCGAAAAACGGACTTCGAATTCGTGTTCAGCACCCCGAAAAACCCCTTAGAGAGTAGGTTTGAAAGGGATTAAACAGAGATAATTTTTGAGCAATTTTGATGAAAAATCGCGAAAATAACCATGAAGGAAGCGTTTTATCGAAAAACGGACTTCGAATTCGTGTTCAGCACCCCGAAAAACCCCTTAGAGAGTAGGTTTGAAAGGGATTAAACAGAGATAATTTTTGAGCAATTTTGATGAAAAATCGCGAAAATAACCATGAAGGAAGCGTTTTATCGAAAAACGGACTTCGAATTCGTGTTCAGCACCCCGAAAAACCCCTTAGAGAGTAGGTTTGAAAGGGATTAAACAGAGATAATTTTTGAGCAATTTTGATGAAAAATCGCGAAAATAACCATGAAGGAAGCGTTTTATCGAAAAACGGACTTCGAATTCGTGTTCAGCACCCCGAAAACCCCTTAGAGAGTAGGTTTGAAAGGGATTAAACAGAGATAATTTTTGAGCAATTTTGATGAAAAATCGCGAAAATAACCATGAAGGAAGCGTTTTATCGAAAAACGGACTTCGAATTCGTGTTCAGCACCCCGAAAAACCCCTTAGAGAGTAGGTTTGAAAGGGATTAAACAGAGATAATTTTTGAGCAATTTTGATGAAAAATCGCGAAAATAACCATGAAGGAAGCGTTTTATCGAAAAACGGACTTCGAATTCGTGTTCAGCACCCCGAAAAACCCCTTAGAGAGTAGGTTTGAAAGGGATTAAACAGAGATAATTTTTGAGCAATTTTGATGAAAAATCGCGAAAATAACCATGAAGGAAGCGTTTTATCGAAAAACGGACTTCGAATTCGTGTTCAGCACCCCGAAAAACCCCTTAGAGAGTAGGTTTGAAAGGGATTAAACAGAGATAATTTTTGAGCAATTTTGATGAAAAATCGCGAAAATAACCATGAAGGAAGCGTTTTATCGAAAAACGGACTTCGAATTCGTGTTCAGCACCCCGAAAACCCCTTAGAGAGTAGGTTTGAAAGGGATTAAACAGAGATAATTTTTGAGCAATTTTGATGAAAAATCGCGAAAATAACCATGAAGGAAGCGTTTTATCGAAAAACGGACTTCGAATTCGTGTTCAGCACCCCGAAAAACCCCTTAGAGAGTAGGTTTGAAAGGGATTAAACAGAGATAATTTTTGAGCAATTTTGATGAAAAATCGCGAAAATAACCATGAAGGAAGCGTTTTATCGAAAAACGGACTTCGAATTCGTGTTCAGCACCCCGAAAACCCCTTAGAGAGTAGGTTTGAAAGGGATTAAACAGAGATAATTTTTGAGCAATTTTGATGAAAAATCGCGAAAATAACCATGAAGGAAGCGTTTTATCGAAAAACGGACTTCGAATTCGTGTTCAGCACCCCGAAAACCCCTTAGAGAGTAGGTTTGAAAGGGATTAAACAGAGATAATTTTTGAGCAATTTTGATGAAAAATCGCGAAAATAACCATGAAGGAAGCGTTTTATCGAAAAACGGACTTCGAATTCGTGTTCAGCACCCCGAAAAACCCCTTAGAGAGTAGGTTTGAAAGGGATTAAACAGAGATAATTTTTGAGCAATTTTGATGAAAAATCGCGAAAATAACCATGAAGGAAGCGTTTTATCGAAAAACGGACTTCGAATTCGTGTTCAGCACCCCGAAAACCCCTTAGAGAGTAGGTTTGAAAGGGATTAAACAGAGATAATTTTTGAGCAATTTTGATGAAAAATCGCGAAAATAACCATGAAGGAAGCGTTTTATCGAAAAACGGACTTCGAATTCGTGTTCAGCACCCCGAAAAACCCCTTAGAGAGTAGGTTTGAAAGGGATTAAACAGAGATAATTTTTGAGCAATTTTGATGAAAAATCGCGAAAATAACCATGAAGGAAGCGTTTTATCGAAAAACGGACTTCGAATTCGTGTTCAGCACCCCGAAAACCCCTTAGAGAGTAGGTTTGAAAGGGATTAAACAGAGATAATTTTTGAGCAATTTTGATGAAAAATCGCGAAAATAACCATGAAGGAAGCGTTTTATCGAAAAACGGACTTCGAATTCGTGTTCAGCACCCCGAAAACCCCTTAGAGAGTAGGTTTGAAAGGGATTAAACAGAGATAATTTTTGAGCAATTTTGATGAAAAATCGCGAAAATAACCATGAAGGAAGCGTTTTATCGAAAAACGGACTTCGAATTCGTGTTCAGCACCCCGAAAACCCCTTAGAGAGTAGGTTTGAAAGGGATTAAACAGAGATAATTTTTGAGCAATTTTGATGAAAAATCGCGAAAATAACCATGAAGGAAGCGTTTTATCGAAAAACGGACTTCGAATTCGTGTTCAGCACCCCGAAAAACCCCTTAGAGAGTAGGTTTGAAAGGGATTAAACAGAGATAATTTTTGAGCAATTTTGATGAAAAATCGCGAAAATAACCATGAAGGAAGCGTTTTATCGAAAAACGGACTTCGAATTCGTGTTCAGCACCCCGAAAACCCCTTAGAGAGTAGGTTTGAAAGGGATTAAACAGAGATAATTTTTGAGCAATTTTGATGAAAAATCGCGAAAATAACCATGAAGGAAGCGTTTTATCGAAAAACGGACTTCGAATTCGTGTTCAGCACCCCGAAAAACCCCTTAGAGAGTAGGTTTGAAAGGGATTAAACAGAGATAATTTTTGAGCAATTTTGATGAAAAATCGCGAAAATAACCATGAAGGAAGCGTTTTATCGAAAAACGGACTTCGAATTCGTGTTCAGCACCCCGAAAACCCCTTAGAGAGTAGGTTTGAAAGGGATTAAACAGAGATAATTTTTGAGCAATTTTGATGAAAAATCGCGAAAATAACCATGAAGGAAGCGTTTTATCGAAAAACGGACTTCGAATTCGTGTTCAGCACCCCGAAAAACCCCTTAGAGAGTAGGTTTGAAAGGGATTAAACAGAGATAATTTTTGAGCAATTTTGATGAAAAATCGCGAAAATAACCATGAAGGAAGCGTTTTATCGAAAAACGGACTTCGAATTCGTGTTCAGCACCCCGAAAAACCCCTTAGAGAGTAGGTTTGAAAGGGATTAAACAGAGATAATTTTTGAGCAATTTTGATGAAAAATCGCGAAAATAACCATGAAGGAAGCGTTTTATCGAAAAACGGACTTCGAATTCGTGTTCAGCACCCCGAAAACCCCTTAGAGAGTAGGTTTGAAAGGGATTAAACAGAGATAATTTTTGAGCAATTTTGATGAAAAATCGCGAAAATAACCATGAAGGAAGCGTTTTATCGAAAAACGGACTTCGAATTCGTGTTCAGCACCCCGAAAAACCCCTTAGAGAGTAGGTTTGAAAGGGATTAAACAGAGATAATTTTTGAGCAATTTTGATGAAAAATCGCGAAAATAACCATGAAGGAAGCGTTTTATCGAAAAACGGACTTCGAATTCGTGTTCAGCACCCCGAAAAACCCCTTAGAGAGTAGGTTTGAAAGGGATTAAACAGAGATAATAAAGGGATTAAATAGAGATAATTTTTGAGCAATTTTGATGAAAAATCGCGAAAATAACCATGAAGGAAGCGTTTTATCGAAAAACGGACTTCGAATTCGTGTTCAGCACCCCGAAAAACCCCTTAGAGAGTAGGTTTGAAAGGGATTAAACAGAGATAATTTTTGAGCAATTTTGATGAAAAATCGCGAAAATAACCATGAAGGAAGCGTTTTATCGAAAAACGGACTTCGAATTCGTGTTCAGCACCCCGAAAAACCCCTTAGAGAGTAGGTTTGAAAGGGATTAAACAGAGATAATTTTTGAGCAATTTTGATGAAAAATCGCGAAAATAACCATGAAGGAAGCGTTTTATCGAAAAACGGACTTCGAATTCGTGTTCAGCACCCCGAAAAACCCCTTAGAGAGTAGGTTTGAAAGGGATTAAACAGAGATAATTTTTGAGCAATTTTGATGAAAAATCGCGAAAATAACCATGAAGGAAGCGTTTTATCGAAAAACGGACTTCGAATTCGTGTTCAGCACCCCGAAAAACCCCTTAGAGAGTAGGTTTGAAAGGGATTAAACAGAGATAATTTTTGAGCAATTTTGATGAAAAATCGCGAAAATAACCATGAAGGAAGCGTTTTATCGAAAAACGGACTTCGAATTCGTGTTCAGCACCCCGAAAAACCCCTTAGAGAGTAGGTTTGAAAGGGATTAAACAGAGATAATTTTTGAGCAATTTTGATGAAAAATCGCGAAAATAACCATGAAGGAAGCGTTTTATCGAAAAACGGACTTCGAATTCGTGTTCAGCACCCCGAAAAACCCCTTAGAGAGTAGGTTTGAAAGGGATTAAACAGAGATAATTTTTGAGCAATTTTGATGAAAAATCGCGAAAATAACCATGAAGGAAGCGTTTTATCGAAAAACGGACTTCGAATTCGTGTTCAGCACCCCGAAAAACCCCTTAGAGAGTAGGTTTGAAAGGGATTAAACAGAGATAATTTTTGAGCAATTTTGATGAAAAATCGCGAAAATAACCATGAAGGAAGCGTTTTATCGAAAAACGGACTTCGAATTCGTGTTCAGCACCCCGAAAAACCCCTTAGAGAGTAGGTTTGAAAGGGATTAAACAGAGATAATTTTTGAGCAATTTTGATGAAAAATCGCGAAAATAACCATGAAGGAAGCGTTTTATCGAAAAACGGACTTCGAATTCGTGTTCAGCACCCCGAAAAACCCCTTAGAGAGTAGGTTTGAAAGGGATTAAACAGAGATAATTTTTGAGCAATTTTGATGAAAAATCGCGAAAATAACCATGAAGGAAGCGTTTTATCGAAAAACGGACTTCGAATTCGTGTTCAGCACCCCGAAAAACCCCTTAGAGAGTAGGTTTGAAAGGGATTAAACAGAGATAATTTTTGAGCAATTTTGATGAAAAATCGCGAAAATAACCATGAAGGAAGCGTTTTATCGAAAAACGGACTTCGAATTCGTGTTCAGCACCCCGAAAACCCCTTAGAGAGTAGGTTTGAAAGGGATTAAACAGAGATAATTTTTGAGCAATTTTGATGAAAAATCGCGAAAATAACCATGAAGGAAGCGTTTTATCGAAAAACGGACTTCGAATTCGTGTTCAGCACCCCGAAAAACCCCTTAGAGAGTAGGTTTGAAAGGGATTAAACAGAGATAATTTTTGAGCAATTTTGATGAAAAATCGCGAAAATAACCATGAAGGAAGCGTTTTATCGAAAAACGGACTTCGAATTCGTGTTCAGCACCCCGAAGAAAAATCGCGAAAATAACCATGAAGGAAGCGTTTTATCGAAAAACGGACTTCAGATTCGTGTTCAGCACCCCGAAAAACCCCTTAGAGAGTAGGTTTGAAAGGGATTAAACAGAGTTAATTTTTGAGCAATTTTGATGAAAAAACGCGAAAATAACCATGAAGGAAGCGTTTTATCGAAAAACGGACTTCAGATTCGTGTTCAGCACCCCGAAAAACCCCTTAGAGAGTAGGTTTGAAAGCGATTAAACAGAGTTAATTTTTGAGCAATTTTGATGAAAAAACGCGAAAATAACCATGAAGGAAGCGTTTTATCGAAAAACGGACTTCAGATTCGTGTTCAGCACCCCGAAAAACCCCTTAGAGAGTAGGTTTGAAAGCGATTAAACAGAGTTAATTTTTGAGCAATTTTGATGAAAAAACGCGAAAATAACCATGAAGGAAGCGTTTTATCGAAAAAAGGACTTCAGATTCGTGTTCAGCACCCCGAAAAACCCCTTAGAGAGTAGGTTTGAAAGCGATTAAACAGAGTTAATTTTTGAGCAATTTTGATGAAAAAACGCGAAAATAACCATGAAGGAAGCGTTTTATCGAAAAACGGACTTCAGATTCGTGTTCAGCACCCCGAAAAACCCCTTAGAGAGTAGGTTTGAAAGCGATTAAACAGAGTTAATTTTTGAGCAATTTTGATGAAAAAACGCGAAAATAACCATGAAGGAAGCGTTTTATCGAAAAACGGACTTCAGATTCGTGTTCAGCACCCCGAAAAACCCCTTAGAGAGTAGGTTTGAAAGCGATTAAACAGAGTTAATTTTTGAGCAATTTTGATGAAAAAACGCGAAAATAACCATGAAGGAAGCGTTTTATCGAAAAACGGACTTCAGATTCGTGTTCAGCACCCCGAAAAACCCCTTAGAGAGTAGGTTTGAAAGCGATTAAACAGAGTTAATTTTTGAGCAATTTTGATGAAAAAACGCGAAAATAACCATGAAGGAAGCGTTTTATCGAAAAACGGACTTCAGATTCGTGTTCAGCACCCCGAAAAACCCCTTAGAGAGTAGGTTTGAAAGCGATTAAACAGAGTTAATTTTTGAGCAATTTTGATGAAAAAACGCGAAAATAACCATGAAGGAAGCGTTTTATCGAAAAACGGACTTCAGATTCGTGTTCAGCACCCCGAAAAACCCCTTAGAGAGTAGGTTTGAAAGCGATTAAACAGAGTTAATTTTTGAGCAATTTTGATGAAAAAACGCGAAAATAACCATGAAGGAAGCGTTTTATCGAAAAACGGACTTCAGATTCGTGTTCAGCACCCCGAAAAACCCCTTAGAGAGTAGGTTTGAAAGCGATTAAACAGAGTTAATTTTTGAGCAATTTTGATGAAAAAACGCGAAAATAACCATGAAGGAAGCGTTTTATCGAAAAAAGGACTTCAGATTCGTGTTCAGCACCCCGAAAAACCCCTTAGAGAGTAGGTTTGAAAGCGATTAAACAGAGTTAATTTTTGAGCAATTTTGATGAAAAAACGCGAAAATAACCATGAAGGAAGCGTTTTATCGAAAAAAGGACTTCAGATTCGTGTTCAGCACCCCGAAAAACCCCTTAGAGAGTAGGTTTGAAAGCGATTAAACAGAGTTAATTTTTGAGCAATTTTGATGAAAAAACGCGAAAATAACCATGAAGGAAGCGTTTTATCGAAAAAAGGACTTCAGATTCGTGTTCAGCACCCCGAAAAACCCCTTAGAGAGTAGGTTTGAAAGCGACTTCAGATTCGTGTTCAGCACCCCGAAAAACCCCTTAGAGAGTAGGTTTGAAAGCGATTAAACAGAGTTAATTTTTGAGCAATTTTGATGAAAAAACGCGAAAATAACCATGAAGGAAGCGTTTTATCGAAAAACGGACTTCAGATTCGTGTTCAGCACCCCGAAAAACCCCTTAGAGAGTAGGTTTGAAAGCGATTAAACAGAGTTAATTTTTGAGCAATTTTGATGAAAAAACGCGAAAATAACCATGAAGGAAGCGTTTTATCGAAAAACGGACTTCAGATTCGTGTTCAGCACCCCGAAAAACCCCTTAGAGAGTAGGTTTGAAAGCGATTAAACAGAGTTAATTTTTGAGCAATTTTGATGAAAAAACGCGAAAATAACCATGAAGGAAGCGTTTTATCGAAAAACGGACTTCAGATTCGTGTTCAGCACCCCGAAAAACCCCTTAGAGAGTAGGTTTGAAAGCGATTAAACAGAGTTAATTTTTGAGCAATTTTGATGAAAAAACGCGAAAATAACCATGAAGGAAGCGTTTTATCGAAAAACGGACTTCAGATTCGTGTTCAGCACCCCGAAAAACCCCTTAGAGAGTAGGTTTGAAAGCGATTAAACAGAGTTAATTTTTGAGCAATTTTGATGAAAAAACGCGAAAATAACCATGAAGGAAGCGTTTTATCGAAAAACGGACTTCAGATTCGTGTTCAGCACCCCGAAAAACCCCTTAGAGAGTAGGTTTGAAAGCGATTAAACAGAGTTAATTTTTGAGCAATTTTGATGAAAAAACGCGAAAATAACCATGAAGGAAGCGTTTTATCGAAAAACGGACTTCAGATTCGTGTTCAGCACCCCGAAAAACCCCTTAGAGAGTAGGTTTGAAAGCGATTAAACAGAGTTAATTTTTGAGCAATTTTGATGAAAAAACGCGAAAATAACCATGAAGGAAGCGTTTTATCGAAAAACGACTTCAGATTCGTGTTCAGCACCCCGAAAAACCCCTTAGAGAGTAGGTTTGAAAGCGATTAAACAGAGTTTATTTTTGAGCAATTTTGATGAAAAAACGCGAAAATAACCATGAAGGAAGCGTTTTATCGAAAAACGGACTTCAGATTCGTGTTCAGCACCCCGAAAAACCCTTAGAGAGTAGGTTTGAAAGCGATTAAACAGAGTTGATTTTTGAGCAATTTTGATGAAAAATCGCGAAAATAACCATGAAGGAAGCGTTTTATCGAAAAACGGACTTCAGATTCGTG
>JAVIWC010000747.1:0-19930 GCA_031894815.1 Creontiades dilutus | reverse complement strand
AAATTGCTCAAAATTAACTCTGTTTAATCGCTTTCAAATAAAACGTTTCCTTCATGGTTATTTTCGCGTTTTTTCATCAAAATTGCTCAAAAATAAACTCTGTTTAATCGCTTTCAAACCTACTCTCTAAGGGGTTTTTCGGGGTGCTGAACACGAATCTGAAGTCCTTTTTCGATAAAACGCTTCCTTCATGGTTATTTTCGCGTTTTTTCATCAAAATTGCTCAAAAATTAACTCTGTTTAATCGCTTTCAAACCTACTCTCTAAGGGGTTTTTCGGGGTGCTGAACACGAATCTGAAGTCCTTTTTTCGATAAAACGCTTCCTTCATGGTTATTTTCGTCAAAATTGCTCAAAAATTAACTCTGTTTAATCGCTTTCAAACCTACTCTCTAAGGGGTTTTTCGGGGTGCTGAACACGAATCTGAAGTCCTTTTTTCGATAAAACGCTTCCTTCATGGTTATTTTCGCGTTTTTTCATCAAAATTGCTCAAAAATTAACTCTGTTTAATCGCTTTCAAACCTACTCTCTAAGGGGTTTTTCGGGGTGCTGAACACGAATCTGAAGTCCTTTTTTCGATAAAACGCTTCCTTCATGGTTATTTTCGCGTTTTTTCATCAAAATTGCTCAAAAATTAACTCTGTTTAATCGCTTTCAAACCTACTCTCTAAGGGGTTTTCGGGGTGCTGAACACGAATCTGAAGTCCTTTTTTCGATAAAACGCTTCCTTCATGGTTATTTTCGCGTTTTTTCATCAAAATTACTCAAAAATTAACATTTTCGCGTTTTTTCATCAAAATTGCTCAAAAATT
Source organism: Creontiades dilutus (assembly GCA_031894815.1). Lineage (NCBI taxonomy): Eukaryota > Metazoa > Arthropoda > Insecta > Hemiptera > Miridae > Creontiades > Creontiades dilutus. The sequence goes on along the minus strand of JAVIWC010000747.1, from coordinate 19,118 downwards.
AACTCTGTTTAATCGCTTTCAAACCTACTCTCTAAGGGGTTTTTCGGGGTGCTGAACACGAATCTGAAGTCCTTTTTTCGATAAAACGCTTCCTTCATGGTTATTTTCGCGTTTTTTCATCAAAATTGCTCAAAAATTAACTCTGTTTAATCGCTTTCAAACCTACTCTCTAAGGGGTTTTCGGGGTGCTGAACACGAATCTGAAGTCCGTTTTTCGATAAAACGCTTCCTTCATGGTTATTTTCGCGTTTTTTCATCAAAATTGCTCAAAAATTAACTCTGTTTAATCGCTTTCAAACCTACTCTCTAAGGGGTTTTCGGAACACGAATCTGAAGTCCGTTTTTCGATAAAACGCTTCCTTCATGGTTATTTTCGCGTTTTTTCATCAAAATTGCTCAAAAATTAACTCTGTTTAATCGCTTTCAAACCTACTCTCTAAGGGGTTTTTCGGGGTGCTGAACACGAATCTGAAGTCCGTTTTTCGATAAAACGCTTCCTTCATGGTTATTTTCGCGTTTTTTCATCAAAATTGCTCAAAAATTAACTCTGTTTAATCGCTTTCAAACCTACTCTCTAAGGGGTTTTTCGGGGTGCTGAACACGAATCTGAAGTCCGTTTTTCGATAAAACGCTTCCTTCATGGTTATTTTCGCGTTTTTTCATCAAAATTGCTCAAAAATTAACTCTGTTTAATCGCTTTCAAACCTACTCTCTAAGGGGTTTTTCGGGGTGCTGAACACGAATCTGAAGTCCGTTTTTCGATAAAACGCTTCCTTCATGGTTATTTTCGCGTTTTTTCATCAAAATTGCTCAAAAATTAACTCTGTTTAATCGCTTTCAAACCTACTCTCTAAGGGGTTTTTCGGGGTGCTGAACACGAATCTGAAGTCCGTTTTTCGATAAAACGCTTCCTTCATGGTTATTTTCGCGTTTTTTCATCAAAATTGCTCAAAAATTAACTCTGTTTAATCGCTTTCAAACCTACTCTCTAAGGGGTTTTTCGGGGTGCTGAACACGAATCTGAAGTCCGTTTTTCGATAAAACGCTTCCTTCATGGTTATTTTCGCGTTTTTTCATCAAAATTGCTCAAAAATTAACTCTGTTTAATCGCTTTCAAACCTACTCTCTAAGGGGTTTTTCGGGGTGCTGAACACGAATCTGAAGTCCGTTTTTCGATAAAACGCTTCCTTCATGGTTATTTTCGCGTTTTTTCATCAAAATTGCTCAAAAATTAACTCTGTTTAATCGCTTTCAAACCTACTCTCTAAGGGGTTTTTCGGGGTGCTGAACACGAATCTGAAGTCCGTTTTTCGATAAAACGCTTCCTTCATGGTTATTTTCGCGTTTTTTCATCAAAATTGCTCAAAAATTAACTCTGTTTAATCGCTTTCAAACCTACTCTCTAAGGGGTTTTTCGGGGTGCTGAACACGAATCTGAAGTCCGTTTTTCGATAAAACGCTTCCTTCATGGTTATTTTCGCGTTTTTTCATCAAAATTGCTCAAAAATTAACTCTGTTTAATCGCTTTCAAACCTACTCTCTAAGGGGTTTTTCGGGGTGCTGAACACGAATCTGAAGTCCGTTTTTCGATAAAACGCTTCCTTCATGGTTATTTTCGCGTTTTTTCATCAAAATTGCTCAAAAATTAACTCTGTTTAATCGCTTTCAAACCTACTCTCTAAGGGGTTTTTCGGGGTGCTGAACACGAATCTGAAGTCCGTTTTTCGATAAAACGCTTCCTTCATGGTTATTTTCGCGTTTTTTCATCAAAATTGCTCAAAAATTAACTCTGTTTAATCGCTTTCAAACCTACTCTCTAAGGGGTTTTTCGGGGTGCTGAACACGAATCTGAAGTCCGTTTTTCGATAAAACGCTTCCTTCATGGTTATTTTCGCGTTTTTTCATCAAAATTGCTCAAAAATTAACTCTGTTTAATCGCTTTCAAACCTACTCTCTAAGGGGTTTTTCGGGGTGCTGAACACGAATCTGAAGTCCGTTTTTCGATAAAACGCTTCCTTCATGGTTATTTTCGCGTTTTTTCATCAAAATTGCTCAAAAATTAACTCTGTTTAATCGCTTTCAAACCTACTCTCTAAGGGGTTTTTCGGGGTGCTGAACACGAATCTGAAGTCCGTTTTTCGATAAAACGCTTCCTTCATGGTTATTTTCGCGTTTTTTCATCAAAATTGCTCAAAAATTAACTCTGTTTAATCGCTTTCAAACCTACTCTAAGGGGTTTTTCGGGGTGCTGAACACGAATCTGAAGTCCGTTTTTCGATAAAACGCTTCCTTCATGGTTATTTTCGCGTTTTTTCATCAAAATTGCTCAAAAATTAACTCTGTTTAATCGCTTTCAAACCTACTCTCTAAGGGGTTTTTCGGGGTGCTGAACACGAATCTGAAGTCCGTTTTTCGATAAAACGCTTCCTTCATGGTTATTTTCGCGTTTTTTCATCAAAATTGCTCAAAAATTAACTCTGTTTAATCGCTTTCAAACCTACTCTCTAAGGGGTTTTTCGGGGTGCTGAACACGAATCTGAAGTCCGTTTTTCGATAAAACGCTTCCTTCATGGTTATTTTCGCGTTTTTTCATCAAAATTGCTCAAAAATTAACTCTGTTTAATCGCTTTCAAACCTACTCTCTAAGGGGTTTTTCGGGGTGCTGAACACGAATCTGAAGTCCGTTTTTCGATAAAACGCTTCCTTCATGGTTATTTTCGCGTTTTTTCATCAAAATTGCTCTCAAAAATTAACTCTGTTTAATCGCTTTCAAACCTACTCTCTAAGGGGTTTTTCGGGGTGCTGAACACGAATCTGAAGTCCGTTTTTCGATAAAACGCTTCCTTCATGGTTATTTTCGCGTTTTTTCATCAAAATTGCTCAAAAATTAACTCTGTTTAATCGCTTTCAAACCTACTCTCTAAGGGGTTTTTCGGGGTGCTGAACACGAATCTGAAGTCCGTTTTTCGATAAAACGCTTCCTTCATGGTTATTTTCGCGTTTTTTCATCAAAATTGCTCAAAAATTAACTCTGTTTAATCGCTTTCAAACCTACTCTCTAAGGGGTTTTTCGGGGTGCTGAACACGAATCTGAAGTCCGTTTTTCGATAAAACGCTTCCTTCATGGTTATTTTCGCGTTTTTTCATCAAAATTGCTCAAAAATTAACTCTGTTTAATCGCTTTCAAACCTACTCTCTAAGGGGTTTTTCGGGGTGCTGAACACGAATCTGAAGTCCGTTTTTCGATAAAACGCTTCCTTCATGGTTATTTTCGCGTTTTTTCATCAAAATTGCTCAAAAATTAACTCTGTTTAATCGCTTTCAAACCTACTCTCTAAGGGGTTTTTCGGGGTGCTGAACACGAATCTGAAGTCCGTTTTTCGATAAAACGCTTCCTTCATGGTTATTTTCGCGTTTTTTCATCAAAATTGCTCAAAAATTAACTCTGTTTAATCGCTTTCAAACCTACTCTCTAAGGGGTTTTTCGGGGTGCTGAACACGAATCTGAAGTCCGTTTTTCGATAAAACGCTTCCTTCATGGTTATTTTCGCGTTTTTTCATCAAAATTGCTCAAAAATTAACTCTGTTTAATCGCTTTCAAACCTACTCTCTAAGGGGTTTTTCGGGGTGCTGAACACGAATCTGAAGTCCGTTTTTCGATAAAACGCTTCCTTCATGGTTATTTTCGCGTTTTTTCATCAAAATTGCTCAAAAATTAACTCTGTTTAATCGCTTTCAAACCTACTCTCTAAGGGGTTTTTCGGGGTGCTGAACACGAATCTGAAGTCCGTTTTTCGATAAAACGCTTCCTTCATGGTTATTTTCGCGTTTTTTCATCAAAATTGCTCAAAAATTAACTCTGTTTAATCGCTTTCAAACCTACTCTCTAAGGGGTTTTTCGGGGTGCTGAACACGAATCTGAAGTCCGTTTTTCGATAAAACGCTTCCTTCATGGTTATTTTCGCGTTTTTTCATCAAAATTGCTCAAAAATTAACTCTGTTTAATCGCTTTCAAACCTACTCTCTAAGGGGTTTTTCGGGGTGCTGAACACGAATCTGAAGTCCGTTTTTCGATAAAACGCTTCCTTCATGGTTATTTTCGCGTTTTTTCATCAAAATTGCTCAAAAATTAACTCTGTTTAATCGCTTTCAAACCTACTCTCTAAGGGGTTTTTCGGGGTGCTGAACACGAATCTGAAGTCCGTTTTTCGATAAAACGCTTCCTTCATGGTTATTTTCGCGTTTTTTCATCAAAATTGCTCAAAAATTAACTCTGTTTAATCGCTTTCAAACCTACTCTCTAAGGGGTTTTTCGGGGTGCTGAACACGAATCTGAAGTCCGTTTTTCGATAAAACGCTTCCTTCATGGTTATTTTCGCGTTTTTTCATCAAAATTGCTCAAAAATTAACTCTGTTTAATCGCTTTCAAACCTACTCTCTAAGGGGTTTTTCGGGGTGCTGAACACGAATCTGAAGTCCGTTTTTCGATAAAACGCTTCCTTCATGGTTATTTTCGCGTTTTTTCATCAAAATTGCTCAAAAATTAACTCTGTTTAATCGCTTTCAAACCTACTCTCTAAGGGGTTTTTCGGGGTGCTGAACACGAATCTGAAGTCCGTTTTTCGATAAAACGCTTCCTTCATGGTTATTTTCGCGTTTTTTCATCAAAATTGCTCAAAAATTAACTCTGTTTAATCGCTTTCAAACCTACTCTCTAAGGGGTTTTTCGGGGTGCTGAACACGAATCTGAAGTCCGTTTTTCGATAAAACGCTTCCTTCATGGTTATTTTCGCGTTTTTTCATCAAAATTGCTCAAAAATTAACTCTGTTTAATCGCTTTCAAACCTACTCTCTAAGGGGTTTTTCGGGGTGCTGAACACGAATCTGAAGTCCGTTTTTCGATAAAACGCTTCCTTCATGGTTATTTTCGCGTTTTTTCATCAAAATTGCTCAAAAATTAACTCTGTTTAATCGCTTTCAAACCTACTCTCTAAGGGGTTTTTCGGGGTGCTGAACACGAATCTGAAGTCCGTTTTTCGATAAAACGCTTCCTTCATGGTTATTTTCGCGTTTTTTCATCAAAATTGCTCAAAAATTAACTCTGTTTAATCGCTTTCAAACCTACTCTCTAAGGGGTTTTTCGGGGTGCTGAACACGAATCTGAAGTCCGTTTTTCGATAAAACGCTTCCTTCATGGTTATTTTCGCGTTTTTTCATCAAAATTGCTCAAAAATTAACTCTGTTTAATCGCTTTCAAACCTACTCTCTAAGGGGTTTTTCGGGTGCTGAACACGAATCTGAAGTCCGTTTTTCGATAAAACGCTTCCTTCATGGTTATTTTCGCGTTTTTTCATCAAAATTGCTCAAAAATTAACTCTGTTTAATCGCTTTCAAACCTACTCTCTAAGGGGTTTTTCGGGGTGCTGAACACGAATCTGAAGTCCGTTTTTCGATAAAACGCTTCCTTCATGGTTATTTTCGCGTTTTTTCATCAAAATTGCTCAAAAATTAACTCTGTTTAATCGCTTTCAAACCTACTCTCTAAGGGGTTTTTCGGGGTGCTGAACACGAATCTGAAGTCCGTTTTTCGATAAAACGCTTCCTTCATGGTTATTTTCGCGTTTTTTCATCAAAATTGCTCAAAAATTAACTCTGTTTAATCGCTTTCAAACCTACTCTCTAAGGGGTTTTTCGGGGTGCTGAACACGAATCTGAAGTCCGTTTTTCGATAAAACGCTTCCTTCATGGTTATTTTCGCGTTTTTTCATCAAAATTGCTCAAAAATTAACTCTGTTTAATCGCTTTCAAACCTACTCTCTAAGGGGTTTTTCGGGGTGCTGAACACGAATCTGAAGTCCGTTTTTCGATAAAACGCTTCCTTCATGGTTATTTTCGCGTTTTTTCATCAAAATTGCTCAAAAATTAACTCTGTTTAATCGCTTTCAAACCTACTCTCTAAGGGGTTTTTCGGGGTGCTGAACACGAATCTGAAGTCCGTTTTTCGATAAAACGCTTCCTTCATGGTTATTTTCGCGTTTTTTCATCAAAATTGCTCAAAAATTAACTCTGTTTAATCGCTTTCAAACCTACTCTCTAAGGGGTTTTTCGGGGTGCTGAACACGAATCTGAAGTCCGTTTTTCGATAAAACGCTTCCTTCATGGTTATTTTCGCGTTTTTTCATCAAAATTGCTCAAAAATTAACTCTGTTTAATCGCTTTCAAACCTACTCTCTAAGGGGTTTTTCGGGGTGCTGAACACGAATCTGAAGTCCGTTTTTCGATAAAACGCTTCCTTCATGGTTATTTTCGCGTTTTTTCATCAAAATTGCTCAAAAATTAACTCTGTTTAATCGCTTTCAAACCTACTCTCTAAGGGGTTTTTCGGGGTGCTGAACACGAATCTGAAGTCCGTTTTTCGATAAAACGCTTCCTTCATGGTTATTTTCGCGTTTTTTCATCAAAATTGCTCAAAAATTAACTCTGTTTAATCGCTTTCAAACCTACTCTCTAAGGGGTTTTTCGGGGTGCTGAACACGAATCTGAAGTCCGTTTTTCGATAAAACGCTTCCTTCATGGTTATTTTCGCGTTTTTTCATCAAAATTGCTCAAAAATTAACTCTGTTTAATCGCTTTCAAACCTACTCTCTAAGGGGTTTTTCGGGGTGCTGAACACGAATCTGAAGTCCGTTTTTCGATAAAACGCTTCCTTCATGGTTATTTTCGCGTTTTTTCATCAAAATTGCTCAAAAATTAACTCTGTTTAATCGCTTTCAAACCTACTCTCTAAGGGGTTTTTCGGGGTGCTGAACACGAATCTGAAGTCCGTTTTTCGATAAAACGCTTCCTTCATGGTTATTTTCGCGTTTTTTCATCAAAATTGCTCAAAAATTAACTCTGTTTAATCGCTTTCAAACCTACTCTCTAAGGGGTTTTTCGGGGTGCTGAACACGAATCTGAAGTCCGTTTTTCGATAAAACGCTTCCTTCATGGTTATTTTCGCGTTTTTTCATCAAAATTGCTCAAAAATTAACTCTGTTTAATCGCTTTCAAACCTACTCTCTAAGGGGTTTTTCGGGGTGCTGAACACGAATCTGAAGTCCGTTTTTCGATAAAACGCTTCCTTCATGGTTATTTTCGCGTTTTTTCATCAAAATTGCTCAAAAATTAACTCTGTTTAATCGCTTTCAAACCTACTCTCTAAGGGGTTTTTCGGGGTGCTGAACACGAATCTGAAGTCCGTTTTTCGATAAAACGCTTCCTTCATGGTTATTTTCGCGTTTTTTCATCAAAATTGCTCAAAAATTAACTCTGTTTAATCGCTTTCAAACCTACTCTCTAAGGGGTTTTTCGGGGTGCTGAACACGAATCTGAAGTCCGTTTTTCGATAAAACGCTTCCTTCATGGTTATTTTCGCGTTTTTTCATCAAAATTGCTCAAAAATTAACTCTGTTTAATCGCTTTCAAACCTACTCTCTAAGGGGTTTTTCGGGGTGCTGAACACGAATCTGAAGTCCGTTTTTCGATAAAACGCTTCCTTCATGGTTATTTTCGCGTTTTTTCATCAAAATTGCTCAAAAATTAACTCTGTTTAATCGCTTTCAAACCTACTCTCTAAGGGGTTTTTCGGGGTGCTGAACACGAATCTGAAGTCCGTTTTTCGATAAAACGCTTCCTTCATGGTTATTTTCGCGTTTTTTCATCAAAATTGCTCAAAAATTAACTCTGTTTAATCGCTTTCAAACCTACTCTCTAAGGGGTTTTTCGGGGTGCTGAACACGAATCTGAAGTCCGTTTTTCGATAAAACGCTTCCTTCATGGTTATTTTCGCGTTTTTTCATCAAAATTGCTCAAAAATTAACTCTGTTTAATCGCTTTCAAACCTACTCTCTAAGGGGTTTTTCGGGGTGCTGAACACGAATCTGAAGTCCGTTTTTCGATAAAACGCTTCCTTCATGGTTATTTTCGCGTTTTTTCATCAAAATTGCTCAAAAATTAACTCTGTTTAATCGCTTTCAAACCTACTCTCTAAGGGGTTTTTCGGGGTGCTGAACACGAATCTGAAGTCCGTTTTTCGATAAAACGCTTCCTTCATGGTTATTTTCGCGTTTTTTCATCAAAATTGCTCAAAAATTAACTCTGTTTAATCGCTTTCAAACCTACTCTCTAAGGGGTTTTTCGGGGTGCTGAACACGAATCTGAAGTCCGTTTTTCGATAAAACGCTTCCTTCATGGTTATTTTCGCGTTTTTTCATCAAAATTGCTCAAAAATTAACTCTGTTTAATCGCTTTCAAACCTACTCTCTAAGGGGTTTTTCGGGGTGCTGAACACGAATCTGAAGTCCGTTTTTCGATAAAACGCTTCCTTCATGGTTATTTTCGCGTTTTTTCATCAAAATTGCTCAAAAATTAACTCTGTTTAATCGCTTTCAAACCTACTCTCTAAGGGGTTTTTCGGGGTGCTGAACACGAATCTGAAGTCCGTTTTTCGATAAAACGCTTCCTTCATGGTTATTTTCGCGTTTTTTCATCAAAATTGCTCAAAAATTAACTCTGTTTAATCGCTTTCAAACCTACTCTCTAAGGGGTTTTTCGGGGTGCTGAACACGAATCTGAAGTCCGTTTTTCGATAAAACGCTTCCTTCATGGTTATTTTCGCGTTTTTTCATCAAAATTGCTCAAAAATTAACTCTGTTTAATCGCTTTCAAACCTACTCTAAGGGGTTTTTCGGGGTGCTGAACACGAATCTGAAGTCCGTTTTTCGATAAAACGCTTCCTTCATGGTTATTTTCGCGTTTTTTCATCAAAATTGCTCAAAAATTAACTCTGTTTAATCGCTTTCAAACCTACTCTCTAAGGGGTTTTTCGGGGTGCTGAACACGAATCTGAAGTCCGTTTTTCGATAAAACGCTTCCTTCATGGTTATTTTCGCGTTTTTTCATCAAAATTGCTCAAAAATTAACTCTGTTTAATCGCTTTCAAACCTACTCTCTAAGGGGTTTTTCGGGGTGCTGAACACGAATCTGAAGTCCGTTTTTCGATAAAACGCTTCCTTCATGGTTATTTTCGCGTTTTTTCATCAAAATTGCTCAAAAATTAACTCTGTTTAATCGCTTTCAAACCTACTCTCTAAGGGGTTTTTCGGGGTGCTGAACACGAATCTGAAGTCCGTTTTTCGATAAAACGCTTCCTTCATGGTTATTTTCGCGTTTTTTCATCAAAATTGCTCAAAAATTAACTCTGTTTAATCGCTTTCAAACCTACTCTCTAAGGGGTTTTTCGGGGTGCTGAACACGAATCTGAAGTCCGTTTTTCGATAAAACGCTTCCTTCATGGTTATTTTCGCGTTTTTTCATCAAAATTGCTCAAAAATTAACTCTGTTTAATCGCTTTCAAACCTACTCTCTAAGGGGTTTTTCGGGGTGCTGAACACGAATCTGAAGTCCGTTTTTCGATAAAACGCTTCCTTCATGGTTATTTTCGCGTTTTTTCATCAAAATTGCTCAAAAATTAACTCTGTTTAATCGCTTTCAAACCTACTCTCTAAGGGGTTTTTCGGGGTGCTGAACACGAATCTGAAGTCCGTTTTTCGATAAAACGCTTCCTTCATGGTTATTTTCGCGTTTTTTCATCAAAATTGCTCAAAAATTAACTCTGTTTAATCGCTTTCAAACCTACTCTCTAAGGGGTTTTTCGGGGTGCTGAACACGAATCTGAAGTCCGTTTTTCGATAAAACGCTTCCTTCATGGTTATTTTCGCGTTTTTTCATCAAAATTGCTCAAAAATTAACTCTGTTTAATCGCTTTCAAACCTACTCTCTAAGGGGTTTTTCGGGGTGCTGAACACGAATCTGAAGTCCGTTTTTCGATAAAACGCTTCCTTCATGGTTATTTTCGCGTTTTTTCATCAAAATTGCTCAAAAATTAACTCTGTTTAATCGCTTTCAAACCTACTCTCTAAGGGGTTTTTCGGGGTGCTGAACACGAATCTGAAGTCCGTTTTTCGATAAAACGCTTCCTTCATGGTTATTTTCGCGTTTTTTCATCAAAATTGCTCAAAAATTAACTCTGTTTAATCGCTTTCAAACCTACTCTCTAAGGGGTTTTTCGGGGTGCTGAACACGAATCTGAAGTCCGTTTTTCGATAAAACGCTTCCTTCATGGTTATTTTCGCGTTTTTTCATCAAAATTGCTCAAAAATTAACTCTGTTTAATCGCTTTCAAACCTACTCTCTAAGGGGTTTTTCGGGGTGCTGAACACGAATCTGAAGTCCGTTTTTCGATAAAACGCTTCCTTCATGGTTATTTTCGCGTTTTTTCATCAAAATTGCTCAAAAATTAACTCTGTTTAATCGCTTTCAAACCTACTCTCTAAGGGGTTTTTCGGGGTGCTGAACACGAATCTGAAGTCCGTTTTTCGATAAAACGCTTCCTTCATGGTTATTTTCGCGTTTTTTCATCAAAATTGCTCAAAAATTAACTCTGTTTAATCGCTTTCAAACCTACTCTCTAAGGGGTTTTTCGGGGTGCTGAACACGAATCTGAAGTCCGTTTTTCGATAAAACGCTTCCTTCATGGTTATTTTCGCGTTTTTTCATCAAAATTGCTCAAAAATTAACTCTGTTTAATCGCTTTCAAACCTACTCTCTAAGGGGTTTTTCGGGGTGCTGAACACGAATCTGAAGTCCGTTTTTCGATAAAACGCTTCCTTCATGGTTATTTTCGCGTTTTTTCATCAAAATTGCTCAAAAATTAACTCTGTTTAATCGCTTTCAAACCTACTCTCTAAGGGGTTTTTCGGGGTGCTGAACACGAATCTGAAGTCCGTTTTTCGATAAAACGCTTCCTTCATGGTTATTTTCGCGTTTTTCATCAAAATTGCTCAAAAATTAACTCTGTTTAATCGCTTTCAAACCTACTCTCTAAGGGGTTTTTCGGGGTGCTGAACACGAATCTGAAGTCCGTTTTTCGATAAAACGCTTCCTTCATGGTTATTTTCGCGTTTTTTCATCAAAATTGCTCAAAAATTAACTCTGTTTAATCGCTTTCAAACCTACTCTCTAAGGGGTTTTTCGGGGTGCTGAACACGAATCTGAAGTCCGTTTTTCGATAAAACGCTTCCTTCATGGTTATTTTCGCGTTTTTTCATCAAAATTGCTCAAAAATTAACTCTGTTTAATCGCTTTCAAACCTACTCTCTAAGGGGTTTTTCGGGGTGCTGAACACGAATCTGAAGTCCGTTTTTCGATAAAACGCTTCCTTCATGGTTATTTTCGCGTTTTTTCATCAAAATTGCTCAAAAATTAACTCTGTTTAATCGCTTTCAAACCTACTCTCTAAGGGGTTTTTCGGGGTGCTGAACACGAATCTGAAGTCCGTTTTTCGATAAAACGCTTCCTTCATGGTTATTTTCGCGTTTTTTCATCAAAATTGCTCAAAAATTAACTCTGTTTAATCGCTTTCAAACCTACTCTCTAAGGGGTTTTTCGGGGTGCTGAACACGAATCTGAAGTCCGTTTTTCGATAAAACGCTTCCTTCATGGTTATTTTCGCGTTTTTTCATCAAAATTGCTCAAAAATTAACTCTGTTTAATCGCTTTCAAACCTACTCTCTAAGGGGTTTTTCGGGGTGCTGAACACGAATCTGAAGTCCGTTTTTCGATAAAACGCTTCCTTCATGGTTATTTTCGCGTTTTTTCATCAAAATTGCTCAAAAATTAACTCTGTTTAATCGCTTTCAAACCTACTCTCTAAGGGGTTTTTCGGGGTGCTGAACACGAATCTGAAGTCCGTTTTTCGATAAAACGCTTCCTTCATGGTTATTTTCGCGTTTTTTCATCAAAATTGCTCAAAAATTAACTCTGTTTAATCGCTTTCAAACCTACTCTCTAAGGGGTTTTTCGGGGTGCTGAACACGAATCTGAAGTCCGTTTTTCGATAAAACGCTTCCTTCATGGTTATTTTCGCGTTTTTTCATCAAAATTGCTCAAAAATTAACTCTGTTTAATCGCTTTCAAACCTACTCTCTAAGGGGTTTTTCGGGGTGCTGAACACGAATCTGAAGTCCGTTTTTCGATAAAACGCTTCCTTCATGGTTATTTTCGCGTTTTTTCATCAAAATTGCTCAAAAATTAACTCTGTTTAATCGCTTTCAAACCTACTCTCTAAGGGGTTTTTCGGGGTGCTGAACACGAATCTGAAGTCCGTTTTTCGATAAAACGCTTCCTTCATGGTTATTTTCGCGTTTTTTCATCAAAATTGCTCAAAAATTAACTCTGTTTAATCGCTTTCAAACCTACTCTCTAAGGGGTTTTTCGGGGTGCTGAACACGAATCTGAAGTCCGTTTTTCGATAAAACGCTTCCTTCATGGTTATTTTCGCGTTTTTTCATCAAAATTGCTCAAAAATTAACTCTGTTTAATCGCTTTCAAACCTACTCTCTAAGGGGTTTTTCGGGGTGCTGAACACGAATCTGAAGTCCGTTTTTCGATAAAACGCTTCCTTCATGGTTATTTTCGCGTTTTTTCATCAAAATTGCTCAAAAATTAACTCTGTTTAATCGCTTTCAAACCTACTCTCTAAGGGGTTTTTCGGGGTGCTGAACACGAATCTGAAGTCCGTTTTTCGATAAAACGCTTCCTTCATGGTTATTTTCGCGTTTTTTCATCAAAATTGCTCAAAAATTAACTCTGTTTAATCGCTTTCAAACCTACTCTCTAAGGGGTTTTTCGGGGTGCTGAACACGAATCTGAAGTCCGTTTTTCGATAAAACGCTTCCTTCATGGTTATTTTCGCGTTTTTTCATCAAAATTGCTCAAAAATTAACTCTGTTTAATCGCTTTCAAACCTACTCTCTAAGGGGTTTTTCGGGGTGCTGAACACGAATCTGAAGTCCGTTTTTCGATAAAACGCTTCCTTCATGGTTATTTTCGCGTTTTTTCATCAAAATTGCTCAAAAATTAACTCTGTTTAATCGCTTTCAAACCTACTCTCTAAGGGGTTTTTCGGGGTGCTGAACACGAATCTGAAGTCCGTTTTTCGATAAAACGCTTCCTTCATGGTTATTTTCGCGTTTTTTCATCAAAATTGCTCAAAAATTAACTCTGTTTAATCGCTTTCAAACCTACTCTCTAAGGGGTTTTTCGGGGTGCTGAACACGAATCTGAAGTCCGTTTTTCGATAAAACGCTTCCTTCATGGTTATTTTCGCGTTTTTTCATCAAAATTGCTCAAAAATTAACTCTGTTTAATCGCTTTCAAACCTACTCTCTAAGGGGTTTTTCGGGGTGCTGAACACGAATCTGAAGTCCTTTTTTCGATAAAACGCTTCCTTCATGGTTATTTTCGCGTTTTTTCATCAAAATTGCTCAAAAATTAACTCTGTTTAATCGCTTTCAAACCTACTCTCTAAGGGGTTTTTCGGGGTGCTGAACACGAATCTGAAGTCCGTTTTTCGATAAAACGCTTCCTTCATGGTTATTTTCGCGTTTTTTCATCAAAATTGCTCAAAAATTAACTCTGTTTAATCGCTTTCAAACCTACTCTCTAAGGGGTTTTTCGGGGTGCTGAACACGAATCTGAAGTCCGTTTTTCGATAAAACGCTTCCTTCATGGTTATTTTCGCGTTTTTTCATCAAAATTGCTCAAAAATTAACTCTGTTTAATCGCTTTCAAACCTACTCTCTAAGGGGTTTTTCGGGGTGCTGAACACGAATCTGAAGTCCGTTTTTCGATAAAACGCTTCCTTCATGGTTATTTTCGCGTTTTTTCATCAAAATTGCTCAAAAATTAACTCTGTTTAATCGCTTTCAAACCTACTCTCTAAAATTAACTCTGTTCAATCGCTTTCAAACCTACTCTCTAAGGGGTTTTCGGGGTGCTGAACACGAATCTGAAGTCCGTTTTTCGATAAAACGCTTCCTTCATGGTTATTTTCGCGTTTTTTCATCAAAATTGCTCAAAAATTAACTCTGTTTAATCGCTTTCAAACCTACTCTCTAAGGGGTTTTTCGGGGTGCTGAACACGAATCTGAAGTCCGTTTTTCGATAAAACGCTTCCTTCATGGTTATTTTCGCGTTTTTTCATCAAAATTGCTCAAAAATTAACTCTGTTTAATCGCTTTCAAACCTACTCTCTAAGGGGTTTTTCGGGGTGCTGAACACGAATCTGAAGTCCGTTTTTCGATAAAACGCTTCCTTCATGGTTATTTTCGCGTTTTTTCATCAAAATTGCTCAAAAATTAACTCTGTTTAATCGCTTTCAAACCTACTCTCTAAGGGGTTTTTCGGGGTGCTGAACACGAATCTGAAGTCCGTTTTTCGATAAAACGCTTCCTTCATGGTTATTTTCGCGTTTTTTCATCAAAATTGCTCAAAAATTAACTCTGTTTAATCGCTTTCAAACCTACTCTCTAAGGGGTTTTTCGGGGTGCTGAACACGAATCTGAAGTCCGTTTTTCGATAAAACGCTTCCTTCATGGTTATTTTCGCGTTTTTTCATCAAAATTGCTCAAAAATTAACTCTGTTTAATCGCTTTCAAACCTACTCTCTAAGGGGTTTTTCGGGGTGCTGAACACGAATCTGAAGTCCGTTTTTCGATAAAACGCTTCCTTCATGGTTATTTTCGCGTTTTTTCATCAAAATTGCTCAAAAATTAACTCTGTTTAATCGCTTTCAAACCTACTCTCTAAGGGGTTTTTCGGGGTGCTGAACACGAATCTGAAGTCCGTTTTTTCGATAAAACGCTTCCTTCATGGTTATTTTCGCGTTTTTTCATCAAAATTGCTCAAAAATTAACTCTGTTTAATCGCTTTCAAACCTACTCTCTAAGGGGTTTTTCGGGGTGCTGAACACGAATCTGAAGTCCGTTTTTCGATAAAACGCTTCCTTCATGGTTATTTTCGCGTTTTTTCATCAAAATTGCTCAAAAATTAACTCTGTTTAATCGCTTTCAAACCTACTCTCTAAGGGGTTTTTCGGGGTGCTGAACACGAATCTGAAGTCCGTTTTTCGATAAAACGCTTCCTTCATGGTTATTTTCGCGTTTTTTCATCAAAATTGCTCAAAAATTAACTCTGTTTAATCGCTTTCAAACCTACTCTCTAAGGGGTTTTTCGGGGTGCTGAACACGAATCTGAAGTCCGTTTTTCGATAAAACGCTTCCTTCATGGTTATTTTCGCGTTTTTTCATCAAAATTGCTCAAAAATTAACTCTGTTTAATCGCTTTCAAACCTACTCTCTAAGGGGTTTTTCGGGGTGCTGAACACGAATCTGAAGTCCGTTTTTCGATAAAACGCTTCCTTCATGGTTATTTTCGCGTTTTTTCATCAAAATTGCTCAAAAATTAACTCTGTTTAATCGCTTTCAAACCTACTCTCTAAGGGGTTTTTCGGGGTGCTGAACACGAATCTGAAGTCCGTTTTTCGATAAAACGCTTCCTTCATGGTTATTTTCGCGTTTTTTCATCAAAATTGCTCAAAAATTAACTCTGTTTAATCGCTTTCAAACCTACTCTCTAAGGGGTTTTTCGGGGTGCTGAACACGAATCTGAAGTCCGTTTTTCGATAAAACGCTTCCTTCATGGTTATTTTCGCGTTTTTTCATCAAAATTGCTCAAAAATTAACTCTGTTTAATCGCTTTCAAACCTACTCTCTAAGGGGTTTTTCGGGGTGCTGAACACGAATCTGAAGTCCGTTTTTCGATAAAACGCTTCCTTCATGGTTATTTTCGCGTTTTTTCATCAAAATTGCTCAAAAATTAACTCTGTTTAATCGCTTTCAAACCTACTCTCTAAGGGGTTTTTCGGGGTGCTGAACACGAATCTGAAGTCCGTTTTTCGATAAAACGCTTCCTTCATGGTTATTTTCGCGTTTTTTCATCAAAATTGCTCAAAAATTAACTCTGTTTAATCGCTTTCAAACCTACTCTCTAAGGGGTTTTTCGGGGTGCTGAACACGAATCTGAAGTCCGTTTTTCGATAAAACGCTTCCTTCATGGTTATTTTCGCGTTTTTTCATCAAAATTGCTCAAAAATTAACTCTGTTTAATCGCTTTCAAACCTACTCTCTAAGGGGTTTTTCGGGGTGCTGAACACGAATCTGAAGTCCGTTTTTCGATAAAACGCTTCCTTCATGGTTATTTTCGCGTTTTTTCATCAAAATTGCTCAAAAATTAACTCTGTTTAATCGCTTTCAAACCTACTCTCTAAGGGGTTTTTCGGGGTGCTGAACACGAATCTGAAGTCCTTTTTTCGATAAAACGCTTCCTTCATGGTTATTTTCGCGTTTTTTCATCAAAATTGCTCAAAAATTAACTCTGTTTAATCGCTTTCAAACCTACTCTCTAAGGGGTTTTTCGGGGTGCTGAACACGAATCTGAAGTCCGTTTTTCGATAAAACGCTTCCTTCATGGTTATTTTCGCGTTTTTTCATCAAAATTGCTCAAAAATTAACTCTGTTTAATCGCTTTCAAACCTACTCTCTAAGGGGTTTTTCGGGGTGCTGAACACGAATCTGAAGTCCGTTTTTCGATAAAACGCTTCCTTCATGGTTATTTTCGCGTTTTTTCATCAAAATTGCTCAAAAATTAACTCTGTTTAATCGCTTTCAAACCTACTCTCTAAGGGGTTTTTCGGGGTGCTGAACACGAATCTGAAGTCCTTTTTTCGATAAAACGCTTCCTTCATGGTTATTTTCGCGTTTTTTCATCAAAATTGCTCAAAAATTAACTCTGTTTAATCGCTTTCAAACCTACTCTCTAAGGGGTTTTTCGGGGTGCTGAACACGAATCTGAAGTCCTTTTTTCGATAAAACGCTTCCTTCATGGTTATTTTCGCGTTTTTTCATCAAAATTGCTCAAAAATTAACTCTGTTTAATCGCTTTCAAACCTACTCTCTAAGGGGTTTTTCGGGGTGCTGAACACGAATCTGAAGTCCGTTTTTCGATAAAACGCTTCCTTCATGGTTATTTTCGCGTTTTTTCATCAAAATTGCTCAAAAATTAACTCTGTTTAATCGCTTTCAAACCTACTCTCTAAGGGGTTTTTCGGGGTGCTGAACACGAATCTGAAGTCCGTTTTTCGATAAAACGCTTCCTTCATGGTTATTTTCGCGTTTTTTCATCAAAATTGCTCAAAAATTAACTCTGTTTAATCGCTTTCAAACCTACTCTCTAAGGGGTTTTTCGGGGTGCTGAACACGAATCTGAAGTCCTTTTTCGATAAAACGCTTCCTTCATGGTTATTTTCGCGTTTTTTCATCAAAATTGCTCAAAAATTAACTCTGTTTAATCGCTTTCAAACCTACTCTCTAAGGGGTTTTTCGGGGTGCTGAACACGAATCTGAAGTCCGTTTTTCGATAAAACGCTTCCTTCATGGTTATTTTCGCGTTTTTTCATCAAAATTGCTCAAAAATTAACTCTGTTTAATCGCTTTCAAACCTACTCTCTAAGGGGTTTTTCGGGGTGCTGAACACGAATCTGAAGTCCTTTTTTCGATAAAACGCTTCCTTCATGGTTATTTTCGCGTTTTTTCATCAAAATTGCTCAAAAATTAACTCTGTTCAATCGCTTTCAAACCTACTCTCTAAGGGGTTTTTCGGGGTGCTGAACACGAATCTGAAGTCCTTTTTTCGATAAAACGCTTCCTTCATGGTTATTTTCGCGTTTTTTTCATCAAAATTGCTCAAAAATAAACTCTGTTTAATCGCTTTCAAACCTACTCTCTAAGGGGTTTTTCGGGGTGCTGAACACGAATCTGAAGTCCTTTTTTTCGATAAAACGTTTCCTTCATGGTTATTTTCGCGTTTTTTCATCAAAATTGCTCAAAAATTAACTCTGTTTAATCGCTTTCAAACCTACTCTAAGGGGTTTTTCGGGGTGCTGAACACGAATCTGAAGTCCTTTTCTCGATAAAACGCTTCCTTCATGGTTATTTTCGCGTTTTTTCATCAAAATTGCTCAAAAATTAACTCTGTTTAATCGCTTTCAAACCTACTCTCTAAGGGGTTTTTCGGGGTGCTGAACACGAATCTGAAGTCCTTTTTCGATAAAACGCTTCCTTCATGGTTATTTTCGCGTTTTTTCATCAAAATTGCTCAAAAATTAACTCTGTTTAATCGCTTTCAAACCTACTCTCTAACACGGGTTTTTCGATAAAACGCTTCCTTCATGGCTATTTTCGCGTTTTTTCATCAAAATTGCTCAAAAATTAACTCTGTTTAATCGCTTTCAAACCTACTCTCTAAGGGGTTTTTCGGGGTGCTGACCACGAATACGAAGTCCTTTTTCTATAAAACGCTTCCTTCATGGTTATTTTCGCGTTTTTTCATCAAAATTGCTCAAAAATTAACTCTGTTTAATCGCTTTCAAACCTACTCTCTATGATTTTTCAAAAGCAACACGAATCTGAAGTCCCTTTTTCGATAAAACGCTTCCTTCATGGTTATTTTCGCGTTTTTTCATCAAAATTGCTCAAAAATTAACTCTGTTTAATCGCTTTCAAACCTACTCTCTAAGGGGTTTTCGGGGTGCTGAACACGAATCTGAAGTCCTTTTTCGATAAAACGCTTCCTTCATGGTTATTTTCGCGTTTTTTCATCAAAATTGCTCGAAAATTAACTCTGTTTAATCGCTTTCAAACCTACTCTCTAAGGGGTTTTTCGGGGTGCTGAACACGAATCTGAAGTCCTTTTTTCGATAAAACGCTTCCTTCATGGTTATTTTCGCGTTTTTTCATCAAAATTGCTCAAAAATTAACTCTGTTTAATCGTTTTCTAAACCTACTCTCTAAGGGGTTTTTCGGGTTGCTGAACACGAATCTGAAGTCCTTTTCTGATAAAACGCTCTTCATGGTTATTTTCGCGTTTTTTCATCAAAATTGCTCAAAAATAAACTCTGTTTAATCGCTTTCAAACCTACTCTCTAAGGGGTTTTTCGGGGTGTTGAACACGAATCTGAAGTCCTTTTTTTCTATAAAACGCTTCCTTCATGGTTATTTTCTGCGTTTTTCATCAAAATTGCTCAAAAATTAACTCTGTTTAATCGCTTTCAAACCTACTCTCTAAGGGATTTTTCGGGGTGCTGAACACGAATCTGAAGTCCTTTTTCTGATAAAACGCTT
>JAVIWC010000746.1:0-19722 GCA_031894815.1 Creontiades dilutus | reverse complement strand
CTTTGAAGCATTCTGATAACCATAAAAAAACGCTGCAAATTCTTTCACTGGGGTTTAATATTCAATTGGCTTGCGTTCATGATTTGAATTTCTACTAAGCTCAGGAGTATCCCTGTTTCACAGGTGATAGAGCGATTGTTGAATTTCAGGAGATATGCATAGAGCACGTAAATCTGTTCTCAACCTAAATACCTAATCGGATTGATCAGTTGATCATATTTGTGTGCCTCCTGAATTCAATAATCCCTCTATCACCTGTGAAACATGCACACTCCAAAGCTTGGTGGAAATTCAAATCATGAACGCAAGCCAATTGAATATTAAACCCCAGTAAAAGAATTTGCAGCGTTTTTTTTTCAATTCTAAGATTTTTCTCGTTTTTTTACCTTACCGCATTAAAACGGCCATATCTCCACACATTTTGCGCGCGATTTCAAATTTGAACCCACTATTGGAAAGAGCGTTGAATTTCCTATCCACATATTGCACAAAATTTTCATTTATGCAATAAACTCTTTTGAATCTTGAATCTTGAATACTCATGAAAATTGGTTCGTATGGGAGGGGAATGAATATAGTGGAGTTGTCTGCAATTATACACGTGTTAAGGGAATTACGTGTTTGAACTATTTTATTATCATGAAGCCCAGAAGTTAAGTCCTCTTTGCAGCTAAGTTCCCATACGTTTAATGGTAGCAGACAATGTACAAAGCTCTTTATATTCATTCCGCTACAGCACAGCCAAGTTTTATGAGTATTGAAATCAGAGTGTCGAATTTGTTGTTTTATTTGTTATTCTTTTATATAGCCTGAGGTAGAGAACGAAGATGTTCAATATTCAACTTTCGAAAGTGGATACTATAATTCTGATTCGGCTCCGGACGACGATTCAGCCGTCGAAGCGGCAACGTCGGTTCGCGCGAGTTGACTAAAGTAAGCTCCTCCCCGATAGAATTCAGAGGGGAAAGGACGACAAAAAAAGAGGGGATGTTGGAGAAGGGAACGGTGGAGGGGGGAGGGGTTCGGCTGTCGGAGGGGAAGCGGATATTTAAATCGAAGGCGAACGAAAAAAAGAGGAGGTTCGTAAAGGCGGGGCCCCCCATTATTACGACCCCCACCACCACTTATATGGCTCCTCTTATGATAGCTCGGTGAACCCTCCCTTTCTCGCAGGAGGAACCGCTTTGCATATACGCGCTCTCCGGGATAAAATCGAGAAAAACACTAAGTATAAGGAACAACAAAACAAAAACGACTACGCGTTTTACTTTGTAAAAACGCTGCAAATTCTTTCACTGCTGTTCATTATTCAATTTTCTTGCGTTCATGATTTGAATTTCGACTAAGCTTTGGAGTGTGCGTGTTTCACAAGTGATAGAGCGATTATTGACTTTCAGGGGGCACACAAATATGATCAACTGATCAATCCGAATAGGTATTTAGGTTGAGAATAGATTTACGTGGTCTATGCATATCTCCTGAAATTCTATAATCGCTCTATCACATGTGGAACACGCACACTCCAAAGCTTAGTAGGTATAAATTCAAATAATGAACGCAAGCCAATTGAATAATAAACCCCAAAAATTGGAGAATTTGCAGCGTTTTTATAGTTATCAGAATGTATCGGCTACAAAGCCTTTTAGGAGTTCACTCCTGTATCCACATTACTACTTCACTAGGTTACTGATATCAACACAAAAACAATAATAAACCAAAAAAAGCAAGCCAATTGAATAATAAACCAAAGTAAAAGAATTTGCAGCGTTTTTTTATTGTTATCAGAATGCTTCAACCCGTGTATCGGCTACAAAGCCTTTTAGATATCCACATGACTACATCAACATCACTAGGTTACTAATAACACAAAAACAAAATAAACCAAAAACGCAAGCCAATTGAATAATAAACCCCAGTGAAAGAATTTGCAGCGTTTTTTTATGGTTATCAGAATGCTTCAACCCGTGTATCGGCTACAAAGCCTTTTAGTAGTTCACTCCAGTATCCTCACCACTACATCTCTAGGTTACTGCGATGAAAACATGAACAATAATAAACCAAAAAACGCAAATGTTGGCACCATAAATCGGGCCATACATCGGGAATGGTTTGAGCTACGGACCTGGGGAGGGGCTCATTCGATTCCTCATGGAAAGTTCTTCAAAAAGAGTCCAAATTTAGGCCGCTTCGATTTGTTTTGAGGTTTTTAGGGATTTTACAAAACTTTGACAACCCTTAAAGGGCACTTTGAATTGAGTGAGAGAGCTGGCTAAAGAATTGGGGCGTCGTAGGACCAAGATGGATTTTTCCTGAAAATTTCAGATCTTTTGCTCCAGCCGTTTGGGAGAAATCGTGCGCCATTTTTCTTGCATTATAAATAATTATAACAGTCTGCACATAGAAATCAGGTAGCGACGTTCTATACATTCGCGGTTATAGAGTAACGTTAGGATGAGATTGAGACGAGAGGGGAAGTTAATACGAGATGTGGGGAGTTTTGAGGGGTTGGACGGGGGGTATGGTGGGGGAGCAGGGTCATTCATACCGTCTTGACGTTTGTGCTACCCGTATGATTGTATAATTTTCATTATTGAAACCATTTTTCGCTTATAACATGCTGATAGAACTAGTGATAGGTACTGTTTTAATTGGACGACAATAATATGTGTATTTTTTAGCAAGACTTTCAGCTAGAAAGAAGCGAAGTGAACACATGTGTGATACTTGTGAATGTGTCCCTTTGTAATATTTACAATGTTCACCTATTGTATTAATGTTTACCTTGGACATTTTGAAAAACTATTGCTTCTAAATTTGGCGACGCGGATTTCTTAAAAAATACCTCGAAGAAGACCATTTTCTTTCATATAAATTATCATAGTGGAGAAGGCGGTCCCTTGTTGAACATACCAGTCTGTATACAACATTGAAATGAATGTATAGAGTCTATATACGGTAGCGACGTTCCATACATTCGCGGTTATAGAGTAACGTTAGGATGATATTGAGACGAGAGGGGAAGTTAATTCGAGTTGAGGGGAGTTTTGAGAGATGGGACCGGGGGGTACGGTGGGGGAGCGGGGTCATTAATACCGTCTGGTAGGTGTGGTAAGTCTTTTGACACAACCGGAGCCCCTCACTCCCCCCTCCGTATTTCCCCTCTCGAATTTCCCCACCTTCCGTGGAGAGAGGGGAAGGGTTAACCACTACGAAACCTCCCCCTCTCTTCACCCTCTCTCCTCTTCCCAACCGCCATTACGTCTCCATTCGTAAGGTATTCGGGGTCGAAACCTACGCGATGTCGTTTTGTTTTTTCGGCAATCGAACTTCAACCGTCAAGAATTTCAAGATAAGCAACAGTATAGGCCGAGAAAAGAAAATCCAAATCACTTTATATGTCCTTAATTTTTTTTTTTTTTTTGTTTTACCAGATTTGAAAAAAAAAGGGCAATACCAATTTGGGAAGAACCGTATGGAATCCTGTATCGTAATTGATGTATTACAGGGACGTCCCTAATTCTGCCCTTTATATGATCACATATCAACGTAATCATAAACTCTTATAAATATTTTTTAAACTAGAGCAAATTCTTGATTGAATATAAAAAACAGATGAAATTCAGCTAAGAATGGACAATGATTGATTAAAGCTCTCCGCATAAGGTAACGGCACCGGTAGTGGCCACTGCTCCAGTAGTGGCCATTTTAAAGTTTATATTTGAGAAATAAGGATTCCCGGTCTCCTAGTGGCTTCAAACTTGCAGGAGGTACAGCTCATGTCATCTTGTAGTCAGAGGTTGAACTAGGAGTGCGCAGAGCATCATTGGAAATTGTGGTAAACTTCTCAATATGACCGTCCCTAGTTTCCTCGTTTGTTGGGCTGTATCCTAGAGCTTCTACTGGATAGAATCAATTTTGTTCATCTGGTATTGAATTTAATGATATTAAACACGTAAGGAGGGCAAAATGTCAAGTGGCCACTACTGAGACATGCACGTGGCCACTACTGGAAATTTCGTAATTTGATGTGGCCACTACTAGATCAAAATAAAGGTGTGAGAAAAAATTAATAAAAATAGAAAAAATTGTTCTTTTGATAGTTTTAGGCAATGGATATGTTAGGGAAGAGTCGGGCTATATTCTAAATGAGTCCTGAAGAAAGTCAGTACTACTGTTGGCCCACAATTGTCAAAACTAAAGAAAAAAATTCTTAACTGTGGCCACTACCGGTACCGTTACCTTACCTACTGAAAAATATTTGTATTCACAATTATCATTATTTTTGTTGGGTTACGGCTGTCTATAGTACTAATATGATCCAGATAGCAGGAAGCTTGAACTGTACAGTGGAATAGTTGGTTATAAAGCCGTCTTCATAGCAAAGTAAAAGAGGAAACCACAATTTTGGTGATAAACTACACCAAATGCACCAGAGCACTGTAGAAACTGGATCTTACAAGACACGTGTGGCTGTAAATTAAAGAAGGAAACCACAATTTTCAAGAATCTTGAATTACAGTGGAATCGTTGGTTATAAAGCCATCCTCATTGCAAATTAAAGAAGGAAACCACAATATTGGTGATAAACTACACCAAATGCACCAGAGCACTGTAGAAACTGGTATCTTACAAGACACGTGTGGCTGTACTTTTCAAGAATCTTGAATTACAGTGGAATAGTTGGTTATAAAGCCATCCTCATTGCAAATTAAAGAAGGAAACCACAATATTGGTGATAAACCACACCAAATGCACCAGAGCACAGGTAGAAACTGGTGTCTTACAAATGCTCTTTACACACGTGTGGCTCCACTTTTCAGGAAACTCGAACTGTACAGTGGAACAGATGGTTTATAAAGGCATCTCTACTGCAAATTAAGAGACGAAACCACAATTTTGGTGTTAAACTACACCAAATGCACCAGAGCACTGGAGAAACTGGTGTTTCAAATCCCTAAATGCTCTTTACTGGACACGTGTGGCTCCACTTTTCAAGAATCTTGAATTACAGTGGAATAGTTGGTTATAAAGCCGTCCTCATTGCAAATTAAAGAAGGAAACCACAATATTGGTGATAAACTACACCAAATGCACCAGAGCACAGGTTGGTATCTTACAAGACACGTGTGCATCTCTTGAATTACAGTGGAATAGTTGGTTATAAAGCCATCCTCGTTGCAAATTAAAAGAGGACACCACAATATTGGTGATAAACTACACCAAATGCACCAGAGCACTGCAGAAACTGGTATCTTACAAGACACGTGTGGCTGTACTTTTCAGGAAACTTGAACTGTACAGTGGAATAGTTGGTTATAAATCCATTTTCATTGCGAATTAGGGGAGGAAACCACAATTTTGGCAATAAACCACCAAATGCTGTACAATGCTCTTTACAGGACACGTGTGGCTGCTCGTTGCAAATTAAGAGAGGAAACCACAATTTTGGTGATAAACCACTCTAAATGCACCAGAGCACAGGAGAAACTGGTGTTTCAAATCCCTAAATGCTTTTTACAGGACACGTGTGGCTCCACTTTTCTGGAAACTTGTACTGTACAGTGGAACAGATGGCTTATAAAGGCATCTCTACTGCAAACTGTACTGCAAAATCACAATTTTGGCGATAAACCACTGTAAATGCACCAGAGCACAGGAGAAACTGGTGTTTCAAATCCCACAATGCTCTTTACAGGACACGTGTGGCTCCACTTTTCAGGAAAACTGTACTGTACACCAGGAACAGTTGGTTTATGAAGGCATCTCTACTGCAAATTAAGAGAGGAAACCAAAATTTTGGTGATAATCCACTGTAAATGCACCAGAGCACAGGGGTCTCTCCACCTTATCCGCATAATCCGTCAAAATTTGAGCTAAATTTTCTGAAAAATGTGAAAATTACGGCTGTTTCACGAATTTCACGTTAGCGCATGAGCAGAACCTAACGCTGATTATGTTAAGATGAAATTAGCATGGGACCTTAAGAGGCATTATCTGCATAGTCCCTCAAAATAGGAGCTAAATTCATACAAAATTGTGGCAGTTCTGGCAAATTAACGAGGAAATGCGGATAGACAGACCGACAGACATGGAACCAAATTTCAAAATTCAGTTAAATGAAAAGCGAAACGGGAGCCTAATTATTTAAGAATTCACAGAAGGAAAGACAGGACAGACAGACCGACAAACCGAATTTGTTCAGTAGGCTTGAAAAGCGAAATGCGAGCGGAAATTTGAATTCGGACAGCGAAACTGTTTTGGATCTCAAAAGTGAACATGGGGCTTCCGCTGCCTCGGAAGCAATAGTTATCTAAGTATTTTATCCCCAGTATTATCCCCAGACTAACTTGCAAACCAATTCAAATCAAAAATTAAAAAAATGTTTAAAAGAATATAAAAATAATTTAGAATATACGTAATATGTATTTAATTAGAATAGAAAACTTAATTTCAAATAAATATTTCATTTTTCATTCTTGTTGCGCCTATATATGCGCCTACTAAATTTTTTCTTTGTACGTTATAAAAATTAATTGTAGGAAAGAAAGATAAAATGAGAACAATATCCTACACTTGTATGCGTTCCGGTTAACATTTATCTTAAATCGTAACTCTACTAGTACTTACTTGTAACTAACTAACCCCATTTTCTTAAATCGTTTAACTACTACTAGTACTTAATTGTAACTTCCAACCCCAGCGCAAGAAACTTTTCTTTTGGGGTTGTAGCATTTGGTAATTGTTATCATCACACTATATAAAAACCAGCTTATCAGAGTATATCGACGTTTCAGGGGGTGGTAACGCTGGGCGTGTGGAATTCTCCCTCCCCGTCTCCCAGGGCAAGCGACGTGGTCCTCTCCTCGGGGATTTGGGATATACGATTTTTTGACTTTTAATATTGTTATTATACTCCCTCATTGTGTTGTTTAGTACTCTACCTCCTGTACACACGGGACTTACCCCAACAAGAAGGCACAACTGTTGCCACCTTTGCAGATGATACGGCTATCCTCTCTGTTGGAGATGATATAGAAGCTGCAACACGCAAACTACAGACGTCTACTACTGAGGTTTGTAAATGGACCAAGATGTGGAGAATGAAGCTGAACGAATCAAAATCAGCCCACATCAACTTCACTAACCGAAAAGTCCCAATCTTGGATGTTGAGATCAATTCGAATAAAATACCGCATACTGAAGCAGTTAAATACTTGGGTTTGACACTTGACTCAAATTAAACTGGAATAAACACATAGAAAAGAAGAAAGAAGAACTTAAAATCAAGTACAGAAGGATGTATTGGCTAATGGGAAGGAATTCCCATCTCTCTCTTCACAACAAACTGCTTATATATAAGCAGATCCTTCGCCCTATTTGGACCTATGGGATACAGATCTGGGGCTGTGCCAAGAAATCAAATATTAAGAAAATCCAAACCTTTCAGAATAAAATACTGAGAAGTATAGTTGGAGCCCCTTGGTACATGCGAAACGGTGATATTCATCGAGATTTGAGGATGGAGACAGTCTATGAAATTATTGCAAAATACGCAAGGAAGCATGAACATCGCCTCCACAAACACGTGAACCCGGAGATGCTCTACGTTTTGGACAACGAAGGTGAAATCCGACGTCTCAAGCGAAACAAACCACTGGATTTAGTTGTGCTGCGTGAATAGAAGTGCAATCGAACTCAGTGCTAATTAATTGAGCTATATAATAAAGGGCTAGATTTTGCTGTAAACCTACCCTCTTGGAGTGTACCTTTATTGATATGTAAAATTGCTAGATGAAATGTATTTGATTTTTCAGTCGCAATTAATAAGTCACGAAAAAAATTGTGTTATTCACCTATTTCTTTTTAACCTGCGTAGCAGGGCCATTAAACTAGTATAACTACAAGTGCCTATCTCACATGTAATGCCCACTTCCCCTTCCTAACGCTCCATCTCCTGGTCGACGTTTAGCGTTCTTGTCACAGGAAGTCTAAACGTCGATTGAATATTCATTTCGCCTCGTGGAGTTGTTTTTTTTTTTTTTTTTCGTGGGGGTCCTCAATTTCCTGAGTACGAAGGTGACGGAAGTTCAAAACTGAGTGACCGGTCGTAGGGGACATACTCGTACATATTCGACGGCGTATCGTTCAAACCTAAATTCTCCTAAACCCGTCGCACTGTGGTCCAGAATCCCCTGAAAAATGGCCAAAACCTCTTGCCTTGGAAAAAAATTTCTAAAACTGGCTATACCCCCGTTTATTTGGGTGCTGATTTCACATTTGGAGTTAATTTTAGTGAAAAAGCAGTACCTTCTACTCAAAACCAACATTTCGAACAGATTTTCCAGAAAAAAAGGCCTATAGACCTGATATATCTGCACAAAGGAGAAATAATTCGTGAAGGGAACAGTACTCGGAAAAGATTCCACGGAAAATCAATGATTTCCTCCTAATAAAGTGATTTTTTTGGCTGTAACTGCAGTAAAATGAAATCAAATCAAGAAAAGGATATCAACACGCGATTCAGCGTTGAAAAACAGTGTTTAATCATGTGCCACATTTGAGGACTACCTTCATCTCAATTTTGGCGCATCTCATCTTTGTGCGCTCGCTGAGCGGGTTGTGCGCGGTCAAAAAAATCTATTGAGGATCCAAATGTTCATGAAATTTTCCGTGGAATTTGAATCTGCAATAAAAAATGGGGGTTTCCATTTGAAAAAACAAAGTTAATCTTGGTTGCGCAGTTGCGTGCTGCGCAATTTTGTCATTTTTGAACTCTACGCAAAAAATTATGGAAAATAGCGTTGGTCCGATTTTTTTTCGTCCACAATTAGAGAAAATAAGAGGGGGGAGCGTAGTTACTGGGACACCCTGTAGATATCAGTTCTGCAAAAGTTATAATCATGCAGAGTGACTTGATAAGTGGGGAAATGTTCGGAAAACTTTTTTTTTTTCAACAATCCTTGCACTTTTATAATAGTTTCAATCAATTTATAATTGGCCCTCCCAAAATTTTTCGCTATCCCTCGCGTTCTTTAAAAACCGCCGTGAAACACGCACACTCCAAAGCTTAGTAGAAATTCAAATTATGAACGCAAGCCGATTGAATAATAAACCCCAGTGAAAGAATTTGCAGCGTTTTTCCCCACAATACCCCCCAAAATAAAAACATCTATAATTTATCAAGTCCTTTAGCACTCGTATTGCGTTAAAAATATTCTTTCATTTTGCTTCACTAATTTTGTTTTCAATAAAATTCTTGGATTGCCTTAAAAAATTGTCAATTCGGTTTGGAAAATTCCCTCTTCCTTTTTAGTAGTGAAAGTTTCTTAGATTGGAAAATTCTCAAATTGATTTGGAAAATTCTCAAATTGGTTTGGAAAATTCTCAAATTGGTTTGGAAAATTCTCAATTTGGTTTGGAAAATTCTCAATTCGACTTGGAAAAGCTATATAACCTCAGTGAGTACTATAAAATTCAATAATTAGTACTTTTCTATCGGACAGTTTTCTTTTTTCAGCCGGGCTCCCAGACTTTTAGGTTGTTTACAGGAGACACAAATCATGAAATCAGTGGTGTTTTTTATCCTGGACTCCTGGACCAAAAGGAAGTCCCTCTTGTTCAAAATTATATCACCCTGATGTACTCATTTCTCTCATTTCTATTTGACTGAATAATTATCTATCCATTTAGCTATCTGTCTATCCTTAAACGCATTAAAATATGTAATTTGTAGGGGTTTTATTTTTTCACAGGGTTACGAAACTTTCCTTTAACCCTAAACCGTTAAGAAAAAGAAAGCGACATTAAAAAGTTCCTACGATAAATCAAAGGGCGCGTTAACGATTTTCGTAGCGTGCGTTTTGAATTTTTCGTTTTAAAACCGCCGGATAAAAAAAACAGTCGTGGAAATTGGAACGTGGAAACGGGTGGGGCAACGCTCCCACGTGGTACCGTTGGATGTGTTAAGGCCTTCGGCTCGCACACACCTAATTATATATATATTTCCATCATATATATATATATATATATATATATATAAGTTTTATTTTGAAATATATAGAACTTTATTATCAACTCTATAATTAAACAGCTTTGATGGCTTTTTGGTTTATTATTCAATAATAAACCATTGTAATCGCTCTTGAAAAAAAGAAAGTCTAACCCCCCCCCCCTGAAAATTTCATGGTTTACGTTTCAAAGGCACGCACGTTTTCTCCCAAACGGCTGGAGCAAAAGATCTGAAATTTTCAGGAAAAATCCATCTTGGTCCGACGACGCCCCAATTCTCGAGCCAGCTCTCTCACTTAATTTAAAGTGCCCTTTAAGGGTTGTCAAAGTTTTGTAAAATCCCTAAAAACCTCAAAAAAGTCGAAGCGGCCTTAATGTGTACTCTTTTTGAAGAACTTTCCATGAGGAATCGAATGAGCCCCTCCCCAGGTTCGTAGGTCAAACCATTCCCGATGTATGGCCCAATTTATGGTGCCAACATTTGCGTTATTTTGGTTTATTATTGTTTTTGTTTTCATATCAGTAACCTAGTGATGTAGTGAACGTGGATACTGGAGTGAACTCCTAAAAGGGTTTATAGCCGATACACAGATTAAAGTATTCTGATAACCATAAAAAACGCTGCAAATTCTTTCACTGGGGTTCATTCTTCAATTGGCTTGCGTTCATTATTTGAAATTCTACTAAGCTCTGGAGTGTGAGTGTTTCACAGGTGATAGAGCGATTATTGAATTTCAGGAGGCACACAAATATGATTAACTGATCAATCCAAATAGGTATTTTGGTTGAGAACAGATTCACGTGCTCTATGCATATCTCCTGAAATTCAACAATCGCTCTATCACACTCCAAAGCTTAGTAGAAATTCAAATCATGAACGCAAGCCAAATGAATAATAAACCCCAGTGAAATAATTTGCAGCGTTTTCCTGAAAATTTCAGCTTTTTTGCTTCAGCCGTTTGGGAGAAATCGTGCGTACGGCGGACAGACGGAAAAAATTTTATTGCAGATTAGGATTCTATACCCTTTGAAACGTAAACTATTAAATTTTCAGGGGGGGTTGGAAATTTGTGTACCACGAGTAATAAACCAAAATTATGTTGATCATATAAGGGCCCGAGTTAGGGACGTCCCTTTGATGTTTTGGGATCTAATTTCGAATAAAAGCAGACTTGAAACACCCTTTAAAGCCATCGCGAAATCAAAAATTATTAATGAGGCGATAAAACATCAACCTTGTGATTCACGAAGGAGCTTCAAGCGTGTAGGGCTCAACGGGATGTGTTTCCCGTGTGAAAATAAAGTCAGCTGGGCTTTACATTTCTCGGACACGGGCGAGAGAGTCGTCAAATTGAAAAACCGCGATTTTTTTTACTCAACCCGTTGCTGAGATATGCTATTTTTAAGAGTTTTTTCAAAAAATCGCGTTTTTCGCCATTAAAACGCTTTTTTCTCGGCAATTTCCCAACATTTTTGCACATTTGACCACATTTTCGGAATCTGCGTTAAATTTCCTATAAGATGAAGTTACTTTGATTTCCAAAACGCATCTTCCAAACACCGAAATTTTCAATCAAAGATGAACATTTTTCGCAAAGTGAAATTTTTCAAAAACTTGAACGCTTGGCGTGACCACAAAAATAATTTTTTTCGTTGTCAAATTTGATAAAAACTTCTCCCACTTCTAAGCTTTCCAACGGCGTCTCAACCATTTAATTCTGATTGGAATTGACGGAGAAATTAAAGTTCGAATGCCAGAAAACGTGTAGTTCGTTTTAACGTAAGTTGGTAGGTGACGTACGATATGGGCCACAGAAACTGATTTTTCTCGATTTCAATTAATGTTTTCCGGCATTCAACCACAGGTTCGAATTGGGCGTTAAATTTCCTGTAAGAAGAGGTTCATTTTGTTTCCAAATTTTTTTTACACATTTATCACAATTCTCAATTTTTAATTTTTTACAGTACCTGGAAAAAACATTTTGGAAACAAAATGAACCTCTTCTTACAGGAAATTTGACGCCCTATGTGGTTGAATGCCGTAAAACATTAATTGAAATCGAGAAAAATCAGTTTCTGTGGCCCATATCGTACGTCACCTACCAACTTACGTTAAAACGAACTACACGTTTTCTGGCATTCGAACTTTAATTTCTCCGTCAATTCCAATCAGAATTAAATGGTTGAGACGCCGTTATAAAGCTTAGAAGTGGGAGAAGTTTTTATCAAATTTGACAACGAAAAAAATTATTTTTGTGGTCACGCCAAGCGTTCCAAGTTTTTGAAAAATTTCACTTTGCGAAAAATGTTCATCTTTGATTGAAAATTTCGGTGTTTGGAAGATGGGTTTTGGAAATCAAAGTAACTTCATCTTATAGAAAATTTAACGCAGATTCCGAAAATGTGGTCAAATGTGCAAAAATGTTGGGAAATTGCCGAGAAAAAGCGTTTTAATGGCGAAAAACGCGATTTTTTGAAAAAACTCTTAAAAATAGCATATCTCAGCAACGGGTTGAGAAAAAAAATCGCGGTTGGCGGCGATTTACTCCATTTTCCATGTAGTTTCACCCAATTTTTTTTTTTTTACACTAAGTGCGGGACACCCTGTATAAAACGCTCGTCTGCCATTCTAAAGCCACCTGTGAAACACGCACACTCCAAAGCTTAGTAGAAATTCAAATCATGAATCATTGAATAATGAACCCCAGTGAAAGACTTTGCAGCGTTTTTTTCTGTGACTGAGACCCTTTCTTTGTGAAGCAATTCAATTATTTTCTTGTTTTCGACTTTCCGTCCCAAAAACGTCCATAACTTCCTCATTTTCCGACAAATCTCAAATTTGACGATACCGTTGGAAAGAGCAATAAATTTCCTACCTATCTGATGTCAAAAAAATTGTTAAGCTTTAACGGGTGGACAATTAGTTCAATGCAAAGAAATGTGTCAAATCCGGCCAAATGGGTCAAAATGGCCGGTTTTTTTTTTTTTTTTTTCAATCACCTGTATAACGTCATTCACTTACGTGAACATTTTATACTGTTACTTAAATGCTGCATGTATAGCGAAGGACAGTTAAAGACAAGAATGAAAATGAAGAACGAGCAATGTTAGTTTGTAGAACAAACGTATGTGAGGGTCATTTAACAAAGAAATCTTCAAACATTACGTAATTCGCGATATTAATTGAACCAATTTTAACTTTATCCTCGCCGTAACGCAAAGATCACATCATCATATTCTAACCTGTACATTTTGAGGTTATAAACAGGGTGAAAATCGCCGTATAATTCCGTAGAAAGGGTTTTTTTGAATGGAATTTTTGGCCGGTTGCCCGCCCTGGGGCGAGGGCACGCTTCGGGCGGATCTGCCTTCAGAATGCGCCGGGCCGTGATTGGAATCACCAAGAAGAGATCCACAGTGGAGAGATACACGTAGAAGAGATCCGTCGCCCGCCCAGCACATCCTCTCCCTATCTGGTTTCTGTATTAATATTGTTGTTTAGGATGTTAGGTATATTCAGTGTGAAGTTTTACTACTAAAAGAACAACTTTTGACAAGTTAGACGAGGAGTGTAGCTTTCTTAGTTATTGTTTCATACACATTTACAGGGTTTCTAGGCGTGGGATCATAAAAATTTAATGACCAATTGAAAATATCTTATTTTCAACAAAAAACGCTGCAAATTCTTGCAAGATTAAATTGAAATTAATTCAAAACTATCAACATGGATTTTTCCTGAAAATTTCAGCTTTTTTGCTTCAGCCGTTTGGAAGAAATTGTGCGTACGGCGGACGGACGGAAAAATTTTTATTGCAGATTCGGATTCTACACCCTTTGAAACGTTGATCATGACATATTATTGAATAATAAACGAAAATCAATATTGGTCCGACAACCCCCAATTCTTGAGCCAACTCTCTCACTTAATTTAAAGTGCCCTTTAAGGGTAGTCAAAGTTTTGTAAAATCCTTAAAAACCTCAAATAAGTCAAGGCGACCTAAATTTGGACTCTTTTTGAAGAACTTTCCACGAGGAATCGAATGAGCCCCTCCCCAGGACCGTAGCTAACTTTGGAAATCCCTTAAAACCTCCAAAAAAGTGTACCTAAATTTGATGTTTTTTCAAGAACTTTGCACGAGGAATCGAATGAGCGATGCGTGGCCCGAATTATAGTGCCAACATTTGCATCCATATTCACATCACTAGGTTACTGAGATCAAAACAAACACAAGAAACAAATTTGTTTTGTTTTGATCGCAGTAACCTAATGATGTAGTGAATGTGGATACTGGAGTGAACTCCTAAAAGGGTTGATAGCCGATACACCGGTTGAAGCATTCTGATATGCATGCTCCGTCTTACGAAATTTAAAATTTTCAAATACAATATTTTTCTATTGTAATCGCTCTTGAAAAAACGCTGCAAATTCTTTCACTGGGGTGGGTCAGTCCGTATGAAGTGGTCCAGAAATAATTTAATTGGTTGCTTCAACATTTTTAATATTTTTTATGCTTTTGTACTATGAAGTACCACTTACTACAAGTGTACAAATGCATGTCTTTTATTTTTTAAATTTTTAGTTAGCCGTTAGCGGCCATTTTTTTGTAGTAAGAACGCTAATTTTAGGCGATTTCAGAGCTCTGCGGAAACGTATTTAACTCAGCTTCTATTCATCCTAGAACATTGAAACAAAAACCAATGTCTTCAGAAAATGCTAAGCTATAATAAAGCTGATTAGACCTAATTGCTCAAACCTAGGCCCAAAGGTCCAAATACCTCTTCAAAGTTTAACTCACTCTTTTAGCAAAAACGCTATTTTCAACAATTTTTTTTCTTAACAAGGCAACAGGTAATTTGCTTGTTATTTTTTTATTAGAAATGTATATATGTATGCTCCAAACCCACAAAGTTTCAAGCTGCAGACTAACATTGTTTTAAAAATATAAATGTTTAAAAATGTAAAATTCTTAAAATTTTGAAAGTTTGAGGTTTAATATCTTTTTTGGGCATGAAAATAAAAATTCGAAATTTGGTCCACTTTTAGCAATAGTTGAGAGGAACAAGCTGTAAAAATTTGGTTTTGCAGACTCTTTTACTTCCGGAGATATGAAATGTTAAAAAGTAACAAAATTAGTAGTTGACAAATATGCCGTTGTGTCCATATAGTACTGTCTAGCGATTCGCTGTGCATATAAAATATTACAAACAATATAGTAGACAATACAAGAACAATTATTCAACTATTATTATTTACTTACCTTTTATTTTAAGACCGGTTAGCATTTAGCAATTGTGAAATCTTTTCGCATAAACTTTGCGTAATGTTGTAATTGCGCCCAGTTGCCGTTGTCAGTTCAAGTGTTGTGATTTTTCTTAGTACATTGCTTAGAGGAACCCATGCCTCATCTTGTTTGCTTAATTTAAAAGAGGTTCTTGGTTCAGAGGGTTCATAAATATGAACTTGTATGTTTGTATGACTTGTATGTAAAGACTCATGTAAAGACAAGCTCAACGTTTCATGTTAAGACAAGCACACTTACTGCGTGCTGAGAGAGAGAAAAAGATTTCATTAAGTTGGGAGGAAGATGATGTCATCGCCTGTTCCTTCGATCAGCAATGGTGGGTAGGAAAAATTAAATCGGTTAACCTAGAACACAACGACTGTTTCGTTCATTTTTATGAACCCTCTGAATCAAGAACCTCTTTTAAATTAAGCAAACAAGATGAGGCATGGGTTTCTCTAAGCAATGTACCTACTAAGAAAAATCACACCACTTGAACTACCTAACGGCAACTGGGCGCAATTACAACATTACGCAAAGTTTATGCGAAAAGATTTCACAATTGCTAAATGCTAACCAGTCTTAAAATAAAAGGTAAGTAAATAATAATAGTTGAATAATTGTTCTTGTATTGTCTACTATATTGTTCGTAATATTTTATATGCACAGCGAATCGCTAGACAGTACTATATGGACACAACGGCATATTTGTCAACTACTAATTTTGTTACTTTTTAACATTTCATATCTCCGGAAGTAAAAGAGTCTGCAAAACCAAATTTTTACAGCTTGTTCCTCTCAACTATTGCTAAAAGTGGACCAAATTTCGAATTTTTATTTTCATGCCCAAAAAAGATATTAAACCTCAAACTTTCAAAATTTTAAGAATTTTACATTTTTAAACATTTATATTTTTAAAACAATGTTAGTCTGCAACTTGAAACTTTGTGGATTTGGAGCATACATATATACATTTCTAATAAAAAAATAACAAGCAAATTACCTGTTGCCTTGTTAAGAAAAAAATTGTTGAAAATAGCGTTTTTGCTAAAAGAGTGAGTTAAACTTTGAAGAGGTATTTAGACCTTTGGGCCTAGGATTGAGCAATTAGGTCTAATCAGCTTTATTATAGCTTAGTATTTTCTGAAGACATTGGTTTTTGTTTCAATGTTCTAGGATGAATAGAAGCTGAGTTAAATACGTTTCCGCAGAGCTCTAAAATTGCCTAAAATTAGCGTTCTAACTACAGAAAAATGGCCGCCACTGGCAAACAACAAGTACAAAAATTGAACTAAGTGTATTTTTAGACTTGTAACAAGTGCTACTTTTTTGGGTAAAAATATAAAAAATAATAAAAATATTACAGCAACCACCTCTGGACCACTTTATATGGATTGACCCGGATTCAATTCAAATCATGAATCATTGAATAATAAAAAATACCCCAAATTCAATAATCGCATTACTCATTATGTGTTGATAATTACGTTGATAACTGTGATCATATAAGGACCCGACTTCGACCCTCATTACTTCTGTTCTGTATTTACGTTCTCATTATATTTAGTTCTTTGTGACAATAATGTTCTCATATGGTTTTCTTATATTTTAGTAATAAGACACCCACTAGATATAATGTAGCTTTAAACACTAGGGATGTCAAAAAAATATTGATATATCTATATTTTTGGGCGATATTTCTTATTCCGATATATCGACATCAAATGCACACTATCGGATCCGATATTTTTCAGCCGTAAATCTACAAATCAACCATATCCTACATCTTATCTATCAAAACCAATTTTATAATTTCCATAGAAGAAGAGGGGAATTAGGAATAGGGCCAAGTGGGTGTGGCACATAGCTTCCTCGTGTCCATAACATGACTGTATAGATCATTGAAAATTATTATTGACTAAAGAACTTCGTTCAATTAGGCGAAGTAAATATTGAATTAGGGTAAATTTATTGTTATGCAGGAGCATAACTTGAGAAAATAAAGGTAGGCATGTTCAACTATTGAAAAAACTATAAAATATACCTAATAAGTCCGAACAATCCCTGAAAATTTCATCGAAATCGGTCAAGAACTCCCGGAATTATGCTTGTGGCACGGATTTCACGTTTGCGCATGCGCAGAGGCTACTATTCATCCGGGGGTCATGAAACTCATAGGGGACCATCTACACATCAAACCTAACAATCCCTGGAAATTTCATCGAAATTGATCAAGAACTCCCGGAGTAATGCGCGTAACAAGGATTTCACGTTTGCGCATGCGCAGAGGCTACTATTGATCCGGGGGTCATGAAACTTATACGGGACCATCTACACATCAAACCGAACAATCCCTGAAAATTTCATCGAAATTGATCAAGAACTCCCGGAGTTATGCGCGTAACAAGGATTTCACGTTTGCGCATGCGCAGAGGCTACTATTGATCCGGGGGCCATGACACATATAGGGGACCATCTACTCCCCAACCCGCACAATCCCTGAAAATTTCATCAAAATCGGACTATAACTTCGTGTAGTTTTGCCCGTAACGAGGATTTGCTGACAGACTGACACGGAACCAAAATTGTTCAGAAAAGTCTAAAACGCAAAATGCGAGTGGAATTTTTGATTTTGGAGACAATAAAATTTTCACATTCCGAAAGTGAAAACAATGCTTCCGCTACCTTGGTAGACTCGGAAGCAAAATATAATTTGAAATTTAAAAACAGAAATCTTTGAAATTATTATTGGAGTCAGATAGCGATATACACCTCCCCATACGTACACAAACATCATGTCAACGTACCCACTCGAGGTGTAGCTATAGACACCCTCTATAAGTTCATCTTATATTTCTGTAATAGAGCAATCAACAGCGAAAACATAGCTCTAAACACATAATAATAATAATAATAATATGGGGGGACTCACCTAGCATTTTCGAGAGATCGGCGTTGTGGAGATCTGGGTTCTCGTCGGCGAGTCGCTTCCGCTCCGCCTTGGCCCACACCATGAACGCGTTCATCGGCCGCCGGATCCGCTGCTCTTTGGCCGACGCAGTCTTTTTCTCCTGAACGGGGCCGGAAAAAAAAAATTCAACCGCGTCAGTCGTTCGGCTAATAATTATAATATCGAAAACTAATAACGAGCTAACATTCAAACGACAATCACACAGAGAGACCAATCAGACAGACAGTCATACGGAGATGGAAGGAGAAACCTTACCTTACCGTACCTGCTTTGAGCCTTAGTGGCTACATGGAACATGTTTTTAGCTTCAACTTGTTCCTCTTTACCCAAGTTGGTAACTTATATGATGTAGGTATTTTTCTATTCCGGTGAGCGTCTACTCTAACCAACATGACAACCAAGTGACAATAAGAAAACAAGCGGCATTGTTTACTACATCTACATAATAACATACATAAAATTAAATCACGACATAAATACCAACAACAAGTACGCAACGCCTGCGTGATAAATCGAGAGCTTTCCAACGAATGGAGAACGATTTTCGTCCGTCGAAAACTGAACAACTTTCATTTCCCTAGAAACAGCTCGGTTGTACGTGAAAACTATCAGAACAATTTCGTGACACTTTCTGTATAACGCCTTTTTACTAGATAGGCCCGGCTAAAAACATGTTCCATGTTAAAAAACTATAGAAGGAAGAACGAACGTGATTCCTATTTGAGTATTTTATTACTTCAAAACAAGGTATAAAAAACGTAAGCGCAGAAGGAAAATTTGGCACGATCAGAAAAGGAAAAATCACAGGGGAAAAAACGCTGCAAATTCTTTCACTGGGGTTTATTATTCAATCGAAATTCAATAATCGCTCTATCACCTGTGAAACACGCGCATCACAAAGCTTAGTAGAAATTCAAATCATGAATGAAACTGAATGATAAACCCCAGTGAAAGAATTTGCAGCGTGTACAGCCGAAATTTTCCCTTTAAATCGGAATTTTCCCGAATAAAATCAATACGGAGGGACAGGAATTTTCACGCTGAATCCGAAAATGTTTTCGAAAGTAGAAAAATGTGAGTGTTTATGGCATAACACGTGGATTTTTTAATAAACATTTAAAAAAATCACATCTTGTGAACGGGTTGTGGTAGAGATATTTGGTTTGCCTCATATTGCACCATTTACATGTGGTATCACCCCAAAATTGTTTAAAAATTAAAATTTGTAATTTAAAATTGCGCAAATTTAATTTTTGATTTTTTAGAATTTTTACATCAAGTGCGGGACACGCGAGTATTTGATCTCTTTAGATATAATTTCGTCTTGAAATTTAATTTCATTGATTCCCCCATTGATCCAAAATCCTAAATCGTCAGAAGATGGAATTCTAATTGATGAACTGAGTATAATATAGATGGAATATGATAATTTGAATATGAAAATGAGTTCGAAACTTGGAA
>JAVIWC010000744.1:0-201864 GCA_031894815.1 Creontiades dilutus | reverse complement strand
TCCTATAGCACACCCCATTGCTTACTGTAAAATACAATAAATTCGTGATTCAAACGGCGCCTGATAAATGTAGATCTCTAGTTCTTTTGATAGAATTTTGATTCTTTACCAGGCATAGCCATATTTCCTGCGTTTTTGACACAAAAGGTACTGCATCCAAGGATGATAACATCACTCGAACGCCTGCTAATTGCCGTTATGTTGTTTTCAGCTTTGGTTCCGAGGTGTGAGGAGCTCCAAGTTCCGCCACGTTTACGGTCAGCCCGTCAGAAGAGAGAAATGCTACGACAACGTGAACATCACCAAGAACGCCCACGACTCCCAGTTCTGCGCCGTCAACCCCAAATTCATCGCTATCGTGACCGAGGTGGCCGGTGGTGGAGCCTTCATCGTCCTGCCTCTCGATTCGGTTGGTGACATCTCTAACTTTTTATGATAACACGAATTGAAAAATAACACTGCCCCACAAATGAAGGTGTTGTTTTGCTATTAGGTCTAGTTTCGAAGCACTTGAAAAATCTCAATCAATTTTGGTTTATTATTCAATAATAAACCATTGTAATCGATCGAAAAAAAATTCTAACCCCCCCTGAAAATTTCATGGTTTACGTTTCAAAGGGTGTAGAGTCCGAATCTGCAATAAAAATTTTCCCGTCCGTCCGCCGTACGCCGTACGCACGATTTTTCCCAAACGGCTGGAGCAAAAGATCTGAAATCGAACTACTCTACTACGCCCCAATTCTTGAGCCAACTCTCTCACTTAATTTAAAGTGCCCTTTAAGGGTTGTCAAAGTTTTGTAAAACCCCTAAAAACCTCAAAAAAAGTCAAGGCGCCCTAAATTTGTACTCTTTTTGAAGAAAACTCCACGAGGAATCGAATGAGCCCCTTCCCAGGTCCGTAGGTCAAACCATTCCCGATTTATGGTGCCAACATTTGCTTTATTTTGGTTTATTATTGTTTTTGTTTTGATTACAGTAACCTAGTGATGTAGTGAACGTGGATACTGGAGTGAACTCCTAAAAGGGTTTACAGCTGATAAACGGGTTGAAGTATTCTGATAACCATAAAAAACGCTGCAAATTCTTTCACTGGCTTGCGTTCATGATTTGAATTTTTACTGAGATTCAGATTTCAGTCTGAATTACTCTGAAAAACAAGAGAGCTATGGGAGTTTTTATGACGTAAGGTTGAAAACACGAAAAAAATCGTAACACGGACTTTTAGAACATTAAAAAGTATATGTTTTAGAAACGTATTGTCTAAAATTGATTGTAAATCACACCCCTGCCCTGAACTGTCTGAAGTCTGGACTCCTAGGTTTGAACACATACTCGGGTTAATGTAATAAAATTTGGTGGTTGTAACACGAATGAGAATAGTCCTGAGTAAACCAGCGAGGAATGAATGAACCACGGCCATCGAACTGTAGCGAGTTTGATGATGCCGAGGAAGCGATAAGTTAACGATGGATCAAAAAGAAGTAATTCGGCCTTGTTAGCTGTAGAAAGTTTCTAAATAGATCCGGAGAGGGAGATTAGGTGCCTTATCGGGAATGTAGATTTAAAGTGTGCACGAATGACTGGACGACGTGCCTTATTGGTACCTTCTGGCGCCTCGTACCAATCGAGGTCTAAATGAACGGTTCCTCCGCGTCACAAATCTGGTTTAATCAGATTCTGCAAGAAATAATTAATCCGTGAAAAAAACAATATGTATAGACAGGCCTTGTCGATCGGAGACTGCCTAAACGCTCAGATAGGGCAGTACCACCTGCAAGAGGTTTACACCTTTGTGGTAACAGAATCTGTAAAGTGTGCTGATGTAGTAAATTACGTGTACGAAAAGATTTGTGGAACGAAGGAAGTTTTATTGGAGAATTAGAAAGACGTTAACAACGAGAATGGCAAATCTAGTGTAAAATAGGACAATCCAAGCGTGGTACTACGTAATTGGCTAGTTAACAGCTGATCGGTTCATAATGACTTGTGGATGGGTCCCCCACAGCACTCCCCCCCTAGTGTCTCTGGAAAATGAACGTGGGGTTTGCCCCATAGTTGTTGAGGGCGAGCTGTTCTCATTGACTAACAACCCTAACTCGTACAAATGTAAAAGATCGGGTGAATGCCAAACATCAATATGTGTGTACCAATTGATGTGTAGAAAATGTCCTGTACTTTACGTTGGCGAAGCTCAGACAGCACTCAATCTAAGGGCATCAGTTGTCGGAGGGAACACTGATTTGCCTGCGAGACGTCATGCCACAGCGCATGTCGAAACATTCGATGGGTGTTATGGCATCAAAATTCTA
Organism: Creontiades dilutus; assembly: GCA_031894815.1. Classification (NCBI taxonomy): domain Eukaryota; kingdom Metazoa; phylum Arthropoda; class Insecta; order Hemiptera; family Miridae; genus Creontiades; species Creontiades dilutus. Next base: position 199,555 of record JAVIWC010000744.1, on the reverse strand, counting down.
AAAAAAATGAAACCTTAAGAAAACAAAATTATGCTGCTTCACGCAGAGGAAGCGCATAGCAATGTGTTGGGTGAGTAAGATCTTCCAGGACTGAATGTTAGACGTTAACTGGGTAACCACACTTTTTCATGGCAAACAATCTCTCCACATCAATATCATCACAATTTCCCATCACAATTATACTTACTTACTTACTTCGTCAGTCCTATTCTCCCTTGTGGCGTTGAGGTTTTTGCAAAGAGCAGACCATCCTTTCCTGTCTCCTGCTAGGGTCCTAGCACAGCCCCATTGAACTCCCCTGGCTTGCAGACTGTCCTGGACGTTTTCTTCCCATGTGCGACGTGGTCTACCAATTGCTCTTCTGCTTGGGAAAGCTTCTCAAGCCATACGCGGATATCTATATCTGGAATTCTCAACACATGTCCGAAGCTGCACACCCTCTAATCGGTGTTGCAAGGGATCCAAGTGCAGATTTCTCCGAATTGTTCGATTACGGACCCTGTCTCTTCTTGTCTTACCGTCCACCCTCCGGAAGTATCTCATTTCCGAAGCTTGGATCCTGCTAATGTGCTTAGTAGTTATTGTCCATGATTCGGAACTGTGGATAAGGGTGGGGACGTAGACCGATTGGTACACGGCAACTTTTGTTTCCTTTGAAACCGCTCTCTTGCCTATGAAGCCCCTGCTCATTGCATGGTATAAGCGAGATGTTGCAGCAATTCTATTATTGATCTTGGTCTTGCCTCCCATTTTGGCTGATCGTGGCACCCAAATACTTAAAACTCTCCTCCTGCTCCAAAGGCTCCTCCGATGGTGATAGAGTGTCCCTTCTTTTTCCCATCACAGTTATTTCTCTCGTATTTTGAAAAAGTCTAAAAGCCGAAATTTAGTGTTGTTATGTTAATTATTGTTGACCAAAAGTTTGTACATTTATATATTTATCAAAGCACAGTTAAGAACACAAAGGAAAAAACAGGCTAAATTTATGTTTCGGCTTATTGCCACGCATTGCAGTTTGGCAGTCTGCACGTTAACGAGCTGCTTCGCAAAAATTGCTCAGCGTTTTATGTGGGAATAGCAGAGACTGGACTGAATTTAAGGATCAACAACCATGGACATTCAGCTGTGGTACGAGATCTTACTGTTAGCCGTCATGCCAACTCCTTCTACTCTTCATTAGATGATTGATTTGGAGTGAAGGTGCTCAGAACTGTGAAGCCGTAGAAAAGTAAATCAAAGTTGCTGGGGTTACAGTAATGTTCTGAGAGCCTATGAACCACCAGGTCTCAACATCAGAAGATGAAAATGTTTCCACATACACTACGCTAATACGTTCCTACATCAATGACTCCATAGCTCCACATTTCTTGACAACTCAAAATTTCCTCATTGTTAATTCTACGTTTGACAAAGGCATATTAGCCGAAATATAAATTTACCCTGTTTTCATTTTCCTTTGTGTTCTTAACTGTGCTTTCCAGTCCGATTCGTTCAAGCGATTCTCCTACGTAGTAGACCTCCCTGGCAATCGTGATTTTTCTGTTCGATTATGGATTTGTTCTAGTTTTCAAAAATTTTCATTATGCATTTATAATTATGTTTATAAGCGTCAACATATTAAAAACGGACATAAGGACGTCAGTCCCTCGATAAAGTAAAGACGAAGAATGATTCCCAATTACCAGTTTTATTGATTTGTTTTATTTTTACAGACTGGTCGAATCGACGTGAACACTTACAAAGTGGCTGGGCACACGGGGCCGGTTCTGGACGTCAAGTGGAACCCCTTCAATGACAATGTCATAGCATCGTGCAGTGACGACTGTACCGTAAGTAGAAATTCTTTCTAACCGATAACCCTTAACTGTATGATTTTTCTATTTAACTATGAAATTCTCAGTGGTAGATTCGAGCTCCCAAAACACGGATGTTAGTAGAAGCTCCAACAATTGTAATATAACATGTGGTTAACAATTAACCAACAAAGGACGACCCAAGAGTCGAGGTTTATGGGTTTTCCCTGGTCACAGTGGAAGGGATGGGAAATCCCACATGGGGGGCAGAAGGCCCGTATAAACAAACCCTGGACCAGCCCAAGGGGATTCATTCTGATCCTCTTTCTTGGTTCCATCACTGTGTCCTGAACCTACTCTGCTCTATTATAATTTAGCCCTAAAGTCACAGGTGTAGTTCTTGAGGTCGTAGCTGTTATCTGTTATACTAGCTCCTTCATATTTACAGTCTAGTTGGATTCCTCTGGAACTGGATTCTTTCAATTGTAGGGAATTACTTGCTCCAAGACGTGTCGTGACTGACGCCTGAAATTAATTTGGGTGATCTTGCTCCATGGTCACTCTGTCATCCCTTCATTGAAATACGTAAATCACCATGTTCAAGTAACTATTTATTATCCAAATTTTACTCATCCAAATGATTTCATCCATTCAAATTTGATGTCCCGTTAAATGTACAACAACGAGAAAAATAGAGAAGGAATTCCTAGTTGATTACTACTACTACTCCTCCTCGGTGCTACAACCCATGGAGGGTCTGGGCCTGACCAACGACGCGCCTCCATTCCGATCTCTGTTAATCATCTCCCACTCCGTCACACCAGCGCAGGCGTGGTCTCCCACGAAGTCTCGCTTCTGGCTTATTGGTGAAGAGTTTGTGTGCAGCTCTGCTGGCAGGCATTCGTTGCACATGACCAGCCCATCTGATCTCCTAGTTTATTAGTTTCTTGTAAAACCCGGGAAAACTGTGCAATATCTGTTGGTAATAGATAGTCTCTAGAGGACGGCTGGTGACGTCTGCAACACCTCTGGGTAGTCGGACGAAAATTCCAAGGTGAAATTCCTTGTTTACGTTACTCTGTTGGTAATAAAAGAGCTAAAGACAAATTGTGCTCTCAAATAATACATTTGATTTAGGCTTTTAGCCAATCCTGCAGCATGAAGTGAGGGTGGGGGGGGGGGGGGGGGCAACAGTTCCCTCTCTCTGCTCACAGGCAGGACGTGTGTGGAGGCTTTCCTGCGGTAGACGCCCAACACAGCCTGTCCAATGCATTTCCCATCAGACTGACCTGCGGTATGGCATCCCTCCCACCCCATCATCCAGCAAGGTCCGAGGGAGTCCACTTAGTTAAGTTAGAAGAAAACTCGTTTAACAGAGAAATATGTTTTGAGATATAAGTCAAAGTCAAAATGGCTATGAGTGATAAGTGTGTTATATGCTGCACGGACATTATTCTATCAGGATTACAGTTATTGATTCAACCAATCATGCAATTAGTTTTTTTTCGTGGTTTTATTTGTTGCAACTGATTGTAAGATACGTCATCCTCTATTTTATGCAATATTTTATCTCATAAGTGGACACGGTATACAGGGTGGAACTTCAGCAAACCCACCCCCCAGAATAGGACCGTAAAACTGAGACACTACAACTAGCTTGCACTATCACTCGCACAGCACAATCAGGTCCAGTGGCTTGTTTCGCTTGAGGGTCCGCAGTTCTCCTTCGTTGTCCAAAACGTTGAGCATCTCCGGGTTCTCGTGCTGGTGGAGGCGTTTTTCGTGCTTCTGAGCATATTTTATGATGATTTCGTTGACTGTTTCCATCCTCAGGTCTCGATAATGATCATCATTTCGCATAAACCATGGGGCCACCTGCCTACAAGGCATGTAATTAGTGAATTATTAGACACGAAGAGATGAAATAGCACCCAGTTTTCCTCCTTCTTCTCCTATTGTTGGTTTTCTGCAAAATTAGCGATGTAATAAGTTTTTTCCTTCGTGCGTTCAAGAGTTTTAGAGAGTTGACAAACAACAGTACGACGTGTTTATTGCTTGACTAGTCACGATTATTCCCTTTTGTCGACCTGCCGATAGCTAAGGTCACTTACAACACATTAGTTAATCATTTAAATTAATAATTATAAAACCATCCAATTAAACTACCTTCCTAAATGATAGCTTCCCCTAATTGCCTCGCGGAACTATCTCCATTCCTCGTTTATTTAATGACTTGGATGCTCTTTACACGACGATGAGTTGAACCAATTTTAGTTGAAAAGTTTGATACCATCTCTTTTAATCAGCCCAGCAGTCCAAAAGAAATCATATAATATTATGCTTATTGACAAAATTTGTATGACTTTCCTTAACATACTGAAAAATCTACTAACTTAAAAAATGAATAGATGTGGCCAGTTCACGGCTAAGCAGAAAAAAAATCCTCTTAAAAAAACCCTTGTAAAATACGAATTTTATTTATTGAAACCAAAATACGATAGTTGATTTTTTTTTTTTTTTTTTTTATTTTTTTAACATTTACACCTGCTCCCATAGTGACTACAGGTGTTTGACAACACAAGAAAATTAAACTACAAATCACAAATTATATAACAATATCGATATCGGTGGAATAAAACCACATAAGTAAACAATATAAGTTAAAATTTTAACAATAATTGGTCAACAAGTTCAAATATTTAAAATTAAACACATAGACCTTACACATAAATACTTAGAAATCGTCGATGGTTGAGTTAACTGCGCATTAGCAACCAATTCATAAAATTTGGTGTTTTTCATATGTGGTCTATAAATAGGACTTACTTTTTTTTTCGGATTCTGTGAAATAGACGAGAATCTATCTGAATTATTTCATTGAGAGCTGAAAATATCTGTATTTTGAACTAGGTGCATGACCTGTAACCTTATATCTGAGTAATTTTTTTTTTTTTTAGCTGATGGAAAAGTGACAACAAATTTATATTTTTTGCTGATTACTTCAGATTGATGGGTTAAAATAAACCCATTTCCCCACAATACTTCTCGTTAAAAAAATAGTTCAGAATGTTGTGGCGTTCGCAGTGCTAGAACATTTACATTCTTAAGAAAATGCGTTTTCGCGATTCTGCTCACTTTTTACATTCCCAAAAGGTTGTGCGTACCTTGTGAGATTTTCCGTAGAATTTCGAATCCGGAGCCTAAAATGGGGATTCTTAAAATCTTAATGGTGTAGATTCCCCGAAACATCAAATTTTGCCGAATGAAAAATTGAGTTTGAATTGTACGGGAAGGAGGGAACTTCGTTGAAACTCGTTGATATTCAATCAATTCTGGACGAACCACATTCTGAAAACGAAAGAATCGTTATCAGGATTGTTCGGTGTTGATATTCTACCTACCATAAATAACTTCTTCTTAAGTATAACTTCTTTTCAAAATGATTAAAGTTAATAATAGCTATGGTACTATTGGGATAAAATGATACAAAGACCTTAATCGGTAAGTTCATAAACAGGGGAAGGTAAGGTGATCCCAAACTGCGCTTGCGTCAATTTGTTAGTTCTGAAAAAAATGGTAGAACTGGTTGAACTGATTCCGGACTGTAATGAACTGAATGCTTAATCGAAAAGCAGACAGTTCGGTCGGAACGAGTTCTGTGACTAACAAACCCCTTAAAAGAGTGGTCAGTTCTGAACTCTTAGCTGAACGAATTCCCGGTTTTGAATTGTACGGGAACTATAGAACCTGGTTCAAATTCGAGGTTTGTTCATCGATGGGCCCCCAATCAGTTCTGGACGAACCACATTCTGAAAAATAAAGCTGTGGGTAGGAAAGAACCGTGTTTTTCCAAACCATTATCAGGATTGTTTGGTATTGACATTCTGCCTACCATAAATAACTTCTATATTCTCTTCAAAATGATTAAAGTTACTCATGGCTAAGGGAATAATGGGATAAAATGGCACAAAATCGTGAATTAGCAAGTTGAGAACAGCAGAAGATAAGGTGATCCTCAACTGCGCTTGTGTCAAATTGTGAGTTCTGCAAAAATTATGAACTGATTCTAAACTGTAATGTACTGAACGCTTATTCGTACAGCGAGCTCTCTGACTAAACGAACCCCTTATTGGGGTTTTAGCTGAACAAATCCCCAGTTACTGAAGAGATTTTGGGACTGACGAGCCTAACCTTTACATCATTATTAATAATACATCAATTGATCAGGTGGTAACGTTGGATGTGGATTCTTTGTTGAGCCCGGAAGAATTGAGAAGGCATTCAAACTTCCAAACGTAACTTCGAGCTATACTGCTGAGATGGCGGCGATTTTGGATGCTACTAAATATGTTTGTGAGATGAGCTCCATTGAGAAGACAAGGGTGATTTGTTCAGATTCCAAAAGCTGCTTGCAGTCGATAGGCAGTTCATCATTTAAAAGAGCGGATAACGTAGTAACCATCCACATTTTGGCAAACGTCAGAAAGTGCCAAATTAGAGGCAATATTCTACAGTTCCTATGGATTAAAGGACATATAGGTATAGATGGGAACGAGAAGGCTGATCAGTTGGCCAGAACTGGAGCGGTAGATGGTAATCCTCTTCTTCCTGGACTGCCGGTATTTGATTTTTACCCAACCATCAAAGCTAAAGTGCGAAAGAAGTGGGAATCTGAGTATAAAGGCTCGAAGAACGGATTATACTACAAGAATGTGCAGCCCCTAATTGCCAAGAGACCCTGGTTTGTTGGATGGTTCGCCCATAGATCGCTTTGCAGAACCATGATTTGGCTGCGAACAAACCACGGAGTTTGCGAAGCATATTTACACCAAATACACCCAGACATACCACCTCAGTGTAGATTTTGTGAAGCAGATGCAGGTACACTGGAACATTTAGTAATGGAGTGCCCTTTATTTTATACAGAAAGGACTATGTTATTTGATATTATTATTAATAATTTAATTTGTCAACCATTTAATTATTTAACCTTACTTCGCTCCAAAAATATCAGTATACTAGTTTAATGGCCCTGCTACGCAGGTTAAAAAGAGATAGGTGAATAACACAATGAGGGAGTATAATAACAATATGCAAAGTCAAAAAATCGTATATCCCAAATCCCCGAGGAGAGGACCACGTCGCTTGCCCTGGGAGACGCTTCCCCCCGCTTGGGCCCTCCTTCCTTCACTGGCGGGGTCGGGGGGGGGGGAGCAGGTCGGTTGCCCAGGGAGACGGGGGCGAGAATTCCACCCGCCCAGCGTTACCACCCCCTGAAACGTCGATATACTCTGATAAGCTCGTCTTTATATAGTGTGATATATTATACAATTATTTATATCAGTGTAATATTTCAGTTTAATTTAATTAATTTTTGGTTTAAGTCTTACATAAATGCAATTTTGATACAATATTTTGTTATAACCATGTGGCTGTAAAATGTTAATCATTAATGCCAAATAAAATATTTAAAAAAACAAAAAATACATCAATTAATTAGTATTAATTTTTCGCTGTGATCTTTGATTTCAGATTAAAGTATGGTACATTCCGGAAGGAGGACTCAAATCCAATTTGACCGAGTGGGAAGCAGATTTGCACGGTCATAAGCGACGAGTCGGTTACATCGAATGGCACCCTACGGCTGAGAATGTCATTGCCAGCGTTGGTTTCGACTATCTGGTACGTTTCACGACAAATCTTTTTTTTTTATGATCATTTATTTTTTTTATAGAATACAACATAGTACAAATTATTCAAAATTCAGAATTACAAAATAAACCCCCCCCCCCCCCACTTAAAGCAAGCTTGTAGCGTGGGGTGGGGAGTCTGGTTCTCAGGTCTCTATCTTACGACCAAAACTATAATTCCATACATCAACAGAAATAGATACAATAGTAAAAAGAAATTAGAACAATAGCAAAAAGAAATTGAAATCCAAGAGACGGTGAAAAGAAAGTAACAAAAACAATGAAATCACTCACATAAAATTTTAACAAAAGTCCAAGAGAAGTAAAGAGCAACAAAGTGTAAAGGAAAGATTCTTCTATCAAGACCGGGCCATAGAAAGACAAAAAAAAAAAAAAAAAAAAAAAAAAGAAAGCAAAAGTAACAGAACAGGGTCATTATATAAACAGTTCAAACGCGTTAAAAAAATTATCGTTCATTATGTTATTGTTCACCCATGCTTTGAATTTATGAACACTTAAATCAAGCACCGCTTTATCCTGTATTTTATTCAACAGTTTAGGGTTACAATACGTCCAAGACTCCTGGCCTATCACGGAATTCATCTTCGGAATTTGGTAGAGCCCTTCTACCTCAGCTCTTGTAGCCATACCGTGTTGTACTTTTCGCAGACTTGTCTTCCTAGCAAATGCGAAAATGAGCTCCGAACGGACATCAAGTTCATTCTTTCAAATATATATCTTTCTCGTATACAGGGTGTTACATTTCGTGACGGTCACAGGCGAGGAGAAGATTCTACTGAAAATTTCTGATCGAAAATGCCTCCTAGCAATTTTTGTTCACACCCTTGGAAATGCGGTTTTTTTTCAATTTTAAGATTTTTCTAGTTTTTTTTCGACCTTACCGCATTAAAACGGCCATACCTCCTACATTTTTGCGTGCGATTTCAAATCTGATTCCACTATTGGAAAGAGCGTTACATTTCCTATCGCCCTAATGGGGTACCAACTTTTTTGAGCCGGGGAAACGGGTGAATAATCAGCTTGAAAAGGACACATTGGAGCTCAAAAATCAAATCGTGGAGATCCCGATTTTCTTCCGCTTATGAGTCCCTGTAAAAAGGCATGTGGATTTTAGCCTGTAGTGCTAAAAGACGCGCCAAAATCTAGGCTTTCCAGCGGTACAACCAGATTTGAAATTCCACCATTCTGCAGAATGCGGAGACGGCACCTCCGCCGAATAATTTCGACTGCTCGCTCCTCCTGTTTATACGAGCACCTGTAATTTGTATTATTTTTGCTATTGATGTTTATCCGATAGGCAATAAAGAATCTATCTATCTAATATTAGTAGTTAGAGACAGAATTCGAGCCATAACTACATTTTTTCGGGAAGTGCGAATTTTAACGTGAATTCAGGAAAGTATCATCGTCAAAGCAAAACCAATGATTCTCCCATTGTTAATATAAGTTTTTTTTTTCTTTTTTTCCCTACGCCGCGGTCGAATATATTTGTAGCTCTTCAGCCAATAGAATAGTTTAGCTATTTTTGACCATTTGGTCTCGTCTCTGTCAAAGTTTTGTCTCATGCCCTCGAGTCCAGGGCAGTCAAAAAGGTGGTCACATGTGATGTTCGTAGTTGAGTGGCACAGGGAACAGGACGGGCCATCTCTCAGCCGAATGCGGTGGAGGTGGGCGTTCAGATAATCATGGCCAGTGATGAATCCGAATACGACGACTGACTGATGACGGGGCAGGTTGGGAGGCACACGATCAGCAGCGCTCAGTGGAGATGACCAACATTTGCCTTCGGCCCTCTGCTCGTAGTCCTGGCGTATCCTACTGCTAACGGCCTCTTTTATCAGCTCTCTGGCCGCACCAAAACTGATGGGTGCATCGGGCATGGGCATTTGTGAGCCTTCCTTGGCTAAGGCGTCAGCTCTCTCGTTCCCCCAAATACCCATCGTTAATATAAGTCTGGACTCTCAAGTTTGATTGTCTTAACGTCTAATACATCCAACGTGAACTGAGAGAAGTGTGCAGCTGCAAAATCCAAATTAGCTCCAGCAAGTCGCATTTGAAGGTATCGAGTGTCAACAACTGTTCCAGACAGATTCGAGGAAGCTTACTTTATTCCATTCCCCAAATAATCATCCAAGACGTTGATCATTTTTTGATATATAGCTACTTTGAGTGCTAGGCGACCCGGTCTAATCCTTTTACATCTGAAACTTTCGAGTTTTTTCACTTCTGAATCCATCTGAAATCATTGATCTTGCGCGGAAATGTAACCCTCTTTCCAGCGGTAAACTCATATTTGTGATTACTCCGAAAAACAAGAGAGTTATAGGTAGTTTTATGACGTAAGGTAGAAAACATGAAAAAAATCTTTACACAGGATTTTTGGTTTATTATTCAATAATAAACCATTGTAATCGCTCTTGGAAAAAAAAAATTCTAAACCCCCCTGAAAATTTTATGGTTTACGTTTCAAAGGGTGTAGAATCCAAATCTGCAATAAAAATTGTTCCGGCCGTACGCCGTGCGCACGATTTCTCCCGAACGGCTGGAGCAAAAAATCTGAAATTTTCAGGAAAAATCCATCTTGGTCCGACAATGGCCCCATTCTTTAGCCAGCTCTCTCACTTAATTTAAAGTGCCCTTTAAGGGTTGTCAAAGTTTTGTAAAATCCCTAAAAACCTCAAAAAAAGTCAAGGCGCCCTAAATTTGTACTTTTTTTGAAGAACTTTCCATGAGGAATCAAATGAGCCCCTCCCCAGGTCCGTAGCACAAACCATTCCCGATGTATGGCATGATCTTATGCTGCCAACATTAACATCCACATTCACTACATCACTAGGTTACAGCAATCAAAACAAAAACAGCGTTTTTTTATTTTTATTTTTTATTTTTTTTTTGTATTTATGTCTTGTATGTAGTGAATGTGGATACTGGAGTGAACTCCTTAAAGGGTTTATAGCCGATACACGAGTTGAAGCATTCTGATATGCATGCTCCGTCTCACGAAATTTAAAATTTTCAAATAGAATATTTTTCCGTTGTAATCGCTCTTGAAAAAACGCTGCAAATTCTCTTACTGGGGTTTATTATTCAATGATTCATGATTTGAATTTCTACTAAGCTTTGGAGTGTGCGTGTTTCACAGGTGATAGAGCGATTATTGAATTTCAGGAGATATGCATGAGCACTTAAATCGGTTCTCAACCAAAATACCTATTTGGATTGATCAGTTGATCATATTTGTGTGCCTCCTGAAATTCAATAATCGCTCTATCACCTGTGAAACACGCACACTCCAAAGCTTAGTAAAAATTCAAATCATGAACGCAAGCCAATTGAATAATAAACCCCAGTGAAAGAATTGGCAGCGTTTTATTAAAAAAATATTTATTACAGAAACTTTTTGTCACGAATTTATTTAACACACCCCTGGTGGTACGACCTTGACCTTTGCACTCTGTGTAATTACATTTCTGTAAATGTAAAGAAAAATATTTTTTAATTTGGCGAATGAGAAGGGGAGCTGCTCGATCGATATTTGCTGAGTTGTGTCGCGATAACGCGAAACTTTACGATCGATGCTTCTGAGAAAGGAATCCAGAATAAACAGAAGGTCGTCCTTCTAGATTACTAAACACTTGGGCGTTTCGATAACCCACCTACTGATAAAATATGCCTGTCAAGTTAAGCAAAATCCTCGATTAAATTAAAGTATTTTCTAATGGGTTCTATCAACAAAAGAGATTCCCTGTGTATCATCATATTGAACGGTGAACTGATCAAGGATTTTACTATGTGGAGAGCTTGCAACGAACGGTTTACAAATTTGACCTAAACGGGTAATGTCAATAGTAGACGTCAAGATAAATGTGTTCAAGTGAACTCGAATAGCTGCGCTCGACAATAGCCACTCGAGTTGTTCATTTCTATCTTCGTCACATCAGGCGACCCAACCTCTTGAAGACGTGTGGCGATCCATTTACACTTGTCCGTTCTTGTCATATTTGTAAATATTTCACGAAGGAATGAAATAGAGAGATATGAATTTGGGAACGATTTTCGTTCGCAAAAATGGATTACACTGCTCTACAGAAAAACGCTGCAAATTCTTTCACTGGGGTTTATTATTCAATTGGCTTGCGTTCATGATTTGAATTTCTACTAAGCTTTGGAGTGTGCATATTTCACAGGATAGAGCGATTATTGAATTTCGGGAGGCACACAAATATGATCAACTGATCAATCCAAATAGGTATTTTGGTTGAGAACAGATTTACGTGCTCCATTCATATCTCCTGAAATTCAATAATCGCTCCTTCCTGTGAAACACGCACACTCCAAAGCTTAGTAGAAATTCAAATCATGAACGCAAGCCAATTGAATAATAAACCCCAGTGAAAGAATTTGCAGCGTTTTTTTATTGAACCTCAATCCCCCACCCCCCCCCCCCAATAAAAACATCTATAATTTATCAAGTCCTTTAGCACTCGTATTGCATTAAAACTTCCCCAAATCCAAATTTAAACGATGTAGCCAAAGGTAGACTGATGTAGAGGAGGCACACAAATATCATCAACTGATCAATGCAAATATGTGTTTTGGTTGAGAACCGATTTACGTGGTCTATGCATATCTCCTAAAATTCAATAATCGCTCTATCACCTGTGAAACCACGCACACTCCAGAAGCTTAGTAAGATTCAAATCATGGAAGCAAGCCAATTGAATAATAAACAACAGTGAAAGAATACTTATTTACCCCAGTAATAATATTGAATAATAAACCCCAGTAATAATATTGAATAATATTTACCTATATATTATCAGCGTTTCATGCATATCAGAATGCTTCAACCCGTGTATCGGCTATAAACTACAAGTATCCACATCGGCTATCACTCCAGTATCCACATTCACTACAACTCGACGCTCTCGGCCGGACATCACTAGGTTACAAACAAACAATAATAAACCAAAATAACACAAATGTTGGTACCATAAATCGGGCCATAGATCGGAATGGTTTGACCTACGGACCTGGGGAGGGGCTCATTCGATTCCTAATGGTATGTTCTTAAAAATAAGTACACATTTAGGCCGCCTTGACTTGTTTTGAGGTTTTTAGGGATTTTACAAAACTTTGACAGCCCTTAAAGGGCACTTTAAATTAAGTGAGAGAGCTGGCTCAAGAATTGGGGCGTTGTCGGACCAACATGGATTTTTCCTGAAAATTTCAGAGTTTTTGCTCCAGCCGTTTGGGAAAAATTGGGCGGACGGTCGGCAAATTTTTATTGCAGATTCGGATTCTACACCACACACATTATTGAATAATAAACCAAAAAATGACCTCCGAGTTATAATAATGAACCTTGTAGGCCATCGGCTTTGTATATAAACGTCGACTGGGCTTGAATTCAGGGGACCGGGTATCATAAATGGAAGGTGGTGCAGAGGCTACTAGATTTGGATATTTGAAAATATGAAAAAGGACAGTTCAGTTGAATGATTTAGGTGACTGACTCGTCCAATGAAGTTCTGGGCTCAACTCTATGAAGCTATCAAAGGGCGAAGGCTTTTTCACCCAAAATCGAGCAGTAAGATTGTCGATTGCTAGTGCATAAATCTTGTTAAATCTTTCAGGATCATTACTGTTGGTGCTAACCACAAATCGGCTTGCTAGTGATGTCCTTCAAATCCCCTAAAATTACTAAATGTACCGAAATGACTAAAATTTCAAGGCAATCGGATCGGTTGAACCAGTTGGAGAAGATTTAGTGAATGGGACACACATATTGGCAGATCAAGTTGGCATCTATACAAATTTAATTTTTAATATAGGAAGATATGAACGGAATTCAGATTCTTAAGGATGGAAGCAGGTTGGGTTCTGGTTGATTTTCTTCGATGTTCCACGTTACCTTCTCCGCCCCACTGCTGTACCTCCTGTACACCAGTGACTTACCAGAAGTAGACCAAAGCATAATAGCAACATTTAAAGATGACACTGCAGTCCTGGCAGCGGGTGAAAGCAACAATGAATCAATTTCCAAACTTAATGAATCACTCTCTAAAATAAATATCTGGACGTTGAAATGGAGGATCAGATTGAATGAGGCCAAGTCAGTGCACGTTGACCTCACCGATTGGAAAAATCAACATTCCTACTTTCCTCAACAACGTGGTAATTCCCTACGTGAATGAAGCCAAATACCTGGGCATGACGCTTGACGCTAAGCTCAGGTGGAAATAACACGTCAAAAAAAAGAAAGAAAGAAATCTGAACTCGTGTTAAAACCTTAGAGGAATGTTCTGGCTAATTGGCCGGATATCCACCATGACCATTGGGAACAAGCTGCTATTGTACGATCAAGTACTAAAGCCAGTTTGGGAGTGTGGAGCGCAGTTGTGGGGCTGCACAACTCCAACCAATAGACAGATAATCCAACGTTTCCCAAACACCGTTTTGCGATGTATCACGGATGCACCGTGGTGTTTCCAAAACGATGCCCTCCACCGTGAATTTCGAGTTGACACCATGGATGAAGTTTCTAAAGAGCGAGCTACTGCTCACCTTAGCAGACTCAAATATCATGTAAATGAGGAAGCTGTCAAGCTACCTTATACCATTTTTCTATTGGTTTTGCATCTTTGTGAAACCGTCACCTTGTTCCTCCCTGTGATCCCCTAGTGTCCTGGTTATTTCATCTGTAGTCTGGTGATCTGCACAGAAGTAATAATTTTCATCTTTTACAGGTACAGTAGTACTGATTTGTATGTTGATTGTGCTTATGTTCAAGGAGAATATCCCTCAGTCGAAGAGGTTTGATTACATCGGCCTCATTGCTGGACCCGTCATAACGGCTAAATTTCCCCTTAGTTGTAAGAGTTCAAACTCTGTCAGAGCTGTCAATATTTTTGGGCCATACCAGTTGGAGCAGACATTAGGACCTGAAGTAATATGAAACAGTTATTAATGAAATCCCATTCAAATCACATTCCCTCTGATCCCCTGATTCTGGGGCGCTGCAGTAGTAGGGTGGCTTTTGAACCTGTAGCTGGTTACAACCAACTCTGGTGAGTCATCATAGTCTCCCTTCCTCAGTCATCCATAATGATTAGACCCTGCCTTGCCAGGGCTGGCAGCTTACAGGGCCACATTCCTTGCCAATCTGGTGTCTGCAGATGGCCAGTTTGCTGGTATTTATCTTACACAAAATTGGTACCATGGGTGGGGGGAGCCCCAGCCTACTGGCACATGGAGTGGCCTGCTGCCAAAGTGCCACTTGTATGCCCCCCAAGAGAGGTTGGAATTTTGGTGGCAGTGGTTGTTTACCCAGGCCAGAGGGCGACGCCTGAAAGCTGAGGAGTAGGCAATCTCCTGGTAGACTCGTCTCCCAGGATAGTGCCGGCATGTGAGTTATGTGGCCTGACAATAAGTCGGGTACCAACCCGCTTAGTTGGTAGGGCAAGCTAAAACGCCCAGCTTCGAGCAAACAGGTACTTCTGTCTCTGATGCAGGGCCCTCAACTGTGGATGTAACAGTCTTCCACAGTGTTCTACCAGTGATTTCCTTCTTGCTTGCAAGGAGGGACTAAGGGCGCAAGCATAGTGTGCTGGGACGCTCCCTTATAAATCAACCCTGGGATTCACGAATCCAGGGGCAACATATTCAATGATCCCCTGATTCCCCGTCATAGTATCTTTCACTTCCTCACTCACTCAAGTCGAAACACATTCCTTGACAATGACCAGGCTCGACTGCTGACTTATTCCAAGCCTTATTCAGGGCCTCGTCCATTTCGCCCGACCCCAAACCAGCTAAGGCGGCTGGTATTTGACTCCTGGGAAAAGTCATGCTGAAGAAGAATGTTCCAACGTCGAAGAAGTATGATTAAATTGGCCTCATAGCTCAATCCGTTGGAGAGTTGCAACTAAAGGGAAATTTCACCTTATTAGTAAGGACACGAGTTGGAACTCTGTCCGAGGTATCAATGTTGTACTCATATTTAGGCTAATATTGTGCTGAATGTGATACAGAAATGCATAGTTACTATCACTGCACCCATATAATTTGGAAACCTATGTTACCATGGGGCATCCAACCAAATTGATATCACGTTTTGTGTTGTTTTGCAGATCATGCTCTGGGACATTGGAAGGGGCGAGGTCCTTCACATCATCGATTGCCACAACGACGTCATTCAAAGCCTGTCGTTCAATTACGACGGCTCCCGCCTCGCCACCACCTGTAAAGATAAAAAGCTGAGGGTTATCAATCCCAGAACCGGGTTCGTTATATCTGTGAGTATCCAAATCCTTTAGATTTTTACTTCAATCTCCATTCATTGTAACGATAATCTTCATACCTACTCGCTCATATATTGACTTATTAACATTACACATGCCGTTGATAAGTGAAATATTGCCTTGACTACTAATAAAATAGTATGGTTGAATTTAATCCAACTTGAAAACGATTATAGCTCTAAAGTGTACCACAACAAGTTCATCAAACTACAAGGGATGATTCTAGATCAAATTTTCATCAAAAAACGCCTCTTAGACATTATTTTTTGTGGATTCAATTCTGAGTTATTTAATTTTGAGTTATTTTTTTCGTATTTCAAATCTCAAGTCACTAAAATTACCATAAAACTAACTGGCTTACCAGTTATGGCTTAAATTACTTTCTAAAATCGATTTTGTGGACACCGTTTGAAAGAGCGTTCAATTTTCCTCCTATCTCCTTAGGGCAAAGTAAGGAATTTTCAACGTGATGTATCAGTTCGAAAATTTAGGAGAAAACGCTTTTTTCCATGATTTCTCTTGCTGATAATAAACTGGTTTTGTACAAATTTTCACAGTAAAAACTTCCCCGAAATCTCAGCTTTCCAACGGCGTAAGAAAACTAAATTGCCACGTGAAATTGTTGGAAGAAAACTAGGTTTTTGGTGTCAAGTTTGCCCTTTTACGATCTCTTCGTTTTCTCTGACTATCACGAACTTTCAACATAGGTTCACATCTTAGAAAGGCACGCATACTTATGATTTTTTACTATAAATAGAGGCATTAAATTGTTTAACATCACAAAAAAGTTTGGGTGCGATGGTTGCTTTCTAAGCCTTGCAGCGTTAGGAAGTAGACATTTTGGAAATGATGTAAATAATTAAATTTTCTATAGTGACTTTACCTAAAGCATTTCCAAGCCAAGAGAAACATTTTCCAAATCAAATGAAACCTATTGAGAAGAAGAAAGAAGTTGACAAAATGAAAATTCTATGAATTTTAGGCATAGGATTATCGAAGTAGATTTCACATTGGTAGGATAAGAAACAAGTAGGTAAAAACGCTGCCAATTCTTTCACTGGGGTTTATTATTCAATTGGCTTGCGTTCATAATTTGAATTTCTACTAAGCTTTGGAGTGTGCATATTTCACAGGATAGAGCGATTATTGAATTTCAGGAGGCACACAAATATGATCAACTGATCAATCCAAATAGGTATTTTGGTTGAGAACAGATTTACGTGCTCCATTCATATCTCCTGAAATTCAATAATCGCTCCATCCTGTGAAACACGCACACTCCAAAGCTTAGTGGAAATTCAAATCATGAGCGCAAGCCAATTGAATAATAAACCCCAGTGAAAAAATTTGCAGCGTTTTTTATTGAACCTCAAGACCCCCCCCCCCCCCCCCCACAATAAAAACATCTATAATTTATCAAGTCCTTTAGCACTCGTATTGCGTTAAAACTTCCCCAAAGGTAGACTGATGTAGAGGAGGCACACAAATATCATCAACTGATCATATTTACCTATATATTATCAGCGTTTCATGCACATCAGAATGCTTCAACCCGTGTATCGGCTATAAACTACAAGTATCCACATCGGCTATCACTCCAGTATCCACATTCACTACAACTCGACGCTATCGGCCGGACATCACTAGGTTACAAACAAACAATAATAAACCAAAAAACGCAAATGTTGGCACCATAAATCGGGCCATTGATCGGGAATGATTTGACCTACGGACCTGGGGAGGGCTCATTCGATTCCTCGAGGAATGTTCTCAAAAATAAGTACACATTTAGGCCGCTTCGACTAGTTTTGAGGTTTTTAGGGATTTTACAAAACTTTGACAGCCCTTAAAGGGCACTTTAAATTGAGTGAGAGAGCTGGCTCAAGAATTGGGGCGTCGTCGGACCAAGATGGATTTTTCCTGAAAATTTTAGATCTTTTGCTCCAGCCGTTTGAGAGAAATCGTGCGTACGGCGGACGGACGGAAAAATTGTATTGCAGATTCGGATTCTACACCCTTTGAATTACTGAATAATAAACCAAAAGGTTTGATTTGATATGAAAAAGGTTTAATTTGGTCTAGAAAAGGTTTCATGGACTTGGAAGTGCTACATTTAACATTGATTTTATCATGTTGTTGGTATGGAGTGGCTGGTGACTTTCATCTTTGCTTCTTGTAGATAGTGCACGCGTTGTTTTAACATGCTAACTACATGCTTGCGTTCCGATCCATTAATTCTAGGAAGGGCTTTGTCACAACGGAAGTAGCCGGTGTAGTAAGACGGTGTACTTGAAAAACGGGCTTCTAGCGACCGTAGGTTTCTCACGGCTCAGCGACCGGCAGCTGGCGATTTGGAACGAAGATGATCTCAGCTCTCCTCTCACTACCGAAGTGATAGATTCTTCGTCCGGTGTCATCTTCCCATATTTCGACTACGACACTAACATCCTCTTTCTGGCGGGAAAGGTACGTTATCGCTAAGTGTGCTCTTTCATTGAGAATGAAGGGGAAAACTTAATTACACATAAATCACTATGGAATGTCATATTTGAATGGACTCTTGCAATTACTTGTTTCCACTTGAAATCACACCTCTAACGAGTAAAAATGACTAAGGTAACGGTACCGGTAGTGGCCACAGTTAAGAATTTTTTTCTTAAGTTTTGACAATTGTGGGCCAACAGTAGTACTGACTTTCTTCAGGACTCATTTAGAATATAGCCCGACTCTTCCCTAACATATCCATTGCCTAAAACTATCAAAAGAACAATTTTTTTTATTTTTTATTAATTTTTTCTCACACCTTTATTTTGATCTAGTAGTGGCCACTTGACATTTTGCCCTCCTTACGTGTTTAATTCTACTCAAAATATAACAAAATGTTTATACTTACTTCGTTAACTAGAAGCTCTAGGATACAGCCCAACAAACGAGGAAACTAGGGACGGTCATATTGAGAAGTTTACCACAATTTCCAATGATGCTCTGCGCACTCCTAGTTCAACCTCTGACTACAAGATGACATGAGCTGTACCTCCTGCAAGTTTGAAGCCACTAGGAGACCGGGAATCCTTATTTCTCAAATATAAACTTTAAAATGGCCACTACTGGAGCAGTGGCCACTACCGGTGCCGTTACCTTAATGTCAGGTTAAAGCTTTTCTCCGTAGGTTGTGCTCATCAACATGAATTTTATTGAAAATTTTTTTGAATCTTGGTATATAGGTTTGTTTTACAACTGAATGTATTTCGCAGGGTGATGGCAACATTCGTTACTATGAGGTCGTTGATGCAGCCCCTTGGGTCCACTTTCTCAACCAGTACTTATCGGGCACTCCACAAGTAAGTCTGTCACTTTTTCATTGCTCTTTTGAATGAATGATATGACATATCGCATGTCGTCAGCTATTTACTCTAATTTCGGACCAATCCTGTCCGTCATAAGATCTTCCGTGAATTAGGTAAAACGCTGCAAATTCTTTCAATGATTCATGATTTGAATTTCTACTAAGCTTTGGAGTGTGCGTGTTTCACAGGTGTTAGAGCGATTATTGAATTTCAGGAAGTATGCATAGAGCACTTAAATCGGTTCTCAACCAAAATACCTATTTGGATTTGATCAGTTGATCATATTTCTGTGCCTCCTGAAATTCAATAATCGCTCTATCACCTGTGAAACGCGCACACTCCAAAGCTTAGTAGAAATTCATATTATGAACGCAAGTCAATTGAATAATAAACCCCAGTGAAAGAATTTGCAGCGTTTTCTGTACTTCGGTATGTTTAGGAGGAGAATTTACAGGTTTCCTCTCATAAGGGTGAATTTACAAGGGTTGGAAGATGTTTTTATCAGTTCAAGTGATTCGATTGTTCTCGATTGCGCTATACGACGGCAGGTATATGATTAACCTATTCTTCAGTCTCGACCAATTAGTATAAATAGGTTGAACGTGATCGATCGAGCGGTCTTAAAGGAACTGTTATGAGCCTTCTTGGTTCTTATAAGATGCAAGTATCCCTCAAGACTGTTTCTCTTTACATAATATAAACATCAACCACTCACAAAAATGAGATTTCAGTAACCAAATGAGTGCGTCCTGGTCTAGTATCCATCTCAATTGATTCTCGGCGTTCAGGATCACTATGAAGTGACATCCTACTCGCCAGTGTGTGTAAAATCTCGAAAAATTTTGAGTTTTGATCAATTTTTGCCCAATAGCATTTAACCGTGAGAGGCGATAGGGCTGACTAGAAGTTAGAACCAACAAGACCCCAACTGGAGTCCATGTACATCAATTCAAAAGCTTTTTATGGTCCGTATGGCGGCTCAACATTGCAGATCTGGAATCTGCACACCTTGAAACGTAAGAGGATACAGTTTAAGGGGGTATACATAATTTTGGTATTCAATCACAGCAAATAAATACATAAACCAAAAACTACCATCTTACTTCGAAATATTCCTATTTTTGAGATTTTGATTTTTAGGTAGATTGATCCTTAACTATCAAGATGCCAAGATTGGTGGTACTTCCTGGAATGATGTTTGATTTTGAACCAAAATTTCGTCAACTTTGCTCCAGAAAAGTTTAGGGCGGTTTTTTTTTTTAAATTTGGTTCTTGACATCTACATACCAACAATTTTTGGAAGGGGTTAAACATTTTTTCTTGGTCGAATACAAAAGTTTAATATTGGAAATGATAAATAAAAACGCTGCAGATTATCACTGGTGTTTATACAAGGTAATCCTGTGCGCCTCTATTCCAAGTTACTGTGTTCCAAGAGACCCAACGGATTTTGCCCCTTCCCCTCGTCTTCCCCCTCCACGACACGCATCCTGGTGTTGCGGGTTAGCCAGCCCTGCCCCTTCTGGAAAGTGCCTTCTGAGAGAGCTCTGTGAAATGGTCCCAACAGACATATTGTTCCTTATTTTCAACTACGGACTAAATACCAACATTCACTTGCTTGCAATTGTTAAGAAAACTAACCCTTTTTCCTCTCGTTGCAATTGTGTACTATCGCCTCGTGTCTCTGTGAATCTCACTCTTGATGAAATAAAAATAATTTACTTAATATAAAATAAGAAATCCGAAATGTCACTGTCAGGAAGGCATTGGTGGCATCATCTGAAATTGCCCCCAAAAAACGAACCTACTTATTGAAACTCCAGCCATCGTGGTCGGTCATCAGTGCTCCTGAAGAAGGCTAAAAACTATACTAAAGGGAGCATAAACATTGTCGTAGCTACGATGGATAGTTATGATATTTGAACTACCTTGTTTACCTTTGACTGACTCGTCATCCAGAATTAGGAACATTAATGTTGTTTATACGTTGTGTTACAGAGAAGCATGTGTTTTATGCCAAAAAGAGGCTGCGACGTGAACAAATGCGAGATATTTAGGTTCTACAAATTGCACACCTCCAAACCCTTGTGCGAACCAATCTCAATGATCGTCCCAAGGAAGGTAACATCAAGATTGATCTGGTTATCGAAAATATCCAACATATAGTGATTAATTGGCTCTCTCACTGTTATTATAATACATGTTATTTTGGTTTTTAGAGTGACCAATTTCAAGATGACTTGTACCCTGACACGGCTGCTCCTACACCTTCTGTCACGGCTTCAGATTGGTACAATGGCGTAAACCGACCTCCTACTCTCATGTCTATGAAAGCAGGTATTCTAAAAAGAACTTACTTTATTACCTTAAATATTGAAGGGACGAAGAAAAAAAAAAAAGGTAAAAAAATTTGGTTTAGGTGTTTCAAAACAAAGGTCCTAAAAACCAGATAAAAGCAAACAGCTCCTCCAAGTTTTTTCTGAACTACTGAACGAAAGTTAATGACATTTACGCCCGAAATCGCGCATCTTCAGCTGCTCCTGATATGGCATCACATTAGTTAATTTCAAATCAGTATCTGTAAAACTTTTGAAAAATACTGTAATATATTAACGAAGTAACAACAACGACGCACAGTGTAACAAAGGATGATAAACTGGGACATTGGTCAAACTTTTGAAGTTGCAACCGTTTCCCAAAGACCGCACTGTGAATGTAGCAGTGAAGCTCTGCGAACAAATATGTTTATTTTCTTATTTTTGGAGAAAGATGTAGAAATTCTTTGTCAAAAATGAACGATCGTGAATTTTGTTAAACAGGCATGCCTCAGCTTAAACCAGACTCACTCGGGCTTGAGAAGCATTCAATTCTTTTTCATTGACTCTGGTGAATGTAGCTATGAAGTTCTGGAGTCAAATATTCGTTAGTTCTTTGGGGTTTTTGGAAAATTATGTAAAAATTCTATGTCGAAAATAAACGATCGTGAGTTCAGGAAACGAGGCGTGCCCCGGCTTAAATTTACCAGTCTCACTTGTGTGGCTCACTGTTAGGTCCTTGATGGGCCTGTTGGCCTGGGGATTTAGGGCTCCAACTTTAGCCTGCCCAAGTCTTTGGCTTCGTCTGCAGCCATTTATCAAGCAGGTTCAAGCAATAGATGTATGCGTACAAGAGGAAACGAGCCAATGTGATGCAGTATACATACTTTCCAATAGTCAGACACCAGTTGAGGCTGTTACTGTCTTCTCAATAACTTTAACATTTAATTTTCCGTGGAAAAGAGCCTTGATTTATTCGTATTCTGGTATAGATTATTGAATGTCTCCTACCGTAACGTATTGTTGATCAACCCACATCAATTTCTGATGTGATATGGGGCTTCTATAGGAACTTGCAGGGCTATTGCCTAAAATTTAATTGTTGTTGATGTGATGTTCTTGTCAATGATGTAGAAAACACTCAGCGCGTTGATTTTGAACCCAAAAAATGGAAACCTGTTGGGTTATTGTACTGGCCTGAGAATTTTGCAGATAATGAATAAAAAAATGAATAAATAAAAAGTCATCCCCTTGGTGAGTGGTGTGAGGCCCTTGCTCAATTGTTTGCTGATGAGACCTCATCAGGGTTTGTATCCTGAAGAGTTCAGATTCAGATTTGCGATTGGTGAGTGGAGGACTCTGAAAGAGTAGGTACGTGAGATGCTACTTGGTCTGTCTCCTCACATAGCCTGCTCAGGGTTGATCTTTGTGGGACCTCTATGCGATGTACTTGAAATCATCCGGGCCCCAAGCTGGTTATGAGACCGACCAATGTTTTTAGTTTCCTACGGTTTTACGTGTCCTTCTTGTTCAACTTTTGATATAACCATCTATTCATGGTACGGGGACACTGTAGGAACTTGATGGATTCTTACACTTGACTAGTCTCAAAGTCTTGTCTTCTATCATTGAGACACCAGTTTTTTCTCTGTTATCTGTGGGAGATGGCTCCACAACAAATCATCAGCTCCTCTTCACTTCCTTCCAACTCCTCTAATACACATTCCTGTGGCTGGACTGATTACAAAAGCCACTCCAGCCCCTGACCATCTTGAAATCATTGTCTGTGGTTGGCCCCAGCGATCCCTCAGCCATTCTGCCAACATCTTCCTAAAACTTGCCATTTAAGGAGCGAAGAGAGCAATTACAATACGTAATAGGGGTGCGCGAAGGATGCATGACGTTCTTTGTGTATTTTCTTTTCTTCTTCTTCTGCTACTACCAATACTGTTCGTGTCTGAATGTCAAAGACATCAAAGTTTCATTTCCCCCCGTGTCCTCCACATTCTCTGTCATGACTACCGATTCATTCAAGTTGATAAGAACCTCTTAGTAGTTATTGATATATGCGATTCCCAAACCTTTCTAATTTCTAATAGTTATTAACGATTTTGTGATTCTGATTCTTTTGTTCTACCATCACTTTGACTGCTATAATCTTGAATCCAGGAGGAGTGAAGACACACAAACCCAAAGCGCCCAGCGTCAATCGAAATCACAACTTGAATCCGAATGTGGGAGCTGACCTCAAGTACAATGTGAAGCTTGCATTCCTCAACACTACCGATCGACCTGACTACCGGCCAATTGATGTAAGTACCAGAGTAAAACGATTTTTATGTGCATCTCGTAAGTTTAAGAAACATTTTGCCACAATTTAGAGAAAATCATTGTGGTTTTCTTGTTTTAATTTCTTATCAGTCTATGATAGATACTCACATTGATGAAGATGGAGGGTTATAATGAGATACGGGATTCAATCACTTCCCCCATATCCATTTCTTTAATCTGATGTTGAGATATATTGATTGTGTCGTTTATTCACCATGGAGGTAGATGAGGTTAGCAGAAGGGCTTATTGAATATTATTATACTTGGTTGGAGATCGAAACTAGCTGGTTGAGTGCAGGAGACGTGCGCTTTCCATGTAAGGACATCATCATCAGGGCGTCGAGAGAGTCCAAGAGTCAGTTGGTTAGTGGACATATTTGTAACATCTATGTGAAGGGTGGGAGGTATTAGGATGGAAAGGAACACGTTATGACAGGTCAACTGATAACAACGTGGTGAGAGTTGTTATCTCTGATCCTCTTGACAGTTCTGAGTTACTATAATTGAAGGATGTAGTTTACCGCCATTTTCTTCTAGGAACTTAGAAATCCCCCCCCAAACCCAATCAGTTGTTTATGCAATCGTCTTTGTAAATTAATGTAGGCGTTTTCTGGAGGAGCCATCAGAGTAGTAGAAGTCGAATCGTCCGTTTTCTTCTGTTCCTGGTCTCTACTGCTAAGAATGAACGGCCACTTACAGAGATCGATTACAAAAGTATAAAGTTGGTCCACCATCTTCATTCTCGCAAAGACGCAAGGGATAGATCGTACAACTTCTGAGAAAACTAAGTCACAATTTTCAACTCTAACCCTGTATATATCTCGATACAATTCGTGATTAATGACTTGAACCGAACCTGTAAGGTTTAAGATGTTATTTGAGCTAGTTTTATTCCTTCCAAGTTGCCACGCTCCCTTAGATCCTACATCATCTTCAGAAGCACGTGTCTGTAAGTCGAATAGTGCCATTCAAAGACTCAAATGAGAATTGACGTTTATATTTAAGTAAATTATGACAGTTACTAGTTTAGATGGTAGTGAGGTTCTTTCGTTGGGGCTTCCAACGTATTAGAAGAAACTAACAGTCTAATTTCGTCGTCGACAGCTGTTTTAAAATCAAAATTCAAGTATGACGCATTGTAATGGTTGGTAGAACGTCCGCCATCATCGTTTTTATCGTCCTTCAGGGACCCCTGAAGTCGTTGAACGAATCACCATGCAGATGCGCATCACCAGACGTCTCTTCTCTCTATTCCCATGTCCATCCTAAACCGAGCTTCTCCATCAACCAATTGTACTGAGATATAGTTCAGCTAATAAGATTGAGCATAACCCATGGACAGATTAACAAACGTTTCCACGGAGCAGGAATTACAGATTATCCTAATCGTAATCACTGTGGAACAGAGGATTCCATAGTCATAGTCCATTTTATGAGGAAGATCGTGAAAATTGGTTTCCATAGACTCAAATAAGACTTGTCTTAATAAGTAAATTAATGACAGTTACCAGTTTACCCTTTTATGTGGTGCTTTCGTCGGGGCTTCCACCGTATGAGAAGAATTTCTTATTTATATCGCCTAATTTCTTCGTCGACAGCTGTCTTGAAATCAGAGTCTAAAGGCGCGATTACACGAGGCCAGTGGGCAGTTCAGTTGACTGGCGCCAGTACTCGTTCAGACGTAGCCAATCCAACTGGCTCCAGTTGACCAAAAATCAAAGAGGTGACTGCGTCGTCAAGGCTGCCACGCGTTCAATTAAGTGAAAATTTGCGCGATTTGTGCCGTGATTTTGGGTGAGAATCATCAGAAGTGCTGCTAGAAGAACTCTCTACACACAGAGTGGACAAAGGAATGGATATTGAGGAGAAATTCCACTGGAGCCTCATGTCACCTGCTTCAGGAGTTGAGATCAGAAGACCCTTCTGAATATAGAACTCTGTTGAGAAATTCCCTGAGAACGTTCGATGAGCCTCTGCTTCGATTTTCATCCTTGATAACTAAACAAGCACTGTCATCAGGGAAGCTTTCTCTCCCAAGGTAAAGCTAGAAATAACGTTGGAATATCTAGCCGTGGGAGCAAGCTACAGGATTCTGCAGGGCATGTTTCGAGTTTCCAAACGCTCGATTTCTATTTTCGTCCCAGAAGTTTGTGACGTTTTGTGTACCTGCCTGCAGGAGTGCAACTGGATGCCCAACTGGACAGCAGTGGCATCGTGTAAATGTGGCTTAAGGCTTATTGTATTGCTTGGTAGAACATCCACCATCATCATCCTTCAGGACCCCTGAAGCCGTTGACCAAATCACCATAAAGATTCGCATCAGCAGGCCTCTCTTCTCGCAACTCCCATGTCCTTCCTAAACCGACGTTCTCCATCAACCAGTTGTACAGCCAAGTCCAGCTAGTAAGATTGAGCACAAACCATGGACAGATTAACAATTACCTTAATCGTTGTAATCACTCTGAAACAGAGGATATGGATCTTCATCATGATTTGTCCATTTTATGAGGAAGATCGTGCTGAAAAGGGGTTTTATAACTGTGAAAATATTTATATTTGCAACTTTTAGTTATTATTGTCCTGCATGATACCTACTATTAGGCCCATTCTACACGAGCGTGAAAACCGCGTCGGGACCGCGCGCTCGACAGGAACCATTGCGTTAAATTGGCGTGCCTACACTAGCGGGATTCACGTCGCAGAAGGACGAAGCAGCAGGCGGGAGCACGGTGTTGATGTCAAGACATCAAACCCGAGTCGGAAAACCCGCCCAGCCATTCTACACGTAGCGGTGTCACCGCGTGTGGCAGCTGAACTGCGTAGCGTCTATTGCACAGTTGGATAGTGTTTCGTTTGTTGAATAAACATGTTCGACCCTGAAAAGTTTATTTGCGAGATAGAGGCGCGGCCTGCCCTTTATAATGTTAAAAGTAAGGACTATAGTAATCGGGATGTCAAGGCCAAATGTTGTAATGAAATTGGTCATGAGATGTACCAAGACTGGGATTCCCCAGAACTTTCCTCCCAGGAGAAAGATGTAAGGGGATACTAATAGCTCATCGAACGTTTCGACAGACATTCTGTAAAACTGGAAAAACTTCGCCGGGTACTTTTGATGGTCATTAAACATCACATGGAATATTCCTGTGGACAGTCTGTTTGACATCGTCGGATGCGTCCACCATCGCCTCTTCTTGCGTTTCTTCCTCAGTAGTTCGAATAGCTGGAGTTGGACAACCCCAGCTGTACAACTGAGCTCCACCGTGTTCATCCCGTGTCTGAACTGCCTTGTGTAGTATGGCCCGACGGGTTTCACGCGGCCTTCATGCGGCGTAGAACCCGCCACGTGTAGTTTGTAAAATATTTCGGCGCGGTGACCCGCCAATCCCGTCTCGGTTTTCACACTCGTGTAGAATGGGCCTTAATCGCCACATGTACTCAACCTATAGAGTGCTATAGTCTTTGTGATGCTTACTACAGTCTTTGTGATTGGGGTAACTGGTCCCTCTCCGCCTTAACAGGCAAATATTCTCTAATGGTAGTTATTTGAAATTTGGCTAGAGTTGATTAACACTGTTTCTGTCCACGTGATGTGACATTTTCAACTACTGACGAGTCGTTTGGTTATGATTCCCCCTCTGCGTGTTTCAGCAGCAGAGGGAAAGCTCGCTGGTGCCCGACGTTGTTCAGAACACGATACCGACTCACATCATTAAAACGACCCAGGAGCTAACGGTACAGGCGACACCGCCACCAACTTTTGAACCCTCTAACTCATCCCCACCCGTAGACACACTTCAGAACAGTAGCCATGTTTGTGATGACGTAGTGAGTGATGATCCCTCTCAAAAAATTTCTTTCTTCTCATTACTTTGTAAATTGCTTCTCAAGCACCTACTGCCATTTGCATGTCATTTGGTTTTTCAGGCACTCGCACCATTTATTTCCTTTCCATTCTAGTGCATGACCTTCGTACGAGCTGTACAGTTGAACAATCACAGTTCTCACTGTGCCAATATTGTTAATTTTTCATCCATACGAATAAACTCATTGTTTTTGAGATTATGCATTTCAAAATTATTGTTTCATAGTAGTTGCAAACAAGTACTGTCTAATTGGTTCCAATGAGTGATAATAGTTACTCTACTCCTTGCTATAAAATTTATAAAAAGTGGAAAGTACAGCGAGGAAATAGTGTATTTGCCAACTTTTTTGACACGTACGTCAACGTAAAAGGTATCTGAACTGTTCAGGTGAGGTAAACAAAAATATTCTGCATTAGATATAACGTGAATTTTTTACGCAGAGCAAATTCTTCTCGAGTTTGGACATATGCAGACGTACATCAAACCATTTTTCCCGATAACTGTATTCTACTTCCTTTTCCCCGACTAGAATATGATCAAATTGATTTCAACCTTGGATTTGGAAGGTTTTTGCCACGTCTGGACCATAGTGTGCCGTATTGAATGCGTTAATAGAGAGTTCCTAGGTATCTAGGGCGAGCACAGCTCTGGTTAGCGAAAATGGTGGCGTTACCACCAACTCAGCTGAACTAGTGGTATCTCTGATCCGTATCTATGAGTCACGTACGTTTTGCTTTCACGTCACTATAAGAAAACGAGCAGTCTTTTTGATGCTTTACAAGATCACTCGGATCACTCGTTCTTTCGTTTTTTTAACCAAAAATGCAGGGGGTGGAAGGCTTTTTTGAATATTATGTTAACGGATTGATTTCAACTGAGGAGTTGCTGTTGATTTTTCGAACGTATTTGGAGCGGGAGAGTGTAAGGGAAGCACCTCGACGATTAAGCCTGCTCTATGGGAGATTTTCCCTGGATGACATGAGCGAGGATGATGTACTATTTTCGTTCCGATTTAATAGAGAACATGTACATTTACTCCAGAGGCTCCTTCAAATTCCCGCAGAAGTTACGACAGATAAGTACGCTTGGAATCAAAATTGATTTGTTTGTAACTTCTTACTTAGCGACTTGGGAAGTACATACTCCAGAAAAGGAATGTACAGCAGGGATTCTGGGGTTGCAGTTAGACAGTTTTTATAATAGCAAATTCCTAAATGAAGCTGTTAGGCTCTTTAAAAACTCGCACAGTTGGCGAGAGGCTCACTCAAAACAAGTTGTTAGTTCGTAGGTACTAAATATCGAAATCTTAGTGTTTTCTTAAACTGTAAAGTACCTAATAAAATGATGTTGAATCAAAATGAAAATTCTGCTCTCTCTTGGCATGAAATTTCAATTTAGCAATTTCAGATATCAAATTTTTAGGTAGAAATGTTGAAAATGTTGATGCGAAGGGGTTTACAACTAGGTTACCCCGATGGCAGGTTACTTTGCGATAAGGACAAAAGACACGTTCGTTCGGATCGCATCGGTGGGATCGTAACTTCCGTAAAGATACCACCGTCGTATTGCAATACGACCAATCGTATTGGCGGCGCATGCGCAGTTTCGCGTTCGTATCGCGATACGTTCGTATCGGTGTTGGCAGATCTCCTTGGAACTCTCTAATAGCTTCATTCGTGGTAGCTTCTCTGACTTCCCCCATACCGCAGACTGACTAATTTTTCTCTCTACTCAAATTTCATTATGATTTCTTACAGTTTCATATGATACTAACGGTTTCTCAAGATTTTGACAACTAATGAAATAATTGGTTTTGTCTTGGTTAAAAGGCCATATTAATTGGCCATGAAGACAGTCTTGGATGAGTATTACGGATATAACAAAGGCTGTGACTGTATTATCGAAACTTAGGGCACAAATTAAACAAACAATTGGGGGTCCTTAAACTTTAATTTGAAGGGAGATCATTTCTTATGTGCAAAATAACATCTCGACATTGCGAATCTCCTGGAGGAGAGGATGTAGCAAATAGTTCTTGAGTAGCTACAACAGATTTTGAAGATCCCGGCAAACGGCCCTGGGATATTCTCGTAATAGAAAGTCCCTCCCTTAAAGACCTGAGTTGGAAAATGTTGGAAAGATTTGTTGAGTTGATGGAAATAAATTCAACAAATTCAATGGTGTGGAGCAGCCGTGAATGTTGATGGGAACTAAAAACAATCCACAGCTTGAACGTTTCTTGGTAATTCTGAATTATCCTAACATCATATCCCAAGCAACGTAAGAAGTTTACATATTTCTCGTGGAATCGTACTATGCAGTTATCTACCTATTTATTCTGGATTTAAAGCTCCAAAAATCTTGATTTAATTGTTTGGCAATTGATAAACAAGAAAAATTGATAATAATTCGAAGAAATAAAGTGCTAACCTGCCTTGTTTACTTTTATTTCAAAGACAGCATAGAGATAATTGTGCGTATATTTAAATCTGTCAGATTATCCACCAGGAAGCGGTGTGTTGTTTTATGAAGGCTGGAATTTTGTTATTCTTTTATTCATTCGTATTCCGACGTTTCGGGGAGGTGAAACACTCCATCGTCAGGGGATCTAGGACAACATATAATTTAATAGTATTTATAACACCCCACACCACAGGGTTTTACATTATTAGTGGTGTGGGGTGTTATAAATAATATTAAATTATATGTTGTCCTAGATCCCCTGGTGATGTTCCACCACCCCGAAACGTCGGAATATGAATGAATAAAAGAATAACAAAATTCCAGCCTTCATAAAACCACACGCCGCTTCCTGGTGGATAATCAATCAAGTTTAAAATAAGGCTAAAAAAATGACAAATAATAATTAAACCTGTCAATTGTGGTACGGTAGTTCGATTTTCCTTATTTCATTACGTCGATACTACTACTGGTTTGTCTTGCCCTCCCTGAATGTGTTAACCAATACTTTTGCACTAACATAACTGTGAACTACTTCATTGCATGTTGGGTCAAACTTTGCATGTGAACTGGTGAATTCTTATCAATTATTTTCAGTATACCTTCGTTTTGAAAACGCATCTCTGTCGTTTAATTCATCCTACGTCCTTGTAGAATAATTCATTTTATTAGAAAAGAAGGTTGAAGAGGTTGCTACTCATTTTTCGCACGTAGCACACAAGTAGGGTGAGAAATGTGGAGTTGTCACTAACGAAATTACTTAGTTGTCTTCGTAGTACTTTCCTTTCAATCGAGAATTCTCGACGGATTCATGTCGTTCTTTTTTTGTTTAGTTAAGATTTTGGTATAGTATTTATACACATTTCAAAAAATGCAATTTTCGTTGGGAAATGGGGTTAATGGGGGGAATAGTGATAAATCCTTCTTTCTTCGACATTTTCATCTGGTGGTATTGATTATTTTTAACACTCTCAATGCTGGCCTCGTTTTCCAGGATTCTGTGCCCTACGGATGGTTTTTAGGTTCGAGTTACCTACTGTCATTCGGTTAGTTTTGGACGTATGAAACCTTTTCACACAGGTGTTAGGCACTATAGTTAGAATCTGTATGTATAGAGTAGTCCTGGAGCCACAGCAGTAGGTGGGAGGAAGCCAAGATAGGCAAACCCGCAACAAACTGTTAAAAGACCATGCCACACTACTGGTGAAGTTCCAGAACTACACTCATCTCATTGGTTTGGTTTATTATTCAATAATAAACCATTGTAATCGCTCTTAAAAAAATCCTAACCGCCCCTGAAAATTTCATGGTTTACGTTTCAAAGGGTGTGGAATCTGAATCTGCAATAAACAATTTTCCGTCCGTCCGCCGTACGTCGTACGCACGCGATTTCTCCCAAAGGGCTGAAGCAAAAAAGCTGAAATTTTCAGGAAAAATCCATGTTGGTCCGACGACGCCCCAATTCTTGAGCCAGCTCTCTCACTTAATTTAAAGTGCCCTTTAAGGGTTGTCAAAGTTTTGTAAAATCCCTAAAAACCTCAAAAAAAAGTCAAGGCGGCCTAAATTTGTACTCTTTTTAAAGAACACTCCACGAGGAATCGAATGAGCCCCTACCCAGGTCCGTAGGTCAAAACATTCCCGATGTATGGCCCGATTTATGGTACCAACATTCGCGTTATTTTGGTTTATTATTGTTTTTGTTTTGATATCAGTAACCTAGTGACGTAGTGATGTAGTAATGTGGATACTGGAGTGAACTCCTAAAAGGCTTTGTAGCCATACACGGGTTGAAGCATTCTGATATGCATGAAACGTTGCAAATTCTCTCAATGGGGTTTATTATTCAATTGGTTTGCGTTCATGATTTGAATTTCTACTAAGCTTTGGAGTGTCCGTGTTTCACAAGTGATAGAGCGATTATTGAATTTCAGGAGGCACACAAATATGATCAACTGAACAATCCAAATTGGTATTCTGGTTGAGAACAGATTTACTTGCTCTATGCATACCTCCTGAAATTCAATAATCGCTCTATCACCTGTGAAACACGCACACTCCAAAGCTTAGTAGAAATTCAAATCATGAACGAACGCCAATGGAATAATAAACCCCAGTGAAAGAATTTGCAGCGTTTTCCAAACATAACCTCCATGGGGAGGGGTATTGTATATCAGCTACACCTCCTACTTCTCTCAAATGAATGTAAAAGTTGGAAACAAATAAAAAAAACTAGGAAAAAGTGAAACAAATTTTTAAAAAATCATAAAAAGTAAAAACTTCACACAAACTTCTTTTAGTTATTCCACGAACGAACACCTGCCAATGGAAGCCAACATCATACTGTAATCAAAAACAGACCTTCGAACCCTCTGAAACCTTTGTACCCTCTCATACCACTTCTAAAACAAACCCGACCTTGTAAACAGTTGAAGTAGTTCGGGAACTGCGCCAGTAACAGTAGATGCGTCCGTAGTTCTGAAATAACACCAGCATTGAGAGTGTTGAAAACATTTTTGTCGACTCCAAGTTTAGTCTAATTGTGGAAAGAACCTCGGAAATTTGGAATTGCTGTCAGGAGGGGGTAATAGGCGATATATTCAAGCACTGCTCCCAATTTACCAATACTATCAATTTGCTTGCATAGTTTTTTGTTTGATTTAAGAATTTCGGTGTTGTTTTCATCTTTATTTAAGGTCTTTCACATTTAATGATGGAATATTATAGGGTAGGGGGGGGGGGATAAATAGTTGCTGGTCTAATACGCGGCCACCCTGCCCCCAACATTTCACGCCCCATCAATCCGCTCACTGTAATTTCTATTATTTTCTATTTCTACGTCTTTGCCATCGCTACCGACTTCAAGAGGGGATCTTTTTCCAGCCAAAAGCCTCTCCAGCTTGTATTTACTCTCCCAGCAAATCTGGATTCAAATATTTGGATTCTCGTGGTTTTAGAGTGCTGGTCCATACTTTGCGGGACAGATTGTACGAGTCACTAACAGTTTGCTCGGCCCTTCCTGTGGGTACTATCGCGGTGTTTTGAGATATTACCGTCTCGAAGTTAAATACTAATTCTGAAATTTCGTGTAACTTGAACCGTGAGTTCACTCTCTGGTTATTATCAGTACAATGAAAGAATTCATAGCCTTTTCTAACAGAGTGTGAAGGGCGGCACTGCTTGTTAGAACACCGTAATGCTTGACGATAGTCACCGTTCCATTCACGTTTTTAACAAAAATGACTCTGTTTTGAGTCTGGCAGATCTAACAAATCGTTTGACCTCAAGAATTCCTTACTAGTCTCTTCATTATTAACCATGCGGGAATACAACTCTTTCAGGAGTATTATGGACGGGTAAGACGGAATGGGGACGGGAACCTAATAAAAACTGACAATAACATTATCTAGGATCTCGTTGCACGATGAGACGATACATTGGACGAATTCCACAGATAAAAATCAGTCTTAACAGATCTGTTTACAAACATGCTGGCGGCTGCATGTTAGGCGAGAAGGCAGAGAGCTGGCCGTGTACTGGAACAGAAGGCCACGTATTAGACCAGCACCGATAAATATTATATCTTATGTATTTTCGTACAATACACAATTTCCTTTCGACAAACCTCTCTCGTGTAATAAACCACAAACATTTCGAATTCGATGTTGGGAAGGGGGATGGAGGAACTAAAGACCAATTCATCCAAGCTCCTACCTATTAGAATTCTCTGCCAATATACGAGCTTTTGTTGTTCGATTAAGAATTTGGTCTAATTTTTAAAAATATTTGTAATAATTATGTTAATTGGTGCGATAATATAATAATAGAACATGGGGAATCCCCTGTAATGCTAACGTTACTCATCAATATGTTTTTATGTTCTCGTTGTGACGTTCTATTATGGCAGATGCAGAATGATATCAGAATATCTATTACTCCTTCCAGATTATGGGAAAGTCTCAATTTGAAATGAAAAAACTTATTCCTTTAACTATCCGCAGTCAATTTTTTAAACCCAGATCGTGACACGTACCTAAAATTGGTTTTGTCGCGCATCTGTTCTACATGCCTAGCTGTACCTACATCCTTCACGGTTGTAAGATCACTTCACAATTTTCCTCTGCACACTTTCTTCAGATTAGGCCCCTCTGTCTTTTTATAGGAGAACGAGGAGAATGAGAAGAGCGTCAAAACTATTAACAACCAAAGCACCAAGTTCCAACAGATTCAAAGGAAATTCGGGAAAACAATTTTCAGCGAAGAGAAATACAACAAACCCATGGACATGTTGGACGCGGAAAAAGTAAGATTATATTCTGGTTTGTTGTGACAATCTTGGAGATACTTGAACAAACAACGTGTGGGTAATATTTAAAAAACAAAAACACGAAACACATTCACCCCAATGCTCATTAAAAATGATGAGATAGTAAATCTAATAGGTATTGTGTGGTTAATAGTATTTTCTGAAATGGAATAATTTTTTCAATGTTTCCAATTATCACCCCCAACTTTATTTTCAAATGATAAGCAATTGAGTTTTTAAATTTGTTCTTTTTGCTTCTTCATTGATTCATTCTCTCCTGAGGACCAATTTGAACAATTATTGACGAAAAATTAGTTTCTCAAAACAAACTCTAGCCAATACCTAAACTTATCTAGATAACACCAACTTCATTTCCAAATTGTGAGCGATTAAGTTTTCAAATTTGTTCTTCTTCCTTCGCTATTGAAACGTTCTTACCTGATAACCAATTTAAAAAATTATAGACTGAAAAGCTGTCTGTTTCATACAAGCCAATATCTAGAATTTATGTAGATAATAACACCAATTTAATTTTCAAATGGTAAGTAATTAAGGTTTCAAGTGTGCTCTTCTTGCTTCTTCATTGATTGATCTCCAGGGCACCAATTTGAAAAATTATAGACAGAAAATTAGTTTCTCAAAATGGTTATTAGCCCATGTATGGAACTTATGTAGATAACACCAATTTAATTTTCAAATGGTAAGCAATTAATTTTTCAAATTTGTTCTTCTTGCTTCTTTATTTAGGTGTTTCTACCTGAGAACCAATAAGAAACATTGGAGAGAGAAAAGTAGTGTGTCAAAATGGATGCAAGCCAATACCTAAAATTTAAGTAGATTATAGCTAGTAGAATTTTCAAATGGCAAGTAAGGTAACGGCACCGGTAGTGGCCACTGCTCCAGTAGTGGCCATTTTAAAGTTTATATTTGAGAAATAAGGATTCCCGGTCTCCTAGTGGCTTCAAACTTGCAGGAGGTACAGCTCATGTCATCTTGTAGTCAGAGGTTGAACTAGGAGTGCGCAGAGCATCATTGGAAATTGTGGTAAACTTCTCAATATGACCGTCCCTAGTTTCCTCGTTTGTTGGGCTGTATCCTAGAGCTTCTACTGGATAGAATCAATTTTGTTCATCTGGTATTGAATTTAATGATATTAAACACGTAAGGAGGGCAAAATGTCAAGTGGTCACTACTAGATCAAAATAAAGGTGTGAGAAAAAAATTAATAAAAAATAGAAAAAATTGTTCTTTTGATAGTTTTAGGCAATGGATATGTTAGGGAAGAGTCGGGCTATATTCTAAATGAGTCCTGAAGAAAGTCAGTACTACTGTTGGCCCACAATTGTCAAAACTAAAGAAAAAAATTCTTAACTGTGGCCACTACCGGTACCGTTACCTTAATTTGAGTTGTCAAATTTGTTTTTGATTCCTCTCCTGAGTGCCGATTTGACAAATTATTGACAGAAAAGTAGTTTCTCAAAATGGTTAAAAGCCAATATCTAGATCGTATCTACTTAGCAACATCAACTTCATTTCCAAATGGTAAGCAATTAAGTTTTGAAATGTTTTCTTCTTGCTTCGTTCTCTCCTGTGAGCAAATTTGAAGAATTATAGACCGTAAAGCAGTTTCTCAAAATAGATACAAGATCCCCCATCCAAGAGATGGTAATGTGCAGAAAAAATTGTAGGTAATGTCTGTGAATATAGAACAACAATTATGGCAGGCTGATGGAGCAATGGGTTTTATTGATGTTGAAATGAGGTTAACGAATTGCAGTGCCAATATTAACGTTTCATTGTTTGCTCACAGTTACAACGAGATTGCAACCGGCTTATTGAAGAGAACGTTCTGCTTCGGAAGCAAGTGTTGAATCGAGACAAGAGGATAGAGGATTTAGAGAGCCAAGTGAAGAAGTTGAAGGCGACCATCAAGGGCATGTAAAGCTACGTTAAGTCACCATTCATGCCATTTACGTACAATAATCGTTATGCTTAGTTTATAAGGTTAGTCGGGAAAGTGAAGATTTCTTGAAGCATTCGCAGCTATGAAGAATTTGGAGTAAGAAGTCTGGTCTCAATTTTGATTAAGGCAAATGGTCGTTTTACTGATGTGTGGACTTTTGCTGTCTTAGCTTTGCTATCCAAAGTAAACATGTTGCTTGTTGCGTTCGAGAAAGGATGTTTTTGTTTGCAGTACTTGTGAATGGGTTCTTGCCACAAGGTAGCAACTGAGGTCTTGTTGCATCGTGAAAAAGTCATTGTCATCTGATGTCATCTCATTGACAACAGAATCTTGAGGTCGTTTGCGCTCATATTTCCACCATAATGAAAGAGGAAATAGGTAGTGGTCTTGCGCCACAACAAAGCAGTAAGAAATGGGTTGGACGATAACTGACGTATATACAAGTCCATTGAAATCCAAATGAAGTTTGCTGGGAAGAAGACATAACCTTGTTCTTAATCCTTATGAAAAACAAAGGAAAAAATCGTATTCCTGACGTGCTATCTTATTAGGATAAACGTAAATGGAACTTCAATGCAATTCAATTCCGTCTTCATCTGGTCAGTAGGACCAATGACTTCAATTGCTGCATAACAAGGCTCATGCCACAGAACTTTAATCTCTTGGCTCCGCTCTGAGAGTGCAACATTAATGTGAAACCCCTACCTATTTCACGAAACAATTCTGCAGAGTTTTCTCTGTTCCCTGGTGAAAAGATGTGCAAAACTAATTTGCTACTGGAGTGTAACAGCAATCGTTTGAGGCCTACGCTGTGGTCCTTCTCTGTTTCGGTTTTCTCCAAGATAGGTTGTTTTTCTGTAAAATCCCACTACAGAGAGTACAAGCAATTCGGCCTGGACCTCTATCTTTACGGAAATTCCAAAACGTGAGTCACGTGTCCTTATTAGCTAAGCTTTTCAAGGAGAAGCAACTACAGGTAAAGTGTCCAATGACATTCATTGTCTGGATGTATCGAGATATACCCGCAGTGTCACAATCCTTGTTGAAACATTCGTGACTATGTCATTTTTTCCCCAAAATTCCAGAACAGCTTCTTTTCAATAGTGATAGAAGTGCACTATTTTCTTTTTTATAGCATATAATTTCTGACTATGTACTTTTCTCACCATCACAAGAAACCCAATTCGTTTGTTTTAGCCACTGAAGGCTGAAAAATATTTGATAACTCTCAGAGCTGAAGGGAAATTGAGGTAGGTAAGTAACTTACGGCATTACAACTACCCAAGATCGATTTTCTTGTGAGGAAGAAGAAATAAAATGCTTGGTTCACCAAGCTGATTAGAAGGAAAGCTCCCCTCAATTCGATTCTGAATGGAACTCTCTGTTTGATAACTACAAAAACTCTTCTCCGCTGTTTTTGAGGAGACTAGGTTAGGGATCAATAATTGACCAGCTAGTCTGTATGCTGACGTAGCATACGCAATCAGAGTGTTGAGAAAGCTTACAAGGTTGCACATGCTAACTGTTGTCATAGGACTTGGTTCATTTTAGGCTGCGAGATGTCGTTTGTCGTCTGGAACGGTTACATTTGGTCGAAAGTTGTTGAGTTTTGTATTCAAAGACACTCATCTTTCTCTGTCCTAACATCCAAGTAAGAAAATTGCACTTCTTTCTGTAATATTGAAGGGTTAATTCACATTGTCAGAGAAACTTGAACTTCTTTGATAGCTGGTTCAATGAATTTCTTAGGAGGAAAGTCAAAAGGAGCCATTTACAGGCCACGGTGTACGTCACACCTGATTTCACGTGACACATCTCATCTTTTAATTTCTGCTGTGGACTTTGGTCCTATACTATTCACTTCGAAACATCATCGAATAAACGTTGCAAGTGCTAGTTGAACATAAATTTACTGACTGCTACAAGTCTTGATATAAATAGAATGAACCATCACACTATATAAAGACTAGCATATCAGAGTATATCCACTTTTCAGGGGGTGGTATCGCTGGGCGGGTGGAATTCTCCCCCCCCCCCCCCGTCTCCCAGGGCAACCGGCCTGCTCCCCTCCTCCAGGACTTGGGATATACGATTTTTTGACTTTGCGTATTGTTATTATACTCCCTCATTGTGTTATTCACCTATTTCTTTTCAACCTGCGTAGCAGGGCCATTAAACTAGTTCTATATGAATTATGGAACATTCTTAATGCTCATTGGTTACAACTAACCTCTTGCACACTCAGTGACCGTAGATTTGGAGCATTAAAAAATGGTTACTCCTCATTCTAATGGTAATTAATTAATGACTTCAAGTATGTATTGTCGTAAATCTTTTTTCTCGACTCAAAAACATTGAAGATTCCAAGATCATCCGATGTTTTTGTTTCGGTTTTTCGATATTGTTTCCCATCCATCGATAGACGAAGCATCTTCACTTCAAACTTACAGTTGCACTCCGTCATCCCATCCTTACGAACCTAAAAGAACAAAAACTCGATCAATCCACTCCAAAATATATTGATCAAATAAGTATTTCTCGTTTTTCCATTTGCCCAATAAAATGCTGAGCTACATGTTCAAGTGGTCTTCACTTTTCCGATTCACCAATTGATTTCCCCCAATGTGATAGGCATTGACACCATTTAGATGAACATTGTATCGTGCCACCTGCACATGACGATTTTTCACTTTTCACGCACTAGTTGCATTACCCTTTTCCGCCTGAATTTTCTGTTTGTTCAGATAACAGTGCGAAATTTGCACGGTTGATTCCAACTGTGATGCGTCCACAGTTGGTAAAATTTTAATTGATCTAGTTAATCAAAAGGTGCAGTTGGAACGTGGAATAGCAGAAATCGTCATGATTTGCGAGTGGGTGTCATCATACATCGTAAGTTCGTGGAATTGACAGTATGAATATGTTCTTAAGCTTTACTTGTACGCTGAGCTGTAACTTTGGTGATAATTATGCAATAACTGTTATCATCAAGTAACCACGTTTTTACGTGTTTAGCTTTCTAGCAATATTGATTGGTACTTTTATATCACACAACTCTAGCTTTGATTTTCTAAATGTAAACGGTTTAGTGTGACCAGCGGATGGTTTTGTATTTTGATTGCTCTCATGTTTGTTGGGGGGGGTCCTGAAGTTTGAAATACTAGAGAATAGAGAAAATTTGAAAGGATGAGGAAGAGTTGGGTATCAAATGATTTCTTGGGAAAGAGCACAAATTTGAAGTCTGTGCTGTCTTCAAAATTACTAGTATTACCGATCGATTTATAACTCTCATCTGAGTAGACCTGAAAACCTGATCATAGCCACCTGTCAATCATATTACGTTATCTTCAAGTGATGAGATTTTTTCCAATTCTTCATGTTTACGAACTAGATATGATTAAGTAGATGTAAATGCTCGATACGACTTAAAGTGGGACAAGTGTGTGTACAAAATACCATACTTTCATAGGCTATTAATTGCCAAACCACAAACTTATCACAAAACTAGTTTTTCCATTAAGATCTGCAACAATTCCTGATCAAGATAATATTTAAGTTTATTTCAACATCCACTGCTAGAAGAGATGAAAGTTAATTTCTAGAAGCCTAACAGGAAACCCTCTTCCCCCACTGGGAGGGTCAAATTTGTTTCCATTCCAGACAATGTTGCTTTTTCTTTTGAAGATTGAAGATTCACCATTCCTTGGTTGGCCCCTTTTCTTATTTTATTTAAAAAGAAAAATGACGATGTAAGTTGAAATTATAGTAGGAGTGCCAGGTGAAAAACTGTGGAAAATAGGGTACAACATTAAAAGTATAAGGAAGCATTAGCTTGGAAAAATTTAACCAAAATAAATTGTTGAATAAATGAAAATATAAGATGATAAGTACCCAAACTATGTATGTTTTCATTCAGAGCTGTAGACAGGTTTAACGGGCCTCGGGCAGTTTTGTGCAACCGGGCCCCCCTTGTGGGGGCTTCTTATGGGGGGTCGCTGTTTTGAAAACGATATTACAAAAGTATTCAGATCCTTAGTCAGCTGATTATGACAAAACAAAAAATTGTAAGCGAACTTCCCTTAATGCCATCGTCGTAGGCTACGTTTATTTATAATACATTTTTTATATCTTAATGAATAAAACTGTAAGGCGTTTTTTGCTGATATTAATTAATTTTATTCTTAAATTATGAACCTGTATGATTGTTGAATTAAATAACAATTTATGGGCTGACAAATTAGTCCCGTCCCTGTTTTCATTTAAAAGATAATAGTGAAATAACCTGACAAACTAGATGGAAACGAAAACAAAATTGTCGAGAAAGACGATTTCCACAAAAATACAGAAACACATGTAGACCGATTTCGGTTGGTACACCATCATCAGTACCTCCGGAATTCTGTAGTACATCCTGAGTACACTCAGGTCTAACAACCAAAACAGGTCTCCAAGTGTTTGTGTATTTTTTGTGGAGGTAGACTTTCTCGTCAATTTCGTTTTCTTCCTTTTATTTAAGATGGATTTCCACTATCTCGCCGCATTAACCTCACGTTATAGTCCCTATTCCATAAACCCATTTCCCCCAGGCCACAAGTGCGTTTCACGGATTATGGTTAAAATCCTCCCCTCTGAGACAATGCTAAAGGCTTTTTTTTATAATATATTGGAAACTGGGTGTATTCATAAGAACGGAACTACGGATATCGGACACTGATTTATTCGATTACGAAAAGACGGCAAAAACTAGATGAGCGCGGGGACAACAAGTATAATAATGATGGAGGTACATCGAAGCCAGATCACAGGAGGGAGGGAGGCGCAATGCTGCCAACCCTATAAACGAAAAGTCTTTATATCTTAACAGGCTTAATTACAAATTAGAAACACGAAGAATGTATTTTAATAATAATCCGAACTAAACTTCTGACATTTTCCCCTATAAATTAGAACTTCTTCAACTTGAATTCATCTAACACCTTAACTTCGGAATCGAATTATCAACATTTGCTATCATCTTATGTAACAAATTGTTACTTTAATATTGTGCAATGCAACTATACAATCAACATTCGTTATCAATGCAGAAAGGTCCCAGTGAAACAATAATGAAAAACCAACTTTTCTCGGAAACCCACTACCTCCACCTGGTCATAACACACAGTCACAATATCTTTACGAAATTTTACCGGTTGCTGTTAACAAAATGGTATTTCATTTTTTGTTTTGTTCTCTACTCGATTTTCAACGATATCCTAAAACTTTGCTTGTTCTTCAATCCGACTGTTTCTCATTCAAAAACATTCAATTTGGCTAACTTGCCTTCCTTCAAATTTTAAAATCCTTCTAAATCTTTAAATCTGTAATCCGAACGGTTCTTTTTAAAACATTTTGATCGCAGGTCATAATTCTTGATAATTGATCTTTCTCTTTCCCATGAAAGTCTTGTTGTAGGTTCTTAGCTTACTACCTTGAACCTTCAGGTAAACAATTAACCAATTCAGGTAAAAGATTACAATAAGGGGAATTATGAAAATTTCCTTTAATCTGTAAAAAGTGAATTTTTTTTCTGTTTTATTTGCATTGAATAATGAAAACAAATTAATTTATACGATTAGATGCTTGTTAAGTTTCATAATGGGAATAATTCAGGTATTTGATACAAAACTATCCGTTGGTTATCTTAAACGAAAATATTTAAAAGTGACAGGCTTTCAATTTATCTAAAAGTAGCTGCATCATAGCAGGGTAAAAAAAAACTTAAATGTTCTACCTAGAATTTAGAGAATTTTGTTAAATCGCCTATTGACAAATTAGCTATTTTTACATACTTTCATATCACTTAGATACAGTTTAAATAAAAATTGATATTAATCGGTGATAGTCTAGGAGTTATATTGTGTAAAATTTTATTTTACTGCCAGATATTTTTCTAGTTGAGGCCAAAATTTCACGAGTTCCACTCGTAGGAGGGTTGATATTTTCTAGCTGTCTTCGTCATTCCTTGCCACTTGTTAAATTTTCTCTTCTAAAAAAATACATGCATCATCAAAATTTGATAATGTCGTCATTTAGTCGTTAAATTCAGTTCTAGATTTTACCGCACCTCGTGAAATTTCTTGTCGTTTCTCTATTAATTTATTGTAAGATTAAGACGATTTTTAATTCGGAGATTGCGCACAATTTCATGTAGTAAATTTATTAAATGTTTTTATATTAGGTAAGGAACATTCTTTTTCTCTTTAACTTGAGCTGCAAACTTGAGTTTCCTAATAATTTGTTATGGATATCGTCTCGTATTTAATGGAGTCGGTGTTAACTCCGACACTGTCGGTTATTAATGGCATTAAAACTTGTAACATGCTATGATTATGAAAATTGCTATGGTTATTTCTTGCATATAATTCGGTTCTCTCGGTTTTGTGACTTGGAGCTCGAGTTTTGAATGAGCCAGAACACATGTTTCTGTTTGGAGACTATGCCACCATGTTCTATAGCATTTCTAAGTCGCACGAAACAGTTTTTATATCAAAGGAAAGATTTCCCGCCTCATATTGAGAAAACGAGCGGAATGAGGTTGATAGCTAGCATATTGCCGATATATGCGATTGTACCTATTGTAGAAAGAAGTGAACAACATGAAAATTCGATTAATTTTAAACATAGCATTATCGAATTAAATCTCACCTCAGTAGAATAAGAAACAAGTGAATTTAAGAAATTTGTTATTATTGAAAGCAGGCGGCTACCTTCCTACTCAGAAGGAGAAACTAAGACCGTAGGTACCCCACCTACATTCAGCTGCTAGAAATTTCTCAAATGTGCTTGCTTCCTATTCTATTAAGGTGGAACCTACTTCGATAATACCCTGTTTAAAATTCGTCAATTTCATTCGTTTAAAATTTCAAATTTCCATTTGGTCAACTTCTTTCTACGACAAGTACAATTCCATCTACCGGCAATTTGCAAAATACCTGCCTAGGTGCCTCATTTCGCACATTTTCTCTATAAGACGTTGTAAATCTTTCATTTGATATAGAAAACGTTCCATTTGACTTGGAAATATCTATATCAAGAATTCAAATCAAACTTGCATTTTATTTCACCAACAAGACATTCCTTGTTATTCTTCAACTACAGCTTGACGATTGGGAAAATTGTGCGCACGTTTTCATTGTTCGAGTTTGGCACAAACTGTGTTAATGTTAGTTTTAAGTATGAATTCCATTGAAATGTCTATTTATCTACTTCGTGTGAGTTGTTTTAGTTCGCCTTAGAGAGGATTGATTCACGAACCCACTACTCCTGTCAACTTTATTTGTATTTCTTCTAGTTTCATTCTAAATTATCTATCATACGTGTAATGTAGTGGACCCCAGTTATTGATCTTGCTTTGTGCCTCTTCTTTTTGATAACAGTAAGTGGATTATAATAGTAGATAGGACCTTTGGGAATTGAAAACCAACTTTTTGTGGCCGAAACATGTTCTTTCCTCTTATCCCTGGCCTTATCTGTTTTTGTCTGTGAACCATTCTATGAGCCTAATCTCTTGTTTTTCATTATCC
Organism: Creontiades dilutus; assembly: GCA_031894815.1. NCBI lineage: Eukaryota > Metazoa > Arthropoda > Insecta > Hemiptera > Miridae > Creontiades > Creontiades dilutus. The sequence goes on along the minus strand of JAVIWC010000744.1, from coordinate 155,601 downwards.
TTACGTGCCAACTCACTTTCTGGCATGGACTTGAGAATTTGAGTGCTCTGGTTGTGACTTTCCGAGTCTTGCTGACACCTCTAGCTTGCCCATTTGCATCAACTCCTCGCATTCACGGTGGATCTAGTTTACAAAGAATAGCTCAATAAAGAACAGAACAATAAGCACTGAAGGCTTTCTGGATTGAGATATCTTTACCCATTGCGTCAACGCTAAGTGAGCCGATGATCACCATATCAGTGTAGTGGCAGGCCTGGTGCTGAGCTTTGGAGGCCTTCAGGCATTGCCTTTCCCGCACCACCAAATAACTCAGTCGATGCCAGCATTAAGAAATTGCTGTAGTAAAAGATGCAATTTTTGGCAAGAGAAGTGTAAATACACTAGTTCTGTCTTGTTTGCCCCATGAACCAACAACTTTTGCCCATAGAATGACAAATTATTGATCTCCTGCAGCTCTATTGCGCTATAAGTTTATTTTCTGCCAGAAATTTCAAAGCTTGGTAGATTTGAAGCTCAAATGTATAGACCAGAAGCTCATGTAGAAAAGCGGTAGATCTACCAGAATTCTGTTTGGATGGCAACCCTGATGGTGGCGTTGATGATGGGATGGTGGAGAGTTGCACCTTGCAACTGTGTATTGTAATGGCCCGTGGATGGCCAATTAGATTATGATTATGAATTGTCATGGTTATCGCGTTTGTGAAGTCTAAAGACTGTGAAGCTCAAGGTCAAAAGCTACCTGCTACAATTAAAGCTGGTATTGCTCCAAATGGCGCATACTCCAAGTCTCTCCACTCCAACTGTTCCATTAAGAGGACATTCACACCTCTCAGCCAGATCCAAATCTCCCCTGTGAACTCTCAGATCAATCCTAGCATTGGGTAGTACGGAGAATATGAAGTTGGAAAGAGGAGTATGATCAAATCTCAAACTAGCCAGTCAATCTCAAAGCAAGCCACCTCAAAGATACCAAACGTCCAAATCCAATACTCTCTGAAAATACTATATTGCTCTACTCCAATGTTCCCCATTCACAATCACTCAGATTCGTTTCATTTGGAGTGTAGTGGAAGGATTTTTGGCAGGTTGAATATTCGATTCCACGACGCCACTCTATCTGACGTTTCCCATTCATGATTGTACGTTACTCCATTTGGCGTGTTGTGGAGGTTATGAATGTTATATGTGTATGAAGGTGAAGGTTATGTATGTCAGCTTAGCATAAAATGCTCAGCACATCTGTGTAGCATTTTTGGGCAATATATCTGCACACAGAGGTCAGGAAACTCCTCAATTTCATTAGGTAACTATCTTGAAGTAGGAACTATCTTTTTTTCCCATTGGCATACCACCAGTATTACCTCAGTCCCCTGAGAAGACTCCTTTGTCTCGATGGAAATGTTCAGTGTACATGCGGTTTGGTTCTGCCTGTTTTGATCACACTTAGCAGGGCCCAATATATCAGTTTCCCTCTGAACTTGGTCACCATGCTTCAAAATCATCACGTTATCAATTAAAATTCACTGCATCAATTCCCACGATAGCGTTACCTCACATCAACTCCATATTGTATTTTCCAAACATTCCTACAATTCTCTCTTTGGCGACCTACCCAACTTAATCATTTATATTACCAAATAAATACCAAGGTCGCATATATCTTGATCTCTGTTAACATTCTTGTTTTTTTCTTTAGGTCCTTAGGTAGAAGTGTAATTGTAGAAGTGGGTGCTTATTTCAATATTGATGAGTTTCGTTTCAAAACGCTCGATCTATTTCAAATTGTTTGTATCCCCACAAATTTGTTCTTCTATGATTTGTACTTACGGATGTGGAATACTTGAATACTTTTCGGGGTCCATATTTACATTTACTCTACCAGAATTCCGATTAGGATTCAAAACTTTACAGCTGTTTGCGAGCAATTAAGTTATCTTTAAAAACAATTTAGGCATGTATCAAATTAAATCAGGTTTAGGTTTTAAAATAGTTGTTCATAATTTATTTTGAGCGGGTATATTTATTGGAACGTAAGGAATCGACACTTTTTCAACCTATCTAACTGGTAATTGTACCAAGATTTGGAGGTATGCTGAACTGATTTCACTGATTCACATTTACGTCAATAGTTTAAACTTTGATTTACCTGTACTATATTAGTTAGTTTAAGTGTTTTCGTTTGTTATATTGGTTTTTGTTCTTGTTAATTTGGAACTCTGCACGAAAAATCGTATTTTCTTGCGGTACCCGGTGACTGTTTGATTGCTTACATACCATTGTTATAATTTTAAGTTTGTTGTTATTATTTCATCATTATTGTTCATCCTTATTTGTTTATTGTCTGATTAATGGTGGAATATCAAACGGGATCAGTTCAATCGGGTGAATATCATCTATTCTGTCGTCCTATTAATTTAATCTAGGATTCCAATTTACGAACTACAAATTTCCCTCAATATCATGTTTTCAATTTTATTTAAGAAGACACTTTTGTGTTTATTGTGATATTTTCTACCAAATTATTTGTATTGATATTCACTGCATTGTCAGTATTTTGGCATGGCCTTCATTATTGGCTTTTGAACGAAATAAAGTGATTGAGCACGCTGCAAACGACGACGTTTTTTGACTTCTGCACCAAAACTTAAATGGTTCGTAGGTTGAGATGGCGCTTGCCTCTTGGGATTTCCTGGATTTCCAGTGTAATTATAGGACTAACTCAGGGATTCGATTCTACTGCTAGTTTTCCACAAGAACGTTTAGCATGGAACATACTTTTGCCTTGGACTAACTACCCAAAACCGTTACACTAGAATGGGACGTGGGTGGGTCCCATTGACTTTTTTCAATAGAGTCCAATCTAGAGGAAAGTAATGTCCATTTGGTCTATTAAGTATTTCAAACGATAGGTTTTTGTAAACAATTTGTATAACCCTCTCTCAAACTTCGTCGCTACGTTTCAAGGTGTGTAGATTCCAAATCTGCAACGTTCCCCTGACGTGAGGGCCATGAATGCCCTTAGAATTGATGTAAAACAATCTGTTCCTCCACTCGTGAACTCCCCTTGGGGTCTAAAAATGGGTACTAGCATCCCTAAAAGAGACTTCTGGCAACTCTGGAAAACAGTGACCAATGATAAATTGTCATATTGAACGAAATGGCGGCAATCGTTGATACGGCAGCTGATGGGCATACGGGATCAGAGAATCTTTAAGAGAGAAGGCTCAAAGTATTAAGAAAAAGAAGTATTGGATCGTTTTTCTTGGGCGGAACACATGTGTCCTACCATTCTACTTATATGTCCCAGCTGGGTTGAAAGGGTTTACAAAGTTAAACATTCAAATTGAAAAGTTTATTACATCCCGATTTTGCGAATTTCGAAAAATTGTTGATGCCTGCTCCTGCTCTTTCCAGGATTAAAGAATCTCTCACAGCAAACTCTTGGTTTGCTCGAGTGAGTCATATAGTCATGTATATTTGGCAGAAGTTCAATGCTTCGAGTCCATACAGAGCGCCGGTTTCTAATTGAATTTATGTAAGACGTTATTAAAAACGCTGCAAATTCTTTCACTGGAGTTTATTATTCAATTGGCTTGCGTTCATGATTTGAATTTCTACTAAACTTTGGAGTGTGCGCGTTTCACTGGTGATAGAGCGATTATTGAATTTCAGGAGATATGCATAGAGCACGTAAATCTGTTCTCAACCAAAAAACCTGTTTGGATTGTTCAGTCGATCATGTTTGTGTGCCTCCTGGAATTCAATAATCGCTCTATCACCTGTGAAACACGGACACTCCAAAGCGTAGTAGAAATTCAAATCATGAACGCAAGCCAATTGAATAATAAACCCCAGTGAAATAATTTGCAGCGTTTTTCACAGGTGATAGTGCAATTATTGAATTTCAGGAGACACACAAATATGATCAACTGATCAATCCAAATAGGTATTTTGGTTAACAACCGATTTACGTGCTATAATAACAATAAACCCCAGTAATAATATTGAGTAATATTTACCTATATATTATCAGCGTTTCACGCATATCAGAAAACTTCAACCCGTGTATTGGCTATAAACTATAAGTATCCACGTCGGCTATCACTCCAGTATCCACATTTACTAAGTACAACTCGACGCTATCGGCATCACTAAGTTACAAACAAACAATAATAAACCAAAAAACGCAAATGTTGGCACCATAAATTGGGCCATACATCGGGAATGGTTTGACCTACGGACCTGGGGAGGGGCTCATTCGATTCCTCAGGGTATGTTCTTCAATAGAGAAACATTTAGGCCGCTTCGACTTGTTTTGAGGTTTTTAGGGATTTTACAAAACTTTGATAGCCCTTAAAGGGCACTTTAAATTGAGTGAGAGAGCTGGCTCAAGAATTGGGGCGTCGTCGGACCAAGATGGATTTTTCCTGAAAATTTCAGATTTTTTGCTCCAGCCGTTTGGGAGAAATCGTGCGTACGGACGGAAATTTTTTTATTGCAGATTCGGATTCTACACCCTTTGAAACGTAAACCATGAAATTTTCAGGGGGGTTAGAATTTTTTTTTCCAGAGCGATTACAATGGTTTATTATTGAATAATAAACCAAAATAGTTACAACTGAAATCATGGTGAAGTGTGTAAATAGTGTGTAAGCACCAAAGCGTAAGCAGGGTGACACGAGAAGGAAAGATTTTTCTAGAAGCAAACAAAAAGCTTTATTTGATTTTAAAACAGCACATTTAGGCTTCAAATCTCAGCTAGTCAATAACTTGTTGACTAGTCTTGATTAATAATAAATTAATTTGTCTCATTACAGACTGTAATAACAGAAGACTGATGATACAGGATATGTTTACTTGACAATAAGTTTCGAATTAAACATTTCCGAACATCAGAAGTCCGTATAGCTTAGATTAATAACAAACCGCCCAAGAAATAGGTGAAATGGCACTTGTACTATAATAGCATAGTATGAATCTGATATGATGTTTAATACGATGAGAATTTCAGCTGAAATTAAATTAATTTGTAGCATTACAGGCTGTATTATCAGAAGACTGACGACACGGAGTATCGACTGGTCGAATGCTTACTTGAGAACAAGTTTCGAATTAAATATTGCTGAACATCAGAAGTCCGTTTAGCTTAGATACATTATCATCAAACCGTTCACAAAACAAAGGAGAAATTTCACTTGGACTATAATAATATAGTATGAATCCGATATTATGCATAATAACGTACTATGATGAGATTAACAAGATTCTGATGGAAAGGGGATGTATATTAGGGGGACGGGCCTTAGACACAAGGCGATAGAAAATGAGCAGAAGCCGACGCACAGTGGAAAACATGACCGATTTAGGTGGACGAAATTCTGAAACTTGTCCATATTCAACGTTTGGGTTCCCAGATTCCCAGGGGATTCTACACCCTTTGAAACGTAAACCATGAAATTTTCAGGGGGAGTTAGAATTTTTTTTCTCAAGAGCGATTACAATGGTTAATTATTGAATAATGAACCAATAGTAAAAAAAATCTAATTAATTTTTTGACACTATTGGGAAGCACACAGTGGTCTAAAATCAAAATGATTTGCTAAAATTTTACTAAAAAAAGATTATGTATAATGAGTGTATTCTCTCTTGTATTTGAACAAAGACGAGGTTGCGTTTCTCTGTAAGAACAAAAGTTTAATTGGGAATATGTTTTATATGAAAATTAAAAATATATAAACTGAACTATTTAGTTTTTAAAAGAGTTAACGAAACGCACGAAATCGCAAAAATTCTTTGCAACATTTAAAAACTAGAAGGATTGATGAAACAAATCCTTGGGGTAACTTGGCGTAAATATAGTTTTCCGTTATTGAATAGGGGCATACATTTACAAATCGCTATGTTGAATTTACAGGTAGAATGCAATGTATATTCAATAACGAATGTAGAAATTTAATGTATTACCTGTCTCAGCATTGTCCATTCTTGAATGAAAGCAATAAAACTTTGCGCTACGCACACCTTGAACACAATGAATGGCCATCGAATAAAGATAATCCCACTGCCGGTTATCAGGCACTTGTGTAAACGTGACTGATTCGCTCCTTCGCTATTTGTTTGCACTCAGAAATTCCAAACTTTTGTCCACCTAAATCGGTGATTTTGCCCGCTGAGCGACGATTGCATTAAACACACGAATTGGAGACAATCGGAAAATCTTGGGGGGCACTCAGGCTCGAAACATGCATGTCTCGTAAGCCTTGCCAGTTAAGTCAGAAAAAAGCTGTCAATTCTAACACTTGAGTTTATTTGTAGAGTAATGCTTGATTGTTTGAGGTTTTGGGGTCAATTTAAGGTTCAGAAATTGCGATTATTTGCTTCGGGAGAATTTCTGCGACTCTGAAACGGATCCCAATACATTTTTTGTCCAAAATTACTAGGAAATGACATTTTACTTGCGAAAGGTCCAACTAGACCAAAAAATGGAGTCCACATTTTTACATCAATTCTTTCATACCTCAATCAATCAATTCTTCACGGTCTTTTATAGACCGTAGGGCGGACGGATACTGCATCTACGCTTTCTTGGAAAGTAAAATAACAAATTTGAGGGGGTTTTAAAAAGATTTACCACATTATTACAAATTCTTATTATTGAAAATGATAAACCAAAATACCCAAGAACTGTATAAATTTGTTTTTAAAAGAATTTTGAAGCGTGGAGAACATTGGTCGCTTTGTTTTGGTAGACAAACACAGATGAATGTAAGACATGTGTTATTGCTACTAAATAGCAAGATGTCGTTTGACTGGGGTGGGGTCGGTCACGTTATAAAGGGGATGGGGTGTTTTAGTTTGTAGAACGAGGAAAGCCTGTATGCCGGGGCGAAGCTTGCATCCAGACCAGCAAACTAAACAATACACACATCAAAAGCGTGGACCTATATTGATAAGAGACATCAGTTTTTTCAATATGGCGACGGTCTTATCAGGAATTGTTACCTATTCTCGACTTCTACCCAAAGCTCTATTTGCTTAATAGCAAACATGTCAGTCTGGGAGCTCATTCTTCACCTTTCAGTGTCAATTAAACTCATTTTCCTGTAGCCCGTGCATCTAACATAACTCCAATGCCCCATCGACTAGTTGAATATTTAATTGTGAACACGTTTGGAATAAAACATTTCTGAACATCAGAATTCCGTATAGCCTACATTACATTTTAACAAACCAATCACATGAAAATGTGAAATTGCACTTGCACTGTACCTACATGGTACAGGTTGGGTAACTGCCTAGATATGCATGTGTAGCCACAGCCTTCTACTAATGGGAAGCCCTTTTCAAACAACACACCAAGTCTAGTTGGCATCCTGTCCTTTACAACACAAAGTCTACCTCTTGCTAAATACTTGGAAATACAAGTTTTGTTCAACGGGCAACTTTTAACGATACATGGATAACGCCTATTATCGGCATTTTAAATGCTTTTATATTTAAGATTTCTAATCTAAAGCTAAGAATTTATAATTTATTTAAGAGGAAATATCGATGTTCATGCCAAGATTATGAGAAAATTAAGATTCCGATAGAAGACAAATCAATAGCTCGGCGTTTAAGAACCAAAGTAAGAATGAAGCGAAATCGTCAAGAATAAACATAGTGGTTCCTTTTCTGTTTTGTATAGTTTGAAATAAAATAAATAGCACCTTTGAAATCATTTTTATAATAGTTTATAGCAAATTAGTTTATCAAATTGTTTAAAGCAGGTTGAAAAAGCTTTATTTAGTTTATGGAGAATTCACTTTCAACACTAGCTAAACAATTCCTTGTAGACCAATCTAAATTTATACTTTGCAGATTACTTTAGATATTTATAATTGAAAATGAGATTATATTCAATAACAATATGACTGATGTATTGCACATGAGCGGCAAATATTGGGTAACTATCCAGCAACATTGAAAGGTTCAATTGCTTCAAGTAAAACGGTTGGAAACGTGACGTTTTTAACGTTTTAGTATTATACTAATAAAGTGAAATAAAATTTCAGGAACTATCCGTTGCTCACATGTCGATGGATTCAATAATTCCTATCAAGAAAGATACTCTTTTTCAAACGCTGAATCACTCCTAATGAGAGAATACTGCGTCTAATGAGTTATTGTGCAAGGATAACATAAGAAATCAACTTATGAGCCAAAAGTCTCTAAACTCTGTTGCTACTGTGGTTCTTTGTGAAAAAGCTTCAAGTAACTAGAAACTTAATGATCAGTAGCTTGAACATTTTGTTCAATCAGACCAAGAAATAGTGCGAAATTAGACAAACGAAGGTCTAATTAGGTTTGGATTACAACAAAGATGACAACTATTATTCGCAAACTTTAAATCTCCAATAGTACTTTCTATCCAAGTTAAACAGGTTTGTTCCAACAATCAGGGAGCTGTCAACAACATTCACAGCCTTCTAGATTACTGTTCACAATCGCTAACTGCGGACAAATGTTTGCTGGAGCCATCCAACATCCACTCAACCTCAACAAACACTTGAGAGGTTTTCCATGCTAACAGCAAGGAATGGAACCCCTCAGTGCCCTCTGTTTCCATCAAACATCAGTTAATCACTGCTAATTGGTCCTTTTTGTTAGAACAATACAACAATGGTTGGAGGGCTTGACTTGTTGGAACAGCTTTTACCATTCTGCGCATGCACCAGCTGAAAACTGTAAACAGTCTGTTAATGCCACCTTTTGTTGGACGAACCTAGGTTTAGTCAGTTTTTGACGCGGCATAGGAAAATCACTGTAGCTTCGTGCAAACCTGACTCAACATGCAGGCAGCGTACTGAATTTGAAACTAGGAATGATCAGGTTATAGTTTCAGAATAGGAATTAGACTCATCGGGGCTGAAGGTTGACAGCAGAGCCTATCAGTGGAACTTGCAAGCATTCACAATGGAACTACCAACCACTAGCTTCTCTAGGAATGGATATTCTGTCAAACTACTCATGTCAGGTCAACTCTTGCATCGAGAGTTATCATGAAACCTGCCGAACCAACCAGAAGCCTTGGAGATTGTTGTTCAACTAGTTAGCCTTAAACATACAGTTTTTGTAATTCTAAAAAAGTGTGAGCCTTTTGACTTGCCTAATGGAGGAGAGAGAAGCACCCATTCGCGTAATTATAAGGGGACAAATCTTGTGGCTTATTAAAAAAGAAAAAATAGCAAAATCTTATAAAATATAAGGGATTGTAGTGAAGAGGTCATGTGTGGTAGATGTTTCCCTTGTTTTAGAGGTAAATAAGCTGCTTTTCTTGATTAACCTGCAGTACGTTCTTGTTTGGTGCCTTTATCAATTTTTGACAATAATTGCAGAAGAAATCATCACAAATGCATGCTACTCTAAAATCAGGTAATTACAATATAATCTGAAACTCATGGGTACGCGCTCTGTTCTCCACCGTCAGACAATGTCTTGCAATTAGGGCTCTCGTTTCATGGTGACGCTCTGAATAAATTAAGATGGACAATTCCGGGAGCGTCTGGCCCCTGATCTGTAGGCCGCCCGATCTCTGCGCTCCTACCGGTTTCAAATGCAGCTATTTAGCCGCTCTCCGTCCGATTGAGAAAATGAAGCTATTTTAGCGCTCCTACCGCTCCAAATTATCCAAAATTGTTATCAATTTGATTAACAATCAATTGATTACTAAACGTTACTTACTAAACGTTTCCCCAATTTAGTTGGCTTTTATTTTCAAGTAATTTCAGTTTTTGGTTACAGTAAAATTTTCTCGTGCACTTACATAAGTACCTACTTATGTGTAGTTCAACTACAAAAGAACTTTATTAACGGTACCTACTGATTTTGGTCAAGAGGTGTGGTCAACTTACCATCCTGAATGTTCCTTTTCACTCTCATTTTTAAGTGTTCTCACTTTTTTATTGCAATGAAGTGTTCTAGTTTTGCTGGAAGAACTAGCTAATGAAGTTAGTTCTGCTTAAGCGAGTATGTAGTACTTAATAGGTAGGTATAGGTATAGGTGTAGGATAATAAAGGTGTCCTCGTATTTTCAAATTAAGATAAGCATAGAGAAAAGTTGGTAACAGCAGAAATTTTATTCTTCAAATCCGAAGTGCTCTATCATTGAGGGTTCTGGAACCAACTAAACACCCTCAGTTTTTTCCCTACTATTTCTGGCGTAGTTATCTATTTTGAAATTTTCGAACGACCCGAAAAGATCTTCTAAAATTCGCTTTAAAAAAGTGCGGTACGAGTGGGTATTTCTGAATTTTACCACTGAACAGGCAGAAGACTTGAATTTTGGCGATGAGCGAGATAAAAAGTGTCCTCGTATTCTCGATTGGGGTGATCTCGTATTTGCGAATGGAGAGAAGAATGGAAGTGGTTCGTGTTTTATCATCTACTTAAGGTTTTGATACAAATTTAAATCATTCAGTTGTTCTTCTCCCCGCTGACCATGGCGTAGTCTGCTCATGTGAAATTTACATTTTTTTTAGCTGTTTTCTTCAATCGTCAGGGGCGCGGCAAAATAGCTTCATTTTCTCAATCGGACGGAGAGCGGCTAAATAGCTGCATTTGAAACCGGTAGGAGCGCAGCGATCGCGCGGCCTACAGATCAGGGGCCAGACGCTCCCGACAATTCCCATGGCTGATCTGGCTATATTTTCTCCAATTCCACACCACTTATACTATTTCTAAATAACACTTGAGGGTAAACATATGGCAAGGAATAGTAACCTTAGCTGACATAGTTAGTTAATAATATTCTTTTGGTAGACAGATTTGGTCCGTAGTTTCTTTAAAACTGTTAATTCCGTTGAAGCTTTCTACAATCTTCTAATTGTCATCGTCAGCTATATCAACAGCAACAAGGTGGTCCAGCTGTTGCTGTTGATATAGCTGACGATGACAATTAGAAGATTGTAGAAAGCTTCAACGGAATTAACAGTTTTAAAGAAACTGCGGACCAAATCTGTCTACCTAAAGAATACTGTAACTAAAGGAGGTCCTCACCAAAGAAGTTTGTAGTTAATGGTGTCTATTTTTCGTTGTTCACCAAAAAAATTCAAGAAACAGAGACAATGAGCTTTTGAGAACCAACGAACTCATCCGATTCAATGTGTTTTGGAAGTGAAAAAACGTAACTACATTTTTATAAGCTCCTAAATGTGAGACCTATGGGATGAGCCAGCCTCAGTGAAATCAGCTTTCTTCTTTACACCACTTCAATCTGTCATGGATAAGATGTGACCAGGTATGTGGCCTGCTATGTGGACTAGGTACCACCAAACAGCTCTGAAGTTCTATAACTCTTTTACGATATACCTATTCACGTGGGTATGACTCGTTTCACAATACAGCGACCTACTCGTGGATAAACACATCTAAAAATCCCTACGAGTACAATAACAATCTAAGTAGTACCCAGTCAAATACTGATTATTCTGTATTTAAACAACACCGTTCCTTCTAGTTAAGTACTGATGAGATGCTGTGGGATTAGGCAAATGAGGTCCTCCGGTAGATGAGATTAAGTTCAGGTACTTGTTTTGGTCGCGTCTTCATCTTCGTCTTTCTCTTTTTTGAACAGCAATGGCGTCATTCCCAGGATGCACCCGACAGTCACTCCAATCACTCTTCCCTGAAACAAGTATTCAAAACAAAATACCCTGTAAATCATTTGGTTCTGAAAGTACTTTTTTAAATACGTGAGAAAATCTACAGAAAGTTAACAGAAATCGCGGAAACCAGTAAAAAACGCTGCAAATTCTTTCACTGGGGTTTATTATTCAATTGGCTTGCGTTCATGATTTGAATTTCTGCTAAGCTTTGGAGTGTGCGTGTTTCACAGGTGATAGAGCAATTATTGAATTTCAGGAGGCACACAAATATGATCAACTGATCAATCCAAATAGATATTTTGGTTAAGAACCGATTTACGTGCTATAATAATAATAAACCCCAGTAATAATATTGAATAATATTTACCTATATATTATCAGCGTTTCATGCATATCAGAATGCTTCAACCCGTGTATCGGCTATAAACTACAAGTATCCACATCGGCTATCACTCCAGTATCCACATTCTTCAACTCGACGCTATCGGCATCACTAGGTTACAAACAAACAATAATAAACCAAAAAATGCAAATGTTGGCACCATAAATCGGGCCATACATCGGGAATGGTTTGACCTACGGACGTGGGGAGGGTCTCATTCGATTCCTCATGGTATGTTCTTCAAAAAGAGTACAAATTTAGGCCGCTTCGACTTGTTTTGAGGTTTTTACGGATTTTACAAAACTTTGACAGCCCTTAAAGGGCACTTTAAATTGAGTGAGAGAGCTGGCTTAAGAATTGGGGCGTCGTCGGACCAACATGGATTTTTCCTGAAAATTTCAGATCTTTTGCTCCAGCCGTTTGGGAGAAATCGTGCGTACAGCGTACGGACGGAAAAATTGTTTATTGCAGATTTGGATTCTACACCCTTTGAAACGTAAACCATGAAATTTTCAGGGGGGGTTAGAATTTTTTTTTCCAGAGCGATTACAATGGTTTATTATTGAATAATAAACCAAAATGAAGTGGAACAGCTGTACAAGACGCATGTTCTTCGAAAGTATTTGCCAAGTACGATATAAATACTTGTAAAATCTATGTGAATAAAGTTGTTGGAGCTCTTCAGTTTTTAACCATATTTATTGTTGTGTACGTTTCGCCCATACAACGCTGGCTTCTTCAGCTAGTTTTTTCTTAATTTTTATAAATAACTGTCTTGATTTATTTGCATCGTCGTCGACATGATCATCTAAATTGTTTATATGTGCTACCCCAGTCATCAGTCTTGCATGCTTTACATTAACATTGCAAATACGGAAGGAAGCATGAACATCGCCTCTACAAACACAAGAACCTGAAGATGCTCTACGTTTTGGACAAATAAGGTGAAATCCGACGTCTCAAGCGAAACAAACCACTGGATTTAGTTGTGCTGCGTGAATAGAAGAGCAATCGAACTCAGTGCTAATTAATTGAGCTATATAATAAAGGGCTAGGTTTTGCTGTAAGCCTACCCTCTAGGAGTGTACCTTTATCGATATGTAAAATTGCTAGATGAAATGTAATTGATTTTCCAGTTGCAATTAATAAATCACGAAAAAAAATTAACATTGCAGCTCAAATCATTCATTGAAGTACCTTGGTAAGACCCCAACTTCCTCATTCAACTGTTCCAGGGTAAACACTTTTTTTTGTTTGATGTTAGTTTTCTTGAAGTCTCTTTCGTTGGTTGTATGTTTATTAGTTATGTCACAGTTAGTTAGTTTGACGAGGATAATTTTGTTATTTTTGAAATTTCCAAAGAGTATGAAACACGTTTTATGGAGGTGGAGAATAGAGGTTGAATGCGACTGGGTACCTACTTACTAGCCACGTCTGCACGGAGAAACACGTGCTAGGAACCGATAATTAAGGGAAGTCCTCAATACAAACGTCCGGTTTGGAAAATTTTCTTTTGTTTTGGGAAAAGTTTAATTTGGCTTGGAAATGCCATACAAGGTCCTGGCTAGCGTCCTGCATTGCTTATTAAGGTTCATGATATTAGCATCATTGATTTTTCTTGTCTTATTATTAATATTGTGTATTATACCAGGTCTCTTGCAGACATCATTCCCTGAGAATGGGCGTCTATCGGTATCGCTCTACTTTTTCCAATCTCATATGACGTTTTTGTATTGGGTGTGGGTAGTGGGGTGACCACATTCATTTTGAAACTCTTATTTGGAGCATACGTATTTATTTATTTTATTTTTTAAATAATTAACGCAGTTGTGACCAACAAAGTCTTAATCATGACCACATTGTATGTATGGGAAAGGATGAGGGAGCATTTTTACTTCGCTTACCCAAGCTACAAGTTTCAGTAATAACAAACAAACAGAAGAGATGTGCGGTGGCACCACTACGTCACAGCCTAAATTCTGAATGTAATTTTGACATAATAAGACTGAAGAAGTCCTCGCTGCAGGACGAAACGTTTCTGGGATGAAGGAAATAAATACGTATGCTCCAAATAAGATTGCAGAGGTTATTATGCTACCTAAACCCGGCAAGCCACTGGAACAGATTACCTCATACAGACCAATATCTCTTCTGCCGGTCCTGTCAAAATTGTTTGAAAAACTTCTATTGAAAAAACTCCTACCTATAATTGAGGACAGAAAAATAGTACCCAACCATCAGTTTGGGTTCAGACATAAGCATTCAACTATCGATCAAGTACATAGAATCACACATGTAATAGAAGCAGCACTAGAACAGAAAAAAGTTTGTTCTGCCATATTTTTAGATGTGTCCCAAGCATTCGATAAAGTATGGCACGAAGGACTCCAATTCAAATTGAGAAAATGGTTACCATCATGTTATTCACGGATATTAGCTTCTTACTTAACTGATCGATACTTCCGTATTAGACAAGAGGATGCCTACTCTGATTTGCAAGAGATTAAAGCTGGAGTTCCTCAAGGCAGTGTGTTAGGGCCAGTATTATACCTTATATATACTAGTGACTTACCAGAAATAGAACAAAATACAACAGCTACATTTGCTGATGACACTGCAGTATTGGCAGTTGCAGAAGATACTGTTGAATCAGTTTCTAAGCTCAACAAATCTTTAGTAAAAATCCACGGATGGGCGAAGAAGTGGAAAATTAAAATGAACGAGGCAAAGTCAATACATGTAGACTTTACCTATAAAAAGGTTAAATACATACCTGTTATACTGGACGGAAAGACCATCCCTTACTCTAACCAAGCAAAGTACCTTGGGATGACGCTTGATGCCAAATTGAAATGGAAAGAGCATGTCAAGAAAAAGCGGAAGGAGCTTGATATTAGGTATCGAAAAATGTACTGGCTTATGGGCAGACACTCACAGCTGTCAACGTCTAATAAGCTTATGTTGTACAAGCAGGTCCTAAAACCTGTGTGGACCTATGGTGTGCAGTTGTGGGGCTGCACTGCTAATAGCAACATCAAGATTGTACAAACATTCCAGAACCAAGTATTAAGGAACATCGTCGATGCACCTTGGTACATTCGGAACGACAACCTTCATAATGATTTGAAGATCGAGAGTGTCGCTGCCACAATACGGAAATTCGCCGTTAAACACTCTGAACGGCTAAAGGGTCACGTCAACGCAGAGGCCGTCCATCTCCTAGACATTGACAACCTTTTTCGAAGACTAAAGAGAAGAAAGCCGTTCGAACTGACACTTGACGTATAAAGACTTATCGCGAGTGAAGTGCGAACAAACTATTATTATTATTAGAACAAAAGGAACTCCTGTTATGTACAAGAGGACTGAATATTAAATTATGATACTAGAAATAAGTTACTAATAAGTTGTTGAAACTGACTTGATTGTAATTAAAATAAATAAAAAAAAAAATAAAAAATAAGAGTTTCAAAATGACATTTTTCTGCCGTTAGGTCCCGACTAAAGTATATACATTCTGACACAATTTTGGAGTGAGAACTCGGGGAGATGCATACCAAATTCGAACATATTCGTGATGATTTCAGATCCAGTTGAACGGGGGAGAGAGGAGGCGGTTTGATTCCGATTTTCGACGCTCCAAGCTCCACGTAGTAAGCAGATCCGATTCCCACGATGTCGGAAAACGTGTTACCCAAAGCGGCTGCTGCCATAGTCGTCATGATCACGACTGAACCTAAGGTCGCCTCGATGTAGTCACCCTAAGTCGATATAAACACAAATGAGAAGAGTAAGCATTCATTTCGTTCATTTAAACAGCGTAGATGGCTTATGAGGGAAATAAACTACCATTAATCAATAATACAGTAGATCCTGCTTAATGTGATTACTGTTAACATTTCCCCCGCTTATTGTAACCGAAAACGCCATGTTTAAAAGTTCATGTTTGTTACTATGATGAAAGATAGATAGATAAATGCCATTAATATATAATTTTTTCCAATGTACAATAACTGAGTGTTTCCAGAAAATGTGAAACTGGCAAAGGCATCAGCTTACAAGAAAAATGAAATAAAATGTTAATTTTTTCATCCAGAAAATGTGAAACTGTCAAACGCATCTGCTACAAGAAAATTGAAATAAAATATTCATCAAAGTGTGACGATTCCTCCATCAAATAGGATGGGCTATTGATTGTGATTTCCATTGATTTATAATATACTAAACTAAATAGTTGCATTTATTTAACCACTAGCCTGAACTCCGTTACGCACTTACATAACTGCCTAAGCAGAAAGAAAACAAAGATTTTGACCAACAATTTACCTGCCTGCCAAGAAATTTTCATAAACACCTGATTTTCCTATCATAGCTACATAGCATTGTATTGCTGCGCAAGAGATAACACGTCATGATAATCGGGTATTTCATGGGTGTGACGAACGAAGCAGAAACGTAATTTTAAAGCTGAGGTTAGTTGCCATGCAGGAAATAGAGTCCAAAATGACTTACACAGATTAACATAATGGAGTTGTCCAAGAATCCAAAGCCCACAAACGGTACGGCATTGACGAGTGCAACTAGAATCAACAAAATGTTGGAATTTTAAAAGAAGGAACATGTACCGCGCATGCTTGCAAGATAATGTCTAGGGTAAGGATGTAATACTAACTTGTTAAGTTTGCATTTATTTTAGAGCTTTGTAAGGTGATGGAATGGTTTAGTTGCCCCTTCCGAGCAGGTGGATGCATTATTATGCTCCGCCACGCTCAGAGGATGCCCCAGACGCTTGCAGGCGTCCAATTCATCTCCCAAGGCGACAGATTCTAATATCGGGAAGGGGCCAACTAACCATATCCATCACACTCCCTGGGCTCTGAGAAAAGCCGGGGGGGGGGGGGGAAGAGGGGGCATGAATGGATTGTAGATTCTCATTCCGGAGGGGGGGGGGGCTCGCAATGAGTTGGGCAGGGGAATGACAATTTTATATTGATCATATTTAGGGGCATACAGCCACAGGGGGGGATTGCGAGTAAATAGGGGTAGCAGGATAATCAGGACAATTAAGAATAAAAGGGCCAATGGACGTAACCACGCTCTGCTACCATGTGAGGTGATGGAATGGTTTAGTTGCCCCTTCCGAGCAGGTGGATGCATTATTATGCTCCGCCACGCTCCGCCGCTAACTACTTACAAATATAGTTTTATGGGCTGATTCATTGATTAAATGAAGTAGATACACCAGCGTTCGTTTTCAGCCTCTCTAGAGAGTTCCTGTTTCCAGGTTCTTGTTCCACTATGAGGTGTATAACACCCAAAAGATACCTCAGGATGTTTAAACGACGCAGAGTGTATATTTAGAGCAATTTAAATGACAGAAAATGTAAAAACCTAATACAATTTTTAAAAATCCTACATACATCACTGATCCATGTACATTAAAGTCTACGGTAGATTATTCAAACTCAGCACCTCGGCCGCCATTCTAGTTCCCCTAAAACGAGCTCCGTTTATATATCAGCACGATAGATCGATTAGGAACAAAATTAGCCACAAGGGATAATCAGCTGATCAATGTGTGTCCATACCTTGTACTTGGCTTTTAGAAGTTCCAAAGAGTACTTCCACGAACCTTGACAAGTCCCTTTGTATGAAACGGAGGCAGGAGTTAAAATACTTACAATATACTGTACAGACTGCACAGGCCTTTCTAGATGACAAATCTGTCAGCCATATCGAAATTTCTCCGCCAACCTTTTTCGACTACCTCTAGATACCTACATTCTTTAATGAAGAAAAATAAAATCTTTGAAATCATCACTCAAATTATGTATCCAACTCTTGCTAAGTTAGTTAAGATGTAGAAGTTCAATATACAATACAAATTTAACTGTCTAACAACTTTTATGCAGCATTTCTTACACGTTAATTATAAAATTGTTCAGACTGTAACTTACTCTGAAATAACTGCGATGATGTAGGCTTAGGCACTGACTCCGCTGTAAAAGAATATGAAACATGTTGATAAGTACCTAATGCATACACTACCGAGACGTCCCTGTGTCAGTTTTTAAATGAGCACACTTATAAATAAAATTATAAACACATAATGGGATTTTTTTAACTAGATCAAATCTTAATCGAACAAAAAAGAACCAGAAAATCGAGCTGTTCGATCTGTGCTTGACAGATTGTCCATTACCCCCTCCACTCCCCGACCCAAAACAATTCAAACCTTCCGAGGTTTGCAGCACAACTAGACTAGAATTAGGGTCGAACAATAAACAATGTTTTTAAATCAGTATAGTTAGGTGGAAATAGTGAAGAAATAACTAGCTGTCACTACTACCCCCTGCATTCCCTTTCATGATGAAAATTGAATGAGCTCAAATTAGGTATTTTGGTTGAGAAAAGATTTACGTGCTCTATGCATATCTCCTGAAATTCAATAATCGCTCTATCACCTGTGAAACACAGGAGATATGCATAGAGCACGTAAATCTTTTCTCAACCAAAATACTTATTTGGATTGATCAGTTGATCGTATTCGTGTGCCTCCTGAAATTCAATAATCGCTCTATCACCTGTGAAACACGCACACTCCAAAGCTTAGTATAAATTCAAATCATGAACGCAAGCCAATTGAATAATAAACCCCAGTGAAACAATTTGCAGCGCTTTTTATGGTTATCAGAATACTTCAACCCGTGTATCGGCTATAAACCCTTTTAGGAGTTCACTCCAGTATTCTCGTTCACTACATCACTAGGTTAAATCAAAACAAAAACAATAATAAACCAAAATAACGCAAATGTTGGCCCCATAAATCGGGCCAAATAACCATGAAAAGAGTCCAAATTTAGGCCTTGACTTTTTTGAGGTATTTAGGGATTTTACAAAACTTTGACAACCCTTAAAGGGCACTTTAAATTAAGTGAGAGAGCTGGCTCAAGAATTTGGGCGTCTTCGGACCAACATGGATTTTTCCTGAAAATTTCAGCTTTTTTGCTTCAGCTGTTTGGGAGAAATCGTGCGTACGGCGTACGGTGGACGGACGGAAAAATTTGAAACGTAAACCATGAAATTTTCAGGGGGGTTTTGAATTTTTTTTTTCAAGAGCGATTACAACGGTTTATTATTGAATAATAAACCAAAATTAACAATATCCAAACAGAGAATGTTGTACTTACGGTTGTTTGCTTCATGGATGCAGTTAAAAAAAGAAAAATAATATTAATAATTATCCATTAGATTATAGTACAATCGTAGACACGGTCTGGATTTGGTATACAACGGTATATCACAGTAGAACTGTAACAGCAGCTGATAGGAGCATGTGGAACCACAATCCAATAAACCAAGAAGATGAAGAAATCAGTCCATTGAAGCTAGTGAAACAAGACTGGTACCGTTAGTACCGTATTTGAAACAATGCGCAAAATATACCTTCACGGCTTTAAAATACAGTGTGGACCACATGCACGCTTAGGGGAGCATATGCGATTGACCTATCAGAGCTCAAAAAATCAAAACCAGGGCACAGTCAGTTCTTCACTAACTGCTTGGGGCGCCCCAGGCGTATCTTACAAAGGGTATCCAGAAAAAAAGGTTCCCCGATTTTTGCCCCGCCCCTAATGAACCGGCAAACTTGAAACTTTCAGGGATTTTCAGTTCTGGTGTTGTGGTCATACTGAATTTTTTTCATAACCTGCTACAGCAACTGGAACGTTTAAACCTCACTGTAAACATGGATACCTTGGCCGGGAACGTGTCCAAACTGGATATCCGTTCCTTGATCCAATTTTGTACCCTAAAAGGATTACCTGCGAATGAAATTCTTCCAGAACTCACCTCAGTATACGGAGAAAACATTTTGAGTATCCAAAAAGTTCGGAGGTGGCGCGTAAAGTTCGCGGAAGGGCAAAAAAGTGTGAGTGATTTGCCACGTAGTGGACGACCAACGATCACTCGCCGAGGTGAAGTCGTTGATGCCATTGAAGAAATTCTGCTTAGTGACTGACGGTTCACAATCGACGAAATTGTCAATGAACTTCATCCAAGCATCAGGGAGAAGACCAGCAGAAGCGCAAAAGGCCGCATAAGCTCACAAATCGCGTGCTGCTTATGCTTGACAACGCTCGTCAGACCCAAGTATTGCTGAACAAATTCAAACAGGAAATTTTCCCTCGTCCTCCGGACCTTGCCCCGTCCGATTACCACCTCTTCCCAAAACTGAAAGGGTTTTTGGGGGGCCAAAACTTCCAAAATGGTGATCAATTGAAGGCTGTGAGATGCGGGCATCTGCGAGGCTTACCTGCGAGATGTGGGTGCTAAGCATTACGAGGAGGGATTAAAGAAACTTTTATCCCGTTTCCTAAAGTGTAGACCGTCAAGGAGATTACGTTAAAAAATAGTAAATTTGTCAAGAAATGCAAGAAGAGATTTATATTTTTTCCAGCCTAGAGAACCTTTTTTCTAGATACCACTCGTCATTCCATTATCGGGGAATTATAACTGCTCAGAGTATCAATATTCAAAATTATCTATGAGTGGCCTGTTTACTCGAAACGAGCATTATTTGCGAAGACTCTTTTGAAACAATCATCAGCAAGATACTTGGTGGGGTGTGAACTCTGTTCACGAACGTTCTCAAATGTCCAAGCGCATTTTTTGAGTTTTTGGTAAACCTAGTGGATCATTTACTCTGTGTTCATCGTATATCCAGTGTAAATGAGATATTTTCGAGAGAATGAATGGGCAGGGATATCTACTGAGTTATTGAGGAGTTTTCATGGTAACCCGGTGTTAGTGTCTTCATTATTTGTGTTTAATGTGTTAGTGTTTGCATGCTGTTATAAATGTAGAGGGACACGAGACACGGACAAGTATTTCTTTTTGGCTAAGAAGGCATCTTTATCTTTCCCTTAGCATCAGCCCCTGATGATCTCTGTGCGCCAGCAGAGTTTATGAGGAGGAGCTGCCACTGCACGCAGCTGTGGTGCTTTTAATATTGAGCACATAAGGAAACTCTCTTCATGCAGAGAACTTCAGAAATAGCAAAGGATATTTGGGGTTAAACGTTCAAAATGTTTGTTCACACAACAACAGAAAGATGGATCTTGTAGCAACATGGACCGTTGCTGCTCATCATCAATCAATATTTGACCCCAACATTCTTCAGCTGAATTTGAAATCACTAGAACCGAAAATTAAGATGACAACAAAGAAACTCTATAGATCTACGACTGTGAAGTGGGAAGGTTGCTTGCAAGCTTTATTTCAGCCACAACCAACTAGATTCATTGTGTAACAACTGATTCTCACAAAACAAAAATTCTCTCGCCCTGAGTTTTATTATGGCTCAAAAACGATTGATACCTCTGGCAGAATTCAAACTCGTGTCCTTACAACTGCCTTTAGTTGCAACTCTCCACTTATTCTTGGAAATAACAGTTTTTTAATACTAGGATAACTTGGGTGATTCATGGACATGCCCTGAAGTTGTCATAGAGGTGTGTAAACCCAGGTCACCTGAGAAAGTAGACGACCTGCAGGTCACTCAGTCCAAAGACAAGGTCAGTGGGAGAAGTTCACCAGTTCACTCCGTGATTGAATGCGACCTGCAGTTCGTTGTTTCTATTCTGAGACAGTCACCCCCACTACTGCTATCTCGTGGCATGACCATCAACCTCTATTATCTTCGTCATCTGTCAGAATTTGGTAAATGATAGTCATTGACTGTTCTCTTTTCCTACTCCCTAGTCAGTTTTCGAGTCCTCATGCAAATTTTCATATAAATACCTACTTATTAAATATAATTGACTCTGTGATGAGTATAGTATCGACCAGTATAGCTTAGTCAAGGGTGCCCCCCCCCCCCCGCTTCATGAACCCCCTCAATGTAAAAAGTACTGGTAAGCACCCCTTATTTTATCCAAAATTAAAAGAATAGGTATGGAAAAATTGAAACCAGTCAACAATATTGTCTATTTAGGCAAAACGTGTATATTTTTTGAGGTTCTTTACCTAGGATGCAGTTTATTTTTGAATGTCGTCATGCTAAACACTGTTTCAATCAACTTTTTTGGAACCCCCCCCCCCCCCCATATTTTTTTGAACCCCCCAAGAATTTCAATGACAGTCTGCGTCATAGCCCCCCCCCCCCCCACTGTGGGCACCCCTGGCTTAATATCAGTAAATTTGAATGGTATTGACTCTGCGATGAGGGGAGCCCTCTGTTGACTAGAAGGGAACCCGAGCTAATGGTAGATGAGTGAACTGCAGGTCACTTTATGAAGAACGGTTAGGCAGACCTGCAGGTGTCCGAGTAGTTTGAACGTCGGCCGCAGGAGCCAAGCTGTCAAGAACGTTTGCGACCTGCAGGTCTCGAACTTGCCTTGCCAAGAGAAGTTCGCGACCGTCCGAGTAGTTCAAACGTCGGCTGCGGGGAGCCATGCTGTGGCAAATGTCTTGTGATGAACTGCAGGTCTTCCCTCCGCAGGTCATTTTGGACAAGTTCACTTGAAAGAGAAGTTCTTTAAGACAAGGTCACTCACTCACTACCCACCTCTAAGTTGTCATCGCTTTCGTGGTTACAATGATGGTTCAGAGGCGTCAATTCCAGAGTCTCCCACAAAATTTACGATACACTGACCTAGATAGCTAAAATCGAAATGAATCATGGTTCAATTTTCACTTCAAATCACTAATTATTCGAAAACAATTTATATGTGACCAGAAATCAAAACCAATAAGCTGAAGTAGATATCAATCACACCCCACCCGACATAGCGACATCCACGAACCCTTATTAGTTCCAATGAACAATTCAAAGGTTTTTTCAGCATGTTAAAAATAACCCGTTGATGATTTGTAGTAACTTTTAAATTGCATACAAGTCATATTTTTAAACGGGTTGTTCATTTACCTATCATAAATTTATCTATTATATAAAATGTGGTTAGTTGTGTTAGAGATTCTTACCATATTTCTTCAGGAGCCAGTCTTCAGGTACTGGGCAGTACGAGCCCGTCGGATCAACGTCACCCAGGTTGGCCACGCTTGTCGGCCGACCGAATTTCGATCGCCACCTGAAAGCTGCCAACTGACCTGGAAATAAATAAAAATACATTTTATACATTAATTGATTAAACATGTTTATTGGGTTAAGCTTAATTGTGTTGAATGAATAGAGGTTTAGAGAAAAACTTCACCAGTTACTGAAGACTTAGCAAATTGGCAGCCCTAGCTTGTTAATTTAGGTAATTAGGAACAGTTTTAAATAAATACGTGTTGTCATCTACTTGGTACGTTGCTAGGAATTTTTGATAGGTCGTCCAAGATTTGAAGTCTTGAAGTAGGTTTTACACTTAGAGCTTATCTGCTCAAGTTGATGGGATTTTATCTTTATGGACCTGGGTCTGCAAAGAGTGAGGGGCAATATTGATAAATCCTTGTATTTCGCTATTTTCATTATATTAAATTTTTTTGTAGGACACGACTGTGGACTTGTTGAGCGAAAAACCTCGGAAATTATCAATTTTTTATTGGATTGGGGGAGGAGTGGGTGACAGCCGATGTGGGGAGAGTAAATTAATTCACAAAGTCTGGGAACAAGAACTAACGTGTTAAAGAGAGACAATTTTGGGAGAAATTACAGATTTGAAATCTTTAGATATACATTTTTCAGGATTTCAGAAACAATTAATGGCTGAAGTAGAGAATAGGTAACCCCTACCTCTTATTAGGCTCATTTGAACATGTATCGATGTGTACTAGGATCGATATTTATAGGAAAATATATCGATACCACCGCCATGTATTATGGAATGATTTT
Organism: Creontiades dilutus; assembly: GCA_031894815.1. Classification (NCBI taxonomy): domain Eukaryota; kingdom Metazoa; phylum Arthropoda; class Insecta; order Hemiptera; family Miridae; genus Creontiades; species Creontiades dilutus. Next base: position 131,738 of record JAVIWC010000744.1, on the reverse strand, counting down.
CAGGACCGTTATAGCGATAAAAGTATTTCTAATACGTAGAGACACAACTGTAACACATTCTGATCTATTTGTCCAACTGATCTAGATTCTAGATCACTAAAAGGATTGAAGTAGGATATTTTTTTGTTTTTGAGACCAGCAAACTAGACAGAACACACATCGAAAGCGTGGACCTATATCGATAGGAGACATCGGGTTTTTCAATATGACGACGGTCTTATCAGGAAGGGGTTACCTATTCTCGACTTCTACCCAATTAATTTATTTTTATTTCTAATCATGGGTACTAGATCTCTTTTCTTCTTTAGATCAATCATAACTATTATTCACTGTGCCTGTGTTGGAGCTAGTGAATATAGGATAATTGAGGAGCTTACTTTCAAAAAGGCACATATCCAAATCTGGGAGAAAACGTTTTTTTCTCGATTTTCTATCTCTGAATATGAGTTGAATCAGATCCCCCTATCATTTCCGAACAAAACAGAACACATCCACGTCAATTCCGGGGCTAAAGTTATGTGTTTGCATCAAAAGGTAACAAATCCGTCCCCTACATTTTTTTCATTGCCTTGCAATCGAAATGGCACATATCCTCCGAATTTCGTCAGGCGATAAGTCGTGGGTTTTCAAAAAGGCACATATCCAAAGAGAAGCATTGCGCCTTCGTCTTGACGTTGAATATTTACACGAGACTCGATAGATGGCAGGCATGACAAATGGAAATATGGAGTCAAGTAAAGTTTTCAATAAAACCTACAGAATGGAGAATGAATTCTTTTGTTTTCAAAAAGGCACAAATCCATGAGTTTTGATCAAAAGGGCACATTTCCAAAGTGAAAATGGATATACAGCCTCGTGTTTTGGAGAAAATTGATTCATATCCTGAGGCATCTTTATCTGTGCCTTCTCACACATTACTCCGATGAGAAACTGCAGAAAAACATCTCCACTAATCTGCAAATCGTTTTTTTCACTTCCTGAACATTTTGTTGGAATGGATACGTGCCTGTTTGAAAGTAAGCTCCTCAATTATCCTCTATGAATTAGGATTCATGTAGGACCTACATATCAAACAGAGGCGTCCTTGTCAAGGACGCATTGCTTTCCAGTATGTACTTTGTTAATCTTGTAAAAAGTAAATAATTCCAACACTCTTCCACAGAAAATGTGGCTTTACAAAATTACGCCAAACATATATCTATGTACCGTTATATATGGATCATTTCAAAATTTCGGTCACATTTGGGTATCGACTTTTCTAGAAAATAAAAGTTGAAACTTGATCAATTTTCTTGTTTTTAATCAATCACTGCGGTTCTCTCGGCATATTACCCAAGGGAGTACACATAATCTTGAACCCTACTGCTGATACGCCAATCTGAAAGAAAAACTTTTGTAGGGAGTGAGGTATATACTACTATTTTTTCCCCTCTTGAGCCTCCAACCTCCATGGGAATCGCCACTCAAGTCTTTCCAATTTCATGAGTGGAAAAGCACAAATTAGCTTAATTTTAGCTACAGTAAATACTAAAGTTTCCTTGCCAAAATCTCACTCGCTACAAGCAGTGACTCCCTACAATTTAAGGGGCTACTGGCTGGATATTGTAGGGAGTGAGAGAGTCGGGAGTGAGGTTATAGCCTTTCACCGCCTTTACAGGCCACAAATCAATTGAAACTGGTTGAACCAAAATGTTGTCAACGAACTTCCAACAACTACACTAATTGTCAACAAGTGCGATTAGGTTTCCACTTGCCAGAATGTTATTGGAGTAGGGAGTGAGAGTTAAAAAACCCACACTGCTAACTCCAGGGATGGTTTTCCCGAATCACGGACAAAAAATCCTCGCGTTTAGCCCACCCCGGACGAAAAAATGACTGAAATACCCTATCGTCTAGTTTGCTGGTCTGTATGCTCGCTACGCTCGCATCTCAAAAACAAAAAAATATCCTATATCAATTCTTTTAGTAAAGTATACATCAGTTGGAAAAATAGATGCGTTACCTATTCTGTGATTCAGCCCTAGTTTTCCGAAGTTGGGGATTTTTTGTCCGCCCTAGGGGATTTTTTGTCCGATTACCGGTTTTCCCGGTAGAACTCACTGGAAAAGTCTAGGCAAAATCCAACCACCAGCGTTGGGACCATCTTGAATAAGGGATGCCAACGAAACAGAAGCAACTTCATAAACACCCTTTCCTGTCAGTTGGGGGCTACTTTTCAAAACATTGTAGGGAGTGAGGAAAAACCGTACGACACTGAAATAATGGGCTGATAAGGCTACTTGATTTGATCCAATTTTTTTCTTGATGCGGATATCCATTGTAGATGGTATGTTCGTTCATAATGTAAGTGGATATAACAGCCCCAATAAAAATGTCGGTGAGTAGTGGCGATGGAAGTTGTGTACCTCTGGTTAGTGACAGCTGTAGGGAGTGAGAAATACGGACTTTGGTATTTTCTCCTGGGTCCTGTAGGTACAACTTGTACATACTTTTCCATGGAACATGTACATCCACGGAGAATTTAAAACACTTACAAAACTGTATTTAGTTGAGATTTGACGGCAATACTGATCAGTGACATAAGAGTGACCGAAATTTTGAAATGACCCATGTAGGGTAAGGTGCTGTACCTTGCACATGCTTGTACTTGGAGCCACCCGTAACTTTCAGAGTTTGAAGTAAGGAGGAAAATATTATTTTCTCATAATCCACGAGCCCACACATCACCAAAAAGTAGGAATACTATTTCACAGCTGATGGCAAGACTATTATCCAACTGTTAGGTTATAACGTTTTCGCGGTGTTGTGATGTAATTTTCTGAGGCAGCTGAGGAAGTGATTACCACCAAAGTAAGAACAAATTTAAGGTGATTAATCCTGATCTCTGTAGTGTAGTATCTTATTTAAAATTTAATCAAGTCACTCTCCATCAAAACATTGACATTTGGTCATCCAGGCTGTTTTTCATGTATGATATACTCGTTTGTACCTAGAGCCACTTTTGTGTTTGTACCATGAGCCATATAACATAGCTTTGTTTGGAGGTGAGTTGATGGTGATAGGAGTTTTATGGTTTGAATCTGTATATTGCAGATGCCTCGGAGTAAACTGAACATCAAAAGGCATTAGTAGGAGGGGAGAAATTACTTTTGGACTTTCATTCAACGGAATGCATGTGATGTAGGGCCGAACTCGATCTCAACAAGTGATTTAAGAAAATTAAGGTTCCTTCCAATGAACTCAGCCTGACATTTTAAGGCACTTCCTCCTTTTTTTTCGATCTCTGAGCATCCTGATTTCATTGAAATGTTCATTCTACCTAAGTCAATTGATAGACCTAAGTCAATATTTCAAGATGAGCTTTTCAAAATATCATACCTGGTTCAGTCCATAATGATTATATTAATATTTTTCCTAAGTTTTAGTATAATCTCACCTCAAATGAATGACATCCTATCTAAGTCAATCGATAAACCTAAGTCAATATTTCAAGACTGAGCTTTTCAAAATAGTTCAGTCCTAATTATTATATTAAAATTTTTCCTAAGTTTTAGTGAGATCTCACCTGAAATGAATGACATTTAATAGTTCCTATTTGCATCTGTGACAATAAAAAAAGAAGGTTTTTAGTAAGTCACGTTTAACTTTCCTGCTGAACCTGAGAAACTGCTCGAATTACTACTAATCGTATATGTGGCTCAAGGTACCTCCACAGTTGGCTCCAGGTACAACCATGTTTGTACCATGAGCCAGTTTGGAGGGTGTTGGGGAAATTGGGTAGTATGTACAGATGAATGCTGATTTAAATATTATGAAAATTAGTTTCTGAAGCCAACTTGTTTCTGGACTGATTTAGACCAAAACCGAATTGATCGGACCATAATTACCTCCAGGAAAAATCAAAATGCAAAAAGTGGCTCAAGGTACAGCACCTTAGCCAACATTTGTGTGACCTACCTTTGTATTCTTCTTTTCTTAGCTGGGATTCAAACTCCTTGAGAGACGACGCAAGGTTGTTTCTCTCTTCTTCAGTCAACTTGAAGATGAGGGATTTGGCGCGGTCTTTGGTCAAAGCTGGAGCACACGTCGGGTTGACCGGCTGGCTGAAGAGTCGAGCAGTTTTCTTGTTAAGACCCACAACGTTACGATCGTGGCCAACGAGAGATTTGATGCCAACACACTGCCTTCCGCCTAAACTCAAGCATCTGAGCCCGGATCGGAACATGTTGATAAAGAGAACCTCCTACGGATAAGGGAGTTCTTTAGATTTTATTTCGATTCCGTCTTTGAACTAGTTACGAATTTCGAGTTCATTTCGTTCGTTCATCGTCTCGAGGTTCCTACGACGAGCGCAAGTTGAAGTATTTTTCAATTTTATATCGGTAAGTGTGGAGATATTTCTTGTATTTCGGCTTTGAAAATCAAAGTTGAAGAAGGAAATATTAAGTGAACTCACAGGATGAACATGGAGAACAGCGTAGGTGTTGTTCAAACACCACGCACTCTAAATTGTGCGTCTCAGGTCCACCCGAGACTTTCAAGTTGAAGGATGAAAAACACTTCTTGCTTCTAAATGTAAAAATAAAGCTAGGAAATACACGCCTCACTACCTAATCACTATTTATAGAGGTTTCTCAGCTAAGCTGGCTGGTTCCCATTATCACGTCACAAACTTGATTGATAAGGAGAGGAGGTTGGTTTGTTCATTTCCCATTTCTGGTTCATGAGTCTCGATCTTGTTGTGGATGTAGGTGCACCACGGTTTTGGTGAATGTCACGTTGAATGATTTCAACAGAACTTGGCATGGCGAACAGTGATTGTTTTTCAAGCGACGCACTATGTATTATTTTGCCAATCTGGGAGGTCAAAAATGAGAAATATGAAGTTCGTATTTAGGGTTATCCAGTATAATATGTGTGGAGTATAAGGTCCAACGGTGTTGAAAACGATGCGGAACAAATTTTAAACCTCGACCCGGGAACTGAAGACCAGCTCAAACATGAGTGTTTTATTGACCCCGGTAAGTAACTCGCAAAGGCGTGAAAAGCAGTCGTCTTCAAGTTGTTCCTGCGAGTGGATGTGGATCGCAGTATCGACCCCGATATTTTTCGTCACCTCCATACCTCTCAGGTAAGTGAAAAAATACGTTGTTATTTTTTTTAAATGGATTTTTAGCTTGTAATCAATATTCTTTTTTTAGTTAAAAATAGCGGTTTTTTGTTGTTAATCCTTCCACGTTTTGGAGAATAACTTTTGGATTCCAAGAGATGCCTTCGAAAATCAAATATTCCTAGACTTTTGGGGACCTATAGAAGACAAAACAACAAAAAAATTTTGCGTATCGTTGCGTCTCCGGTAGAAATCGTCGAAAATGTAATGTAAACTCGTTTTTTTCAGGATGCTTTCACACGAGAATTTATTCAGAGTCTGGAAGGCCGGCAAAAGGAGCGATGCGTTTGAGAACCTTTTCAGATACATTCTGAACTCCCTTGAAGGCCAGCAATTTACCGATGAAGAACTGAAGCAACTCAAGGTCGCAGTGAGTCAGTTTAAGAAAAAACTTGAGATGAAATGGGACAAAGCACATAGGCATCCAGGGCGCTTCCTTGACGCAAATGCTTCATGGTTGGAACAGCAATTCGAAGTGCCAGTACTTCAGACTCCAGTTTCCACTGAAGGTCCTTCGACCTCGAGTATTAAAGTAATTTAGTTAATTAAGTTAATTAGAAAATGGACGACACCCCACATGCTCATATTGAACAAAAAGGAAATTTTTGAGTTTTTGGGACTCCCAAATTTGGATTTTGGAACACAGGGTGCCGGATGATTAGGTTCAGATCTATTCAGAACAAAAAAAAAAAAAAAAAAAAAAAAAAAAAAAAAAAAAAAAAAAAAAAAAAAAAAAAACATGATTAACAACAACCCAAAAGTCTACTTTGACCAAAAATGATGTTTTCGAGTTTCTGGACAACCTGAATTTGGATTTTGGAATCCTGGAGGCCAGAAAATCGGCTTGAGACGTGTTCAAATCGATTCAGCACCCAAAAAAACATGAAAAATGATACCCCACATGCCCATAAAGACCAAAAACGGTGTTTTCGAGTTTTTGGACCACCCAAATTTGGATTTTGGGCCGAAAAACGCTGTTTTTGCAATGCGCACGTGCTTAGGGAGGCCAAATTTGAATTCTACGCGTCTCAAAACATAAAACTCCAAGATTTCAGAAGAATACCACACTTTTTCGATTTTTGACCTCCCAGATCGGGAAAATAATTCAGTGTGCGACGGGAGTTACTACTTGCTTACTACTACTAAGTAGGGGTGGGTAGTGAGTGAGTGACCTTGTCTCAAAGAACTTCTCGTTCAAGTGAACTTGTCCCAAATGATCTGCGGAAGGAAGACCTGCAGTTCATCAGAAGACGTTTGCGACAGCATGGCTCCCCGTGGCTGACATTCGAACTACTCAGACGGTCGCGAACTTTTCGTGGCAAGTGAAGTTCGAGACCTGCAGGTCGCAAACGTCTCTTGCTGAGGAGTCTTGGCTCAAGATAACCGTTCACTCTCCCCACCTAACAACCTGGGCAGGTCGCCGTTCCTTTACAGCAGATTCTACTGTTCAAATAAAATTTATTCATGAGGACTCGGAAAATCACCTCGTTTTGGTACCTGTCATTGTTTTACTCAGAGGTACTCATGTTAGGAGTCTTTCATCTACCAAACCCTGACTGTACAAGAAGATAATAGAGGTCCCATTCATTCACAACGTGAATTGTGGAGTGAACTGCAGGTCCAATCCATTCACTAAACTGGTGAACTTCTCCCACTGACCTTGTCTTTGGACTGAGTGACCTGTAGGGACTCTACTCCCCCAGGTGACCTGGGTTTACACACCTCCACAGTGGAGGCCATAGGCCGTTGAAGGCCCGTTCACACGCTCATGCTAGGGATGGGACATCGAAGCTGCAACATCAATGTCAACATCGAGAGCAAAACATAGATGTTTTCCGATGTTGATGTTGGAAACCCCAAAACATCGATGTTGAATTCCATTATTTTTTAATCCAACCAAGGTAGGTAAAAGATTTTTAAAAAAATATGAAAAACGCTGCAAATTCTTTCATTGGGGTTTATTATTCATTTGGCTTGCATTCATGATTTTAATTTCTACTAAGCTTTGGAGCGTGCTTGTTTCACAGGTGATAGAGTGATTATTGAATTTCAGGGGGCACACAAATATGATCAACTGATCAATCCAAATAGGTATTTTGGTTGAGAGCCGATTTAAGTGCTCTATGCATATCACCTGAAATTGGCTTGCCCAAATGAATGAAATTGAATAATGAACCCCATGAAAGTATTTGCAGCGCTTCATGCATATCAGAATGTTTCAACACGTGTATTGGCTATAAATCCTTTTAGGAGTTCACTCCAGTATCCACATTCGTTACATCACTAGGTTACTGCGATAAAACAAAAAAAACTCTTGTGTTTGTTTTGATTGCAGTAACCTAGTGATGTAGTGAATGTGGATGCAAATGTTGGCAGCATAACATCATGCCATACATCGGGAACGGTTTGAGCTATTTACCTGGGGAGGGGCTCATTCGATTCCTCATGGAAAGTTCTTAAAAATAAAGTCCAAATTTAGGCCGCCTTGACTTTTTTTGAGGTTTTTAGGGATTTTACAAAACTTTGACAACCCTTAAAGGGCACTGGCTAAAGAATTGGGGCGTTGTCGGACCAATATTGATTTTTCCTAAAAAATAGAGGTAGGTAAGTGATAAACTTTTGTGCTTCTCTTGTCTTCTTTGCTGTTCTCAGGTGGAATTGGACTTTCAATTGCACGGTGATTGTTGCTGGGCAGACATGAATTTCAACTGTTGCATAACACGGTTATCTACATGCATTACCTACTACTATGCTTATAGTCCTTTGTCACCCCCTCCAATAATGCCAATTCATTTTCTAATGGAATCTTCGAATAAAATTATCTGTCGAAACAATTTTTTATTGAGTAGTAACTGAATATTACAAATTGGTATTCAGTTAATTTGAATTTTCTTCTTGAGAGGCGCGAAACCCACTGAACTGTTGTCAACGTTAAAGATGGTGTAAGCCTTGCGAATGAAGACATCTCCGAGAATCCACGTGGGACCGTAGCCGAAGAACCCGATCAAGGCGAGATTGTCCTTCTGAAATCATATTTTGAATTATTATTTTCAATGATCCTCCTTTGTAACAAATAAAGAAAAAGAGAAATTTCGGTAGAACCAAAGAATTGGAATTTTCCAACCGCTTGCTCCGAGCTACACCAGTGGAAGAGCGCAGGCGCACTGATGAGGGAGCAGGATGAGGCGTTTTTCAACCGCCGCCAGTGTAACTTCGGGGCAACTTGCACTGAATTCCAACTGGCCAGGGAACTGGCTCGGGACTCCCCCAGGGTACTCCAGCCTGAGGTCGGAGTAACTTGCTCTGAGCAGGAAACCTGGGGTAACCTCGTCAAAAGTCTAACCTTCGGGTGAGCTCCTTCCGCCCTTTGTTATCCCTGCATCACCACTTTTCCATCCGCCCGAGGGGGTCATTCGTGTTCCTGTCCCCCCCCAGCCGTAGCATTAATCTCTGTTTACTAGCTCCCCTCCTCTTCTGAGCTAGAATCCTATATATATATATAGGTCCTAGAATCCTATATATATACAAATTTGTAAGTTGCATAGGCAATTTTTCAACTTCGGTACTTAAATGTGTAAAATTAATCATTTAAATGATCTAGCTGTAGAACCATAGAGGTCTACTGTCCCGTTTTTTGTTTTTTTTTATTATCATTTTTTCATTTACAAAAAGATGGAATTGGAGTTCCAACATTTCGAACTGTTTCAAGTTTTTACATTTTAGTTAAATTGAATTTTACTTAGTTCATTCATGCATGTTTACTTGAATTTTATGATATTCTAGTTCCTAGTTGACAAACTTTTTTTGAGTGAAATTCCATAAAAAATAAATTACTCCATCGACTTTTAGTAGTGTTTCAAACCATTTTTAGCTATTTTTTTCGTTACTTTTCAATTTAATTTGACCAATCCTAGACAGGGTGGCTCTTAATGAACGAACCACCCTTTCTATTTCCGTTGATTGTGGAGAAATCGAAAAACTTGTCGAAGTAACATCCCCTTATTTTTTTGCAAAGAATTTAACCATTGCATTTTTGCACACCGTGCATGTGCGTGAATGCGCGCTGCGCGCACCAACTTTGTTTTTTTCAGTTGGAACCCCACAACTTTTATTGCACAATCGGATTCTGCATCCGATTTCATGAACATTTTACTTCGACCAATTTTTTTGGACGCACCCAGGAGCGTCCAGAAGCGCCCAAAGTTTGCCTACGCCTGAAACGTGGTGGTTTAAAAAAAAAAATGAAAAATCACCTTATCCTGGCTCTTGATCAATTTTGGTTTATTATTCAATAATTGCGTTCGTGATTTGAATCTGTACGAAGCTTCGAAGTATGCGTGTTTCACAGGTGATAGAGCGATTATTGAATTTCAGGAGATATGCATAGAGCACGTAAATCTGTTCTCAGCCAAAATACCTATTTGGATTGATCAGTTGATCATATTTGTGTGCCTCCTGAAATTCAATAATCGCTCCATCACCTGTGACACACGCACACTGCAAATTCTTTCAGTGGGGTTTATTATTAAATTTTATTCATTTGAGTTGCATTCATGATTTGAATTTCTACTAAGCTTTGGAGTGTGCGTGTTTCACAGGATAGAGCGATTATTGAATTTCAGGAGATATGCATTGACCACGTAAATCGGTTCTCAACCAAAACACCTATTTGGATTGATCAGTTGATGAAATTTTTGTGTGCCTCCTCTACATCAGTCTACCTTTGGCTACATCGTTTAAATTTGGATTTGGGGAAGTTTTAACGCAATACGAGTGCTAAAGGACTTGATCAATTATAGATGTTTTTATTGTGGGGGGGGGGCTATTGAGGTTCAATAAAAAAAATGCTGCAAATTCTTTCACTGGGGTTTATTATTCATTTGGGTTGCATTTATCATTTCAATTTCTACTAAGCTTTGGAGTGTGCGTGTTTCACAGGATAGAGCGATTATTGAATTTCAGGAGAAATGTATGGAGCACGTAAATCGGTTCTCAACGAAAGTACCTATTTGGATTGATCAGTTGATCATATTTGTGGGCCTTCTGAAATTCAATAATCGCTCTATCCTGTGAAACACGCTCACTCCAAAGCTTAGTAGAAATTCAAATCATGAATGCAAGCCAATTGAATAACAAACCCGAGTGAAAGACTACCTATTTACCCCAGTAATAATATTGAATAATAATCCCCAGTAATGATATTTACCTATATATTATCAGCGTTTCATTCATATCAGAATGCTTCAACCCGTGTATCGGCTATAAACTACAAGTATCCACATCGGCTATCACTCCAGTATCCACATTCACTACAACTCGACGCTATCGGCATCACTAGGTTACAAACAAACGATAATAAACCAAAAAACGCAATACATCGGGAATGGTTTGATCTAAGGACGTGGAGAGGGGCTCATTCGATTCCTCATGGTATGTTCTTCAAAAAGAGTACAAATATAGGCCGCTTCGACTTGTTTTGAGGTTTTTAGGGATTTTACAAAATTTTGACAGCCCTTAAAGGGCACTTTAAATTGAGTGAGAGAGCTGGCTCAAGATGGATTTATCCTGAAAATTGCAGCTTTTTTGCTTCAGCCGTTTGGGAGAAATCGTGCGTACGGCGTACGGACGGACAAATTTTTATTGCAGATTCGGATTCTACACCCTTTGAAACGTAAACCATGAAATTTTCAGGGGAGTTTAGAATTTTTTTTCCAGAGCGATTACAATGATTTATTATTGAATAATAAACCAAAATTGTATTTAGAGAACGGGTTGAGATAGAAAAGTGCGGTTGGCGGGGTTTACTACATTTTTTATGCAGATTAATAGAAGAAAGTTTTCATCACTTATCCGCTTTCACCCTGTATTGACAATTAAGAGTTTAGTCTCGGAATCTGTTAACCAACTAGTTGCAACACTACTTACCATATACGTGTACTCCCAGGGCGTGAGACTGTAATCTACTCCATTCAACTTGAAGACTATATCGGGAAGGCTGTCAAGTTTGGACGGGTCAATCTGTAATCGATTTAATAATGAAACACGTAGAATTACGTTTTTCACTTCATCATAAAGTGCACATTGAAGGAAGTTTGAATTGAACATTTTTGAACATTCATGGTCTGTATTTTGATGAATCAAACAAGATCGTCATCAACTGCGTTCATTAGATCGATGTCCTCTGGCGGAAGAAAATTTACATCAATTCAGATGTGAATGAGCTGCCCTGAACTCAGCAGCTGCTAAAGACCAAGCGCAATATTCAATTCGGACAAAATTGTAATAATATACTTACTAATAATTTTATATTATAAACCCTGGAGTAGGATAAATTGAAACACTGGGAAGATTTATCCATGAGAAAACCAAATTTGCTGTTTAAAGATGTCGAATTGTCTGTATGTTTTCTTCCTTGGCTGAAGCTATCAAGGTTATTTCAAGATGGTTCCAGAGAGGCCCCATTTCGGATTATGAATCCTGATTTTGTCTCCATCCCCAAATTGAATAATTTCAGACATTATCATTATGATGACTCAACTTCGAATAAGGATCAGCAAACAAATCACAGGAATTATATAAATGTTAATGAAGACTCATCATCGTCTGTAGTCACTTTAAAATGGCAACTCCCCGCTTAATTTTCTACAAGCATAATTCCACAGAATAGACGTACGTAATATGTCCCTTCAGAATCAGAATACTGGAACCCCAGGGTATTTCTAATGTTGGAGACAACCTCCCAAGGTCCACCGATGAGAGACGTGCCAGTGTCAATGATCGCAGGAGCTTGGTTGCTCACAGTGTTGTTCTGCCCAATCGACACTCTGAAATTGGAAATTGTCCAGCTGATTTAGGAATGTCAAGGAGAGATATCGTATGGAAGTATACACACCTACATGATTATAATATATTATATAAGTAGAATTTAACATTCACAACATGTAAGCCCAATGTTGTCTCGGAGTCATAGCTATCATTAGGGATATGACTTAGAACCAAAGAATAGGTAACGCACCTCTTATCAGTGGTAAGTTATCACACCCGCCATATCGATATAGGTCCACGGTATCGATATATCAAAGAAACGTGTTATTAAACATTTGATTAGTACCTCAGCTGTGCAACAATAATATGGGGGTTTTGTCCGAAACAAAAAACATCTCAGCTGGGCTGCAAATTCTTTCACTGGGGTTTATTATTCAATGATTCATGATTTGAATTTCTACTAAGCTTTGGAGTGTGCGTGTTTCACAGGTGATAGAGCGATTATTGAATTTCAGGAGGCACACAAATATGATCAACTGATCAATCCAAATAGGTATTTTGGTTGAGAACTGATATACGTGGTCTATGCATATCTCCTGAAATTCAATAATCGCTCTATCACCTGTGAAACACGCACACTAGAAGCTTAGTAGAAATTCAAATTATGAATGCAAGCCAAATGAATGAAATTGAATAATAAACCCCAGTGAAAGAATTTGTTTCATGCATATCAGAATGCGTCAACCCGTGTATCGGCTATAAACCCTTTCAGGAGTTCACTCCAGTATCCACATTCACTACATCACTGGGTTACTGCGATCAAAACAAAACAAAATAAAACGCTGTTGTTTTTTATTTGATCGCTGTAACCTTGTGATGTAGTGAATGTGGATGTAAATGTTGGCAGCATAACATCATGCCATACATCGGGAATGGTTTGAGCCACAGACCTGGAGAGGGGCTCATTCGATTCCTCATGGAATGTTCTTCAAAAAAAGTCCACCAAAAATAAGGCTCCACCTTGTTCTTAAAAAAAAGTGTTTATAGCTGATACACGGGTTGAAGAATTCTGATATGCATGAAACGCTGCAAATTCTTTCACTGGGGTTTATTATTAAATTTCATTCATTCGGCTTGCTTTCATATTTTGTATCCCTACTGAGATTTGGAGTGTGCGTGTTTCACAGGTGATAGAGCGATTATTGAATTTCAGGAGATATGCATAGAGCACGTAAATCGGTTCTCAACCAAAATACCTATTTGGATTGATCAGTTGATCATATTTGTGTGCCTCCTGAAATTCAATAATTGCACTATCACCTGTGAAACACGCACGCTCCAAAGCTTAGTAGAAATTCAAATCCTGAATGCAAGCCAAATGAATAAAATTGAATAATAAACCAGAGTGAAAGAATTTCCCCGTTTTCCCCAGCTCTTTTGAAGTTGGTTTTAGCTGTACTACGCTACTTTTATCCAAGTTGGGAACTTGGTTACATTTTGATTGCTCTCAGCTTAGAAAAAAGACATGGAAATTATCCCTCACATGTGAAATCATTGCATATTTAACTTAGCACATTTACTTACGAGTCTATGTCGATCTGCCAAAACTGCTTCTGAGTTACTGGAACCCAGTTGATTTTGTCAACTTCCGCCCGTTCATCATCCCAACCTCCCAGAATGAGGTAGCTTCCTTCAGGTTTCTCGCTGAGCAGAAAAAAACATAGTAATAATCAATTCCTGGTAGGTTTAGAGCACATAACACGAAACCTTCAGATTACAACAATTTATGTTCAAATACAAAGCCTTTCACTCTAATTTTGCTTTATCAGATGAATACAATAATACAAACTCCGCAAATTATTACACAGAAGTTTATTATGTCTGTATTAGATATATCAGTTAACATGGATGATATCTCCGCGGGTGAGAGGATGGTGAAGTCGTGAGTTTGGTGAGGGGAGTTAGGAGTTTGCTGTCTGGGAGCAACAATCTGGCCCTGCGCCTGACGGGCTTGGGGGGGGGGGGGGAGCAGCATTTTACGCTGTTTGATTTGATCTGGCTCCTCAGAATGAAAAAATGAGAGCGACCAAAATTTCTGAGAGAACTGTATTTGCTGTAAATACGTGATGAATACTTACAGTAAGTGCTATAAAATGTGTGTTTGCGACATTGTCAGTGGAGCAAAGAGTGACTATTCGCTATGGAGGGGCCCCAATCTATTGACAGGACTGCAACAAACCTCAAAGGCGATGATTCTTGCTGGGCAGACATGAATTTCAACTGTTGCAAAACACAGTTTTCTGAAGTTTGACAATAATTTCGAAGTTTCAATTTTGTTTTGTTTTTAAGGTATTTACGTACCTACTAGTGAAGTTCTTTAAAAGATGGGATTGAGTTGTTTGTTTCACAATTTGAAGCCGAGAATGCGGACAATATTGATCTCTTTTACTTATTGGTAGTTGAAAATTGAACTTGGCTGAGAAAAGCACAGTTTTGTTTGACAGTCTTTTTGTGGTTGTCTAGAACCCATAGGTTCCAGGGCAGGAGACGCTACTGCCAACTATGTGGTTACCTGGTGCATTTACGACGTAGGTAATGAAATGTGATGTTTCGTTGTCAAACGATCAGAAGACTTAGGCAGGGTTCACATCCATCCGGCACGTCTGGAAATACGGATAGGGGGAGCCCGTAAAAAGCAGTTGAGGGGATGGAGGGGAATCGGCCGAGCATAAGCCAACAATTTGTTTCCCCCGCTTCCTCCTACAGCTCTTTCGGTTCCCGACGCTATTCCTTATTCGCAGTAGTGAACTGCGCAGATGCAGAATGAAAAATATCTGAAAAATCTCGTGCGTACAGGTTGTTTCAAGAGTGCTTATCCAGGAAAAATATTCCCCCTCCGCAGCTGATGTCCAACCAATCACCTGCTCGTACTCACTTTCCAGAGTGCCCTTTCCTGCTTTATGCCGTTCTAAGCTGTGAATTCCAATATGATCAGCTTGATTTCATTGACAGTATCAAAAGCTATCAACTGATCAATAAAAAGGTTGTGATGTCAGGTTGTACTGTATTTTGTATGTTGCATACCGATGTTAAGTCAATGAGAATAACCCACAGTCAAAGAGGTTTAATTAAAAGTAAAAGTAAGTAAAGTAAACAAGGAATTTCACCTTGGATTTTCGTCCAACTACCCGGAGGTGTCACAGACGTCGCCAGCCGTCCTCTAGAGAGGATCGGAACTAGGTCTGACGATTTCGCTCGTGGCTTCCCATCACCTCACGCACGTGGGTTGGGAGCGTTTTGGATTCACGTGATATTGAGATCAGAGGTGAACTGTCTAACGACAGGACAGGTATACAACACTTGATAGGATTTTGGCCCTAATCATTGGTGCCAGCCGGGTTCAAACCGGGGCAATCAGTACTCCCACTGAAAGTAAAGTAAGGGTGGTGTGAGGAGGACCGATTGGCAGGGGGACCCTACAACCACTGGAATTACCAACGGATCACTGGGATCACCAAAGAAGGAGATTCTTAGGCGATGACGGTTCTGAGCACACTCTAGCGGGATTTCCTCCAAACATCAATCTTCTTTTCCCTCCCTTTGGAGCTTGAATTTGAATAAAGAAAGACAAAACGAGTTGATTGTTTTGTCGAATGCTAAATCTAGTAGAAAACCAAGATTCTACTTTCCAGGTGGCTTTTTCTGCTCTTATAGTTCACAACTTTGAAGAGTTTTCTAAAAATAATTTAAGAAAGATTTAGAAAACCACGCCACCTGGAAAAACTCCATCTCTGCAACACCAGTACCAAACCAGTACCACACTTAGTCATGCTATGAGGATTTTTGAGTCCTTTTTTTACAAATCTGAAGCATTCAGACTCCTCTGTTTCTGTTTTCCACTATAAAAAATTCATCAGCTTCATTAAACTGAGGAGTTATCTCGTTCAAGACGACATCATGCACCAAATTGTGGTGCTCGAGCATTTTGTCACGTGTTTTAAGAAATAGACTGCACTTACAACAACTCAGGACGTCCACCCTCTTCCTGGAACATTCCTCCAGGTAGACCATCTGAAGGGTTCATTAGTTTTCATGTGCATGACCAAGTTGTATTTTATTTTAGTGAATATTTGCAGTGATAACATTCCAAAATCTCTCCCTTGTGGAGTCTCAAACGGTGATCTTGTAGGGATATAAACTGTCAACATGACTTGGAGCACTCAGAGGACATTGTCACACTGACTTTTGGAGCAAATTAATTTAAAAACACGATACTATTCATAAGACAAAACACCAATACAGCTTAAGAGTTCACGAATCGGAATGTAAACAACAATCATTTGACAATGGGGAAGGCGGGTGGAAGCAGGATGGGTGTTCATGTTTTGACGAAATCCCGCTAGAGTGCGTTTGGAACCGTCATCGCCCTCTTTGCCCGAGAATCTCCTCACCAAAGGATCGCCCTTGCAACTGAGGCCCAAGCACCAGTCCAAATATGACAAAGGTGCACGACAGATTTATCCAGCATGGTCTGCTCGTTTAGATGGCCCATTAATCCTGGATTCGGCCCTCTGAATGAATCCATGGATGCTGAATATACTATCCCTGGAATGAGTCCAAGGATCCAAATCATTCATCGGAATGAACGAACCCGGAATCTACCAAAGAAACGATTTTTTCCTTCAATGAGCAGTTTCCTACCAAACCATAATATCCTCTTCATTTATTTTATTTTATTTTATTATTATTATTATTTTTTTTTTTTTTTTGCTTGTCCCATGGGTCAGTGAATTTGTGCAAAATAGTTAAGATATTTGCGAGGTGTTGACAAGTTTTGCACATGATAGAAAATCCGGGTCTTTGGCTGGTCCTGATCATAGTTATCCCGTCAATATTTTGCGTTCCTCTGATATGGCCCTAGACCACTCATCTGCCAGGGAAGGCTATCTAGTACAGAAATAATGAACTTCGCTGTTTGGTGATTTGGTGGGAGTTTCTTTTTTATGAGAAATTAGTAAATTGTAAACTACAGCTCTCTGGTGTATCACGTTGATTTCAAAATGACCATACTTGTCTAAGTAAAAGGAGAAAGCGTTCTTTTTAAACAGTTTTGTTTAATGGCGTTGAAGAAAAAAACGCCGGTAACTTGGGATCCCGAAGGGTATGCAAGACCCAAGATCCCATCAAACTTATCCTGTTTATTGTAGAAGATATCGGATTCAGACAGAGCTTCCCCGAATTTCTGATTCTTCATCTCCAAGTCTCCAATCTGAAACAATAAAATAAAGTTACATATGTTCCACACACACAGTTCTGTGCGAAAGAAAACTAGTTCAAATGGCTCAAAACCAAATTTGCCGCACTATAAGCTGCAAAGTACACCGGTCATCCACTATTGAAGAAAATTAAGTATTACGCACTAGACTTGACATTTCTAAGGGCAGTTTGTGGCATCCATTTGAGTATTTTGTGGCAGAAGCCGATTCATTCTGTATCATAATAAAGGTGTTATTCAGTTTTGAAGTTAAAAAACTAATTTTTATCAGATTGCAACGTTTTTGACATACCTATCTGGTTTTTCCCCTGTACAATTCAATTGTTTACTCATTTCCGACCAAAAGTACCTCATTGCAATTTTTTCAGAGGCCTCGTTTCCGAGTTATTCACGATTTAACATTTTTTCGTGTTTTCAATTGTTTACTCATTTCCGACCAAAAGTGGCATCCATTTGAGTATTTTGTGGTAGAAGCCGATTCATTCTGTATCCTAATAAAGGTGTTATTCAGTTTTGAAGTTAAAAAACGAATTTTTATCAAATTGCAACGTTTTTGACATACCTATCTAGTTTTTCCCCTGTACAATTCAATTGTTTACTCATTTCCGACCAAAAGTACTACCTCATTTTTTTTAGAGGCCTCGTTTCATTCAATTGTTTACTCATTTCCGACCAAAAGTACTACCTCATTGCAATTTTTTTAGAGGCCTCGTTTCCGAGTTATTCACGATTTAACATTTTTTCGTGTTTTCGATCTTATGTCACTAAAACTGTCATAACTCCCTCAATGTTAGAGATAGCTCACATTTAAAGACACCGTTGGAAAGAGCGTTGAATTTTCTATCTATGTGATGTCACAAAACATCTTTTTAATTGCATTGAAGACGTGCGATTGCCGCCGAAATGGCAGTTTTTTCAAAATTTTGAAATCACCCCATTAATGCTTGACGCAGAAGTATGCAGGCCTGGTAAAACGTGCGCCAAAATGTCAGCTTTCCAACGGTGTAGTCGTTTTGGTTTTTCAACAATATTTTCAGTCGGAATGGTGTATAATTACAGAAAAACGTGTGATTTCTGTTAAAATTTAGGTTTTTTTTTCAAAAGTCTCGACGAAAAAAGGTTGGAGCCTCGGTGGTCAACCATGGGGGCAATGGTCAAGCATTAATGGGGTTGCTAGGCCAGATAAAAAAACAGGTGATTTCAAGATTGCTATCGCACATCTTCAGAGCAATTAAAAAAAGGTTTTCTGTCATCGAATAGATAGGAAATTTAACGCTCTTTCCAACGGTGTCTTCTGATTTAAGCCATCTCGAAAATTGAGGAAATGAGTTGTAAAACGCGCGGGAGTCGGGTCAGGCTAAACTCGTGGGACACCCTGTATATAGGATCCTTCAAGCTCAAATCCCAAGTCAAGTGTACATTCTTGCCTTTCTTGTATATACCCCCTCAGTAAATGAAAATAGATATTTTTTAAAAAGTTATTTACTTTTATTATCCCCATAAGTTGTATGTATATATGCAAATAAATTGTTTTCAAGTTACAATTTGTTTTCCTATTCTTTAATGATAGGGATCGTTATTTGTCATTTTTTATAACTCTAGGTGACTTCTTTATTCCAATCCAAAATAAGACCTATAATTCTAAATAAAAATCCCTACCTTGAGGGTATCTATGCCGACTACTCCGTTCATCCAGCCTGATCCGTACACAAGGCTTATGTTTTCCCGTGTATGTTGGTACGTTGTGGATTTGCTGCTGTTAAAGCAATGGCGGTAACCTGAAACAATACTGAATCAGCTCGTCGAACCGTTTTTCAAACGTATGGTTGAAGTGGCTGCACTCACAAAAGTGCGTGAAGGATGCCAGAATGACTGCCGTAATCAGACGTCACAGGGATCAGTCGACTGGGGTTATTCTGGTTGTCAGAATGAACACCCATTTACTTCATCAATTACCGACTCTTTCCCTCTGAATTTCGTGAGGGTGATGGAATGGATAAATTGCCCCTTCCAATGAGCTGAATGCACTGATAATGCTCCGCCACGCTCAGACGCCCGGACGCTTGTAAACGTCTGATTCATCTCCGAAGGCGTTGGAATCTAACATCGGGAAGGGGCCAACTAACCATATCCATCACAATTTGTACTGTTTAAAGCTGCATGAGGATTATTGTATGCTGGTTTTAACCTTCCATCAGTTGCGCATGGGACAAAATGATTGCCCTTACACCTCTTCTTTGAGAAATCCAATCGCCCGTCCAAAATATGCTTTGTTTATGATTCCACACGGCAGCTCACGTCCAGTTTGCAGCCCTACATGTTGGAAATCAGTTTCGTTTCGACATCGGTGGACAATTAGTACTTTGCGGTGAGAACACCGCAGCGCAACAAGACCCAGCGGTGGGAACACCGCAGTGCGACATAGTTCAACAATGTAAGTAAATTACATCAAATTTTCTATTTTGATGAGTTTAGATCGTTTCTGTAACTAAAGTTATTGTTTTATGGATCAATAAATACTCATAGTGTGCAGATCTTGATCTCATTTTTTAGCAGTGTTCACATCCTAACAAATATAGAGTTCGTGAAAAAATCCACGTAAACCTAATGATCTTTTTTAGGCCACGCTCTACTCGTCGGTATTCCACTGATGCAGAGATCGCTCATGTTCTGAGAGAATTGGACGCGGAAGAATGGGAGAACCATGAAGATTCAAATGATGCTATTTGAGTTTTACCATGCAACATAATTTTTAAATTTGTGCATTATAATTAATTTGTATTATGTTTATGTTTTCATAATTTTGTTAATAAAACTTTTAATAACAACGAGTACCTCGATTATTGTCTTCCAGACTGTCAAATTATCCGGTTTTGAGAGAAAAAACTAAGCAAAAACGAGTGCGATGTAAACACCGCAGTGCGACCTACCGTGTGTGTAGAACAGGCGCGACCGACGGAAGGTTAAATTGCCCGAACATTGGTTTCTCCATGTAGTGGATCATTACACACAGTGGAGATTATTGATTTTGATACACATGTATGATTGTCAAATAATTGATGAACTGGGAATTCCGATAATGAGAAGGAGCTGGACATACTTGACAAAATTTACTTTTTGGCCTATTTTCTTGTGCCTTAATTCGACTTCAAAAAAACATTTAGGCACTAGAAAGACCGAAAATTTAACGCTCTTTCTAATTGTATCCTCAAATCTGAATTGTTAGTGTAACACACGACTCGCGTTACACCCTGTATGTACATGATCGAAAATTGAATGGCTCCTGGCATGTAGGTACCTAGCTAGAAAACATTCCAAAAGGAATTTAGATATGCGTCTGTAAGCCTCCCAAAGTACCTACTCCCCCAATTGAACCTGAGTGGGAGACCCCCCTGGTGGAGCCAATGGAAGCCGCTAACCTGAGGGCACTGCCGACACAGGGGGAGGTGCCAACCCCTCCAGGATGGAGATGTTGTTCCCCTCTCGAGCGGGGCGAAGTAGAGGGGTGACCAGGCAGTGTGGGGAGGGGGCAGGGCTAGCTGGGGCCCTTTCAGGAGGTAACCATCGCCAGTAGTATCTTCGCCCAGTTAGAGAAAGCATCTGTGTGAGCTGACCCATCTGTTTGTCCGAGCTTGGTAGTGGTATACACGCCCGAGAATGTTGGTGACACTTAGTCTTTGTTTCAAGAACTGTGAGTATTGTGAAGTTAAAGCCCCTGAGATAGTGACTCTTATTACCATGCCCCCACATACGACAGTGGACTGGGGTTGTTCTGGTTGTCAGACCAGGTTATTCTGGTGGACCCCCATTTACTTCATCAATTACCAACTCTAACCCGCTGAATTTGTTAATAACTGGAAGGTGTAAATCTAAAGAGATACGGAATAAGCCACTCGCAACGAAGTTGTGAAACCCATTTCAATAACTTACTCCCATTTTATTGAAATCTAAAGAGCCCAGCCTCCAAAACCTGGTAGCCAAATCAACTGTAGGGCAGTCGTGAAGGTTCTATGGTATCTATGCTGACACTAGTTCGCTCTGTATCACACGAAGAGTCAGAAGTCATAAGCTACAACCTCCAAAAATACTCGATAAATTGGGGCAATGGTGCACCAAATGGAGGATTAAGGTAAATGGTGAGAAGTCAAGTATAGTAACATGTACATACAAAAGGAACTACAATTCTCCTTCACTGCAATATCTTGCACAAAGGATCCCAAACTAAAGTTCTCACAAATTTCTAGGAGTGATATTAGACAAAACTTTGACGTTCCCCGATCATATCACTGAATTAATTGTGAAAGTGAGACACCAAGTTACTCAGCTAAGATCCTTTCTCAACAGCCCCTAACTGTCAATTCAAAATTAACTGATATTGTATAAGACCCTTATCCGACCCGTTTAGACGTACGCCTTGGGGGTTTGGGGGACATGCTCAAGATCGGAGTTCAGGAGAATAGAGCAGCTGCAACACAAAACCCTACAAAGAGGGATTAACAAGCCCCACAATTCGTGAGGAACAAAACGATTTATAACGATCTCAAATTAGAACATCCCATCAACGTGCTGACTCAACACTGCAACTCCTTCATACAGCGTAACAGCAATCACTTCAACCGCCTGATTGAAGAGGTGTTCAATACCCCAGATAACAGAAAACTATCTCGCCCACGGCACATGAGGGATATTGTTAACGCATTACCTACCTAATGACATATTATAATAGCTAATACATCTAATCATCATCATCAATCATATTTAAATGATTAATTATCTCAACCATGTTTGTACATCATGAAGTACTGAGTAACACTTACTGCAAATATTTACGTCAATCTTGACGGATGGTACCCACAAATCGGCAGAACCCGTGTCAAAATCGATGTTGAACTTCTGAGGGGGTGTTCCAATCTCGATTTCCCCGTAATACAGCACCTGGTGACCAAGATTTGTTATTCATAAAGTAGTTGATTTCAGTGAACTTATCACCCATTTTGTCCTTCACAGATGTCAAGTGACAGCTGCTAGTTTTAACCAATTCAGCCCGGATGAATTCTTAAGAAGTCAAGGGGGAGCCTCGACCTGCCGGCTGACGTCTTAAGAAGTCATGGCGTTCTCCCAACCTCACTTGATTCAAACGCGTTGTCAGGTATGGAGAAGGGCATAATTTAACGGAAACTGCCTATTGCCAATCGAGAATCTCAAAAAGGACGTTTTATCCGTGTTCAAACATAACTTATTTTAGACATGACCATTGCTTAACCAAAAAAACGCTGCAAATTCTTTCACTGGGGTTTATTATTCAATTGGCTTGCGTTCATGATTTGAATTTCTACTAAGCTTTGGAGTGTGCGTGTTTCACAGGATAGGGCGATTATTGAATTTCAGGAGGCACACAAATATGATCAACTGATCAATCCAAATAGGTATTTTGGTCGAGAACAGATTTACGTGCTCCATGCATATCTCCTGAAATTCAATAATCGCCCTATCCTGTGAAACACGCACACTCCAAAGCTTAGTAGAAATTCAAATCATGAACGCAAGCCAATTGAATAATAAACCCCAGTGAAAGAATTTGCAGCATTTTTCCCCACAATACCCCCCCCCCCCCCCCACAATAAAAACATCTATAATTTATCAAGTCCTTTGGCACTCGTATTGCGTTAAAACCTCCCCAAATCCAAATTCAAACGATGTAGCCAAAGGTAGACAGATGTAGAGGAGGCACACAAATATCATCAACTGATCAATCCAAATAGGTGTTTTGGATGAGAACCGATTAACGTGGTCTATGCATATCTCCTGAAATTCAATAATCGCTCTATCACCTGTAAAACACGCACACTCCGAAGCTTAGTAAGATTCAAATCATGAACGCAAGCCAATTGAATAATAAACCCCAGTGAAAGAATACTTATTTACCCCAGTAATAATATTGAATAATATTTACCTATATATTATCAGCGTTTCATGCATATCAGAATGCTTCACCCGTGTATCGGCTACTAACTACACTACAAGTATTCACATCGGCTATTACTCCAGTATCCACATTCACTACAACTCGACGCTATCGGCCGTTCATCACTAGGTTACAAACAAACAATAATAAACCAAAAAACGCAAATGTTGGCACCATAAATCGGGCCATACATCGGGAATGGTTTGACCTACGGACCTGGGGAGGGGCTCATTCGATTCCTGACGGTATGTTCTTAAAATAAGTTTACATTCATGCCGCTTGGACTTGTTTTGAGGTTTCTAGGGATTTTACAAAACTTTGACAGCCCTTAAAGGGCACTTTAAATTGAGTGAGAGAGCTGGAGAATTGGGGCGTCGTCGGACCAAGATGGATTTTTCCTGAAAATTTCAGATTTTTTGCTCCAGCCGTTTGGGAGAAATCGTGCGTACGGCGGACGGACGGAAAAATTTTTATTGCAGATTCGGATTCTACACCCTTTGAAACGTAAACCATGAAATTTTCAGGGGGGTTAGGATTTTTTTTTCCTGAGCGATTACAATGGTTCATTATTGAATAATAAACCAAAAGATCAGAATTAATATTGTCTACCAGGCCTTTGTAATCATTACCGCAGGAAACTAAAGCAGTATCATCTGCGAATCCAAATAGTTGACCATGACTCATGGTCCATGAGTATTCATATTACATAATTCATTAATATACAAAATAAACAAGATTGGCCCCAAAACCGCATCCTGGTTAACACCGCACTGACCATACTATACATCACTGAAGTTAGAACCGACCCACAGTGGTCCAGATCGCGAATCTAGGTGGACAAAAGTCCAAAAATCGATGTTGCCAGATTCATCGAAAACCCCGACTAAACTTGTCTCAAATAGTCTCTGAACTCGGAAAGGAATGAATAAGAGACGTGTCAAAGTCCAAGGGCAAGTATCAAGGTCCAAGATGGTCGACAGAAGGTCGGAGGGCAGCCCCTCACACATTGTCGTTTTAATAGTGTAAGGAGTACTACAAGTGATGAGTTCCAGAGAAGTGGGTAAGTATAACAACAAAGTGTGCCATCAATTCAAATTCAATTGAAATTCATTGGCCCAAACGTACTCGTTCAGATTACCTACATTTTAATTTCATAAATATTAAGATATTGATATTGAAAAGGCCAGCTTTTTTTCGGAACTTCCTAGAACGTCATGATTCGTTATTGTGCGGTTATAGGGCAATGTAAAGTATTGAAAAAAATTGGAATCATCTGCATCCACCTGCGTCCCCGCGACTAATGAGGTTTTTTGTTTTTTTGAAGGAAACGTTTTGGTAATTCCTCAGAGGGAACTCTACGAAGCGCTACGGGTCGTGGACTTTGCAGAATCGAAGGAGGCTATCGAGAAACTTTATGATTTTGTCGTCGATCGATTCAGTTTGGAAAACCCCTCAGAAAATTTCAAGGAGGAAATCAAGAGAAAACTTGATAACTTTTTCAAAGTGTTCCTAAGAAAGTGGCGAGAGTGCAGCAGGAATCACGCTCGCTTCCTCCATAAAAATCAATCCTGGTTGGATAGTTCCACTTTATTCTGTAATAATTATGCCCAATGACTTTTTTCATCCACCTTTTATAAAATACTATAAAATTTACGGTTTTAGGGGAAACTAGAAACGTGATATCATGAAAACGGTTCGTCCGATTGATGCGGGAATGGTCTCATTCGATTCAGAAGGTAAAAAAACTTGGGAAAACCACCCGCAACTAGTCAGTTTTTAACAAACACGAGGCAGGGAAGTTTTGTCCAGCTAGATTTGTGATCTGGACCACTGTGCGACCCTGGTAACTTGAGGATGGCAGGACAAATATGATCTAATCAGGACTAGAGGTGGCCCACAAATACCATAACAGTAAAGTTTTTCAATTAAAATTCGATGATCAATTGAATCAAATGCCTTTTTTTCAACAAGTATGGATTTATTGCACACTTCTTCGTTGTTCTTCATACTTCTGCATTCGTCAACAGAAGAAATCTGATTTTTACTCACAGGATAGATCTAGGTAATGTTGTAGTTCACTTACGTTGTGTTCGTTGGTGAGGGGCTCAGGTTTGTATTTCAAGCCGTCCACCTGGTCATTTCCCGATGCGATGCCCTCCATCTTCATCCCTCTCCATTTCCCTTTGTGTTTGTAATCAACAGTAGGTTTACGTTTCTTTATAGGAATCTTGTACCTAAAAATCCTCCATTCGATTAGCTAGATCGATTGATGGCTGTAGCTCGAATGATGTGTTTCTTAGCTTAATACTTTCATGTGTCCCTTAATACTTCAGGTTACTCAGAATCGTGCACTCCGCCTTATAACAGGAGCAGAATGGTACGTAAAAAATGCTACGATCCATCAAGACCTCGACATCCCTATGGTTGAAACTGTGATCAAGGAAAGATATGCAAAAATACATAACAACATGCTCAATCACACCAACCCACTAATAGAAGCTATTCCCGCCAACCCCCCCCCCTTCCAACAAACCGCAGACTGAAAAGAAAGTTACCTCAAGACAATTTATTATAACGTGCAATATTAATGTTAGTATTATTAAGCGAAACTAGATTAAGATTAAATTATTCAAAGTTTGAATCATTAGCTGGTTAAGGATAGTCACTGGGCTGTACCTTTACACATGTTTCATGTTAATTAGAGTGACTTTGTTATTCTACCATATGTAAAAAACCAGCAAAACTGTAATATTTTTGAAAAAATAATAAAGTTATATATATTTAAAAAAAAAAAAAAAAGTATCCCAAATTCGAGGCTGTTACGTAACGAAATCTTCGAATGACATTCAATAAATTCACCGTTTTTTTCTAAGTTATTGTTATTATAGTCAAGGAATTTAAGAATAAAGTTCAATACAGTAGTTTGGTATTCGTCGTTGGGTCATTAAGGACAAGAAAATGAAATAAATTGGGATACAAGATAAATTAGGTAGATATTTTCGATGGTCAGCAACTTACTGGTTGTTCTTAAAACACATATTGTCAATTTCGGAACCTTGATAGTTTAGGAATGTTCCTTTGATACTCAGTTTAAACATCACGAAATTTAAAATAAATATGGATCTACAGTATTTAGCTTTGAAAGTACATTTGAGTCTGCGTTTGATATCGATACGATGTATCAACATTAAATGAATATCATCTATAAATATCAAACCATACCTACATCTTAGGCTGCAGAATGTTCTAATCACTACAATTTTGAATCTCTGAAAGTGTAAAACAAACCGTCGTTTGAAATGGCTGAAGATTGCAAAAAAGAAGAAGCTACAGGTTGCCATTATGCATTTCAAAGAACAAATTATTGAGAATTCCTACTAATCAGATAGAATTAACTGGCGTAGTGCATTGTCAACTGAATAATGACAGTATTGATTTGTTAAAACTTTCATTAAAACAGGAAGCAGTTGAAAAAAAAACTAATTTTTTTGCACTAATCCTGTTATAGCAACATTAAGGACACTGATATAATAAATTATTACTGTTTGGGATTCAAGCATGTGAAGAATGCAGTTTGCTAATTTTCAGATATTAGCATGAACATAATTTTTGTTCTTTCTCGTCCCAATCCATAAGGGGAAGTCTCACTCTTCATCCTTACACCAACCACCCTACAGGTGCGATAGCACGTCCCATTGAGAGCTTAGTCACATTAACAACCCAAACTAAAATTGCTGCTATATTATCATAATAGCATATTAAGGAATAATTTGGTGCAATTCAGCACATAATTTTTTTCATAAAAACTGAAAATCGAAAAAAAAGGAGAACTTATAGGTTAACTTGAGGAAATCTATCACTGTATTGGAAGAAGCCTAATTAACTTCCACCTTCAACCTACGGTAAAGGTGCTAGAGAAACTATCCGCTGAACCATGGACTTCTGGGAAAGCAGAATGAGGTTCGTTAAGCGAATAACGTACATAACTTGAAACTGATTCGATTAGTATAAATAAAGTACTACTCACATATATGAAGATTGGGATTTACGAAGAATAGATAACTCTAAAGTCTCACAGGGTATCTAAAGTCTAAAGTCTAAAGGGTATCTCCACCCTATCCATTAGGGATGTCAAGAAAACATCGATATATCGAAATATTTATATTCTTCCGTCGATTTATCGATATTCTTGGGCGACATTTTCTATTCCGATATATCGACATTAAACGTACACCATCTGATCCGATATTTTTCAGCCGTAAATCATCATATCAACCATATCCTACATCTTATTGCTCAAAACTAATTTTATAATTTCCATAGAAGAATAGGGGAATTATATCAGATGAGGTAGGCAAATCGTAGGTAAAAAAGGTAGGGACATCTTGGAGTCTTGGGTTCTAGCCAGTTCGAGGCTTACTGGAGAGCACTCAATCAGAGGGTTTTCCTCACCTCTATCCCCAACCAATATTGGTTTGATTGAATTTTTGTTCAGTTTTCCTTCTTATTTCACTTACATTGATTTTACAACCCTACATACAATAATTTACTTCTCTGGATCCTGTACATAATTATTATCATGAATAAAGTTTCATCGAATTTTTGAGTGATTGAATTCTTTACCTGTAGTAAAATGAAATTCACTGTGCTTATACGTAATTTTTGTTAAAGTTTGAAATAAATATCGATGACTGATATATCGGAATATTGATACTTTTCTTCGATATATCAAATTACTAAACCGATACTTTTTAAAAATATCGATAGTCATTACCGATATTGACATCCCTAGTCTGACGTTCCCTTTGGCACCCCCAGGGTTTCACCCGCCCCTCAGCTTTTTACGTTTCATACGGCAAAAATGCGAATAAACCCATTCCCGCTGAACATTCATATTACCTGCATAGTAACTGCAAAAATCCCCATTTCCACCCACAAATGGTTTTCGCCCCTGTAAGGGAAGTTAGCAAGAGTGACAGTTTTGGAAGTGGGTGGTAACCCTATCAATCAGTTGCGTTCATTTGTATTAACCTCAACTCTATTAATTTTCAATATTGAAATGTACCCATGTTTTTAATTTATGCGTTTAGTTAACATTAAAATGGCTTTTGAGAATAAACCATGGTGTTTGCGAAACCAGGGATTTCTTAAGAAAAGGCCGGCTCACAATCTTCATATTCTCATTACCACACATCAATCCTCCTCGTAAATTGATTAAATTTGGAATGTTGGTTTTGAAATTGTGATTTGAGCATCGTGTAGTTCTTTGTTTTGCTCTTTGTGATCCCTAGAAGGCAGAAATTGGGAAATGTTTCACCGTCGTAAGATTTCAGCATTGGAAATTATGCTTTTAGAATCATCCATAATGGATACAATTGATTTTCAATTGGTATTTCTCGAAAGGATCGTCCTCCCCCAAATATCGAGTGATTTTTAGCAAGGTCGGATCCGTAGAACTATTAAAATTGTTCAATGGCTGGATGGATTTCACGTTTGCGGAATGCGCCGAGTGAAGTATCGATTTTGAGCGGTGACTTCCTTAGTGGAAATACTTTGAAACCCGTACATTCCTTGTAAATGTCATCAAAATCAAACGAAAATTGTATAATTCAGGCTTATTAGAAGGATATCACTTCGCCTTTGCAGTAGCTAGTGATCAAACCACTAGAACCCGAAACAATGGTTGGCGAATTTTATGTTTGCTATGCACAGGATGAATTACTGATGGCATAGCGATGAAATTCGTAACGGTCATTTACAGCTAAAATCCATAAATCATTCCCTTGAAATTTCGTCAAAAACCGATGAAAACTAGGAATAAAGTGGACACACACACACAACAGATAGACAGAATAACACGGAATGAAAATGTTCAGAATGTTCTAAAACACAAAATGCTACTAATTTTGATTTTGTAGAAAAAACCATTTCCCGAAAGTGCCACCCAAAGCTAAACTCAGAAGCAATAAATAAATAGAGCAATGGATTCCAGACGGAAAATTGCCCGAAGATATCTGCTGTAAAAGTGAAAATCACATTTTGTGTAAAGCAGTTTGAAAGTGATTGTTTATGCACAATTTTTTTTTCTGAACAAATCTCCTCTAGTAAAATCACAGGAGATTTGTTCAGAAAAAAATTTGTGCATAAACAATCACTTATAAAATTTACAAACAAATTTTGTAAATCCGGTACCTACGACCTTATCTCATTGAACATCACCCTATGTTATTAGGAGATGCTATCTTCTTTTCAATACCTACATTTGTCCATTGGGATTCTCTCCGAACGACGCTGCTATGCAAAATTCTGCGGCTGCAAAATAAAAAATTCATGTAGGCCACGAAGAATTACCAACACCATGATACTCAAGGCTTCATAAAAATATTCATGCCATAAAAATAATGAATAATTTTGTATATTACTCTCGATAGTGAACTTTTGTAATCGACCAATAAGGGCGAATTTAATTAATTTTAAAAAATACGTTCTTGTTTGAATATTTCAAATTTCAGTACTTGGTGTGCTCTTAATATTTAAATGTCTATAATATTTTATAATAAATCTATAATATTTTAATGCAAAATTTTCTGAATAATATTCTACGAAAACTAATATCTGAAGGCACGATCTTGTTGAAATGGATATGGATTATTAAAAACCGTCTTTCCCTACAACTCTACTAATTTGAGGGAGTTCAGGCAACTAGGACGTGTGAATATTGTGCTTGATGGATTTCAAGTTTGCGCAAGCTCAGCCTGAGCTATTGGGTGGGGAGCAACGGTAGGGGCACTTGGAGCATAACCCGCGCTATCTCATGAAAACTTCTTGAAAATCGAATGCAACACTGAAGAAATTGAGTTTGTCACATGGATCTGCAGACATACGCACATTATTAAGATTAAAGTAGGTGTTTTGGTAGTCTTATCTTATTGTAATTTCAACAGTGAACCAGTGGGTTCATCCTGCTATGTTCAAGCCAGATGGAGTTGGTTTTAGGTTCCATGTAAGATCAACAAAATCTGAATGGTCTCTCCTTGGGTGGCCACACACTTGAAAGTGATGTCAGAACCAAAAGTTGTGGCTTGAAGAAGTGGTATTTTGAGAGTCTTCGTCTCAGAGGATCATCGGAATACGATTGCCTGATAGCCTCAATGGTTTCTACTGAGCCACTACAGATCACATAGTTACCAACTCCCAACAACTGCCACTGTTGAACAGCCAATGTCAGCCCAGGTGAGGACAAAGACGACGAAGATGAAAGGATGGAATGGAGCTTTCACCAGGGGTCTCCTTGGGTATCCAAATGGCTTGAGGAGTGTCTGGGGAACAGAACGCCAACGCCAGGGTGCTGTTGCGCCACATTATGAAGCTAAATTTCCTTAACGAAGTGAAAACCGACAGAGGATCCTTCTTTTATGGCAAATATAATCATTTTCCCCTTCGAGTGTCTGCGATCTGTGACTTGGGAGTGCTATTGGATTCTCAACTTCCTTTTGAAACACATTACACTACCTGCTGTATTATCAAGATGTATAAGGCACTTCGTAACAATTTTAGCTCGGGCTACCCACTTGATTAGTACCATTGCGGTTATGAAAATTATTATTTTGAACAATTTAACACGGGCTCACTTCTTTCCCGGCGACAACTAATGGACTGACGTATTTTTTCATGTACTAAAACTCATAATTTTATAACTTATCAGCAAAACACTACCATTCCTTGCTCAAAAGCTCCCAATTTTGGGCAATATACCTAATTCCTATGATTTTTTAATGGCAATTATTTATTCTTTGATTCACTGAGCCCAGCGACAGCAATCATACTGGGATTAGTGAATATGAAATATAAAGGTTTTTAGATTTAAAAGAAGGTATTAAGATAATATAAACGAAAGTTTATTAGAGGAAAGAATAACGATAACTTGATAGGATTGAGATACAAATTTTGTTGTTGCGCCAAAAAATCAAGCATTCTAAACGAAAAGAAGAGGTCGTTGGGCAACAATTTGGTCGGATTTCATAAAATTTTACCAAACAAAATCTCTAAAAGTAGTTGAATTTGTATTTTCTCGCAGGATATTACCCCAAAAAAGTTATCAACAATGAAGTATACCATTTAGTATTATAACTAAAATTTAGGCTGAAACTTTTACTTAAATTTCATTAAAATGTGCTAAAATTAAAGAAAATCCAATTTGTTGGAATAGAAGAATATTATTTAAAACAAGTTTTTCCTCAAGAACATTAGCAGTTAGGAATGGTTTTACTAACAAACTGGTCGAATTTCAACTCAATCTAATAAACGATAAAGTAAACTTGGTACGATAATTTCGGAAAATTCCCTCATGCGGTCATGCTGCAGGAACTTTCTTTTTTTAACAAGGTCTTTGAAAAGCGAAGTATTTCTATCATAATTACCAAAGAGAGCCAAAAGCGCACAAGTAACTGCAACACGAACCATCTCCACTGCTGTTACTTGTGACAGGAGCGAATAGGTGAAGATCCTTCCAAAGCGTGGGGTATTTAACCCAAATTTCCCCATAAAATGCAAATGTCAAGGCGAAATTTCACCGTTTCACTAAAATAGCGGAGCAGTTTTATTTTTTAAGAACGAGCCGGCAATAAATAATAAGTTTTCTCGATGTTTATGGCTTAGTTTCCCAATTGTACAGTTGAACCATTTGTAGTTGGAGGACATTCAGAATATAAATCATTGGTCAAATCTCTAAAAATGTGCACTCGCCTTCCTTTCGGGATATTATAGATATGTTTGTCAGAAACATTCAATTTGCTTCGACGTACAACCGAAAAATCATATCTGCACTTCATTTCATATTTATATTCTCTTTTAAATTTAGTGAAAGTTCAGTCTGACGAATTTAAACGTAAAAAAAAGCTCTAGCTTATCTATTTAGTAACATTCCACTGTCAGAGTTTTCAATTGGTTTTATTTTATTAAATTAAATTTCAAAATTTTGTCGATTCAAGGTGAACACGCTACGCTGTAGGTTTCACAAACTTCAACGATCGATTGTACAGCTAATTTGAAGCTTTGAAAAAATGTCTTGGGATTAAGTTTCCAAACGCCAAGCTTTCGCTTAAATGAACTAAGTAAAATTCAATTTAACTAAAATGTAAAAACTTGAAACAGTTTGAAATGTTAGAAGACTCTAATTCTCCCTTTTTGTACATAAATAATAATAATAATAAATCGATTATAAGAAAAATGTATTAAACTTCATTCTAAGGTCTTGCTGCACAACTAGAGCTGTTCCTTAGCCCGCCAGTTCCCATGGCTAGCTAGAGTGATTTTTTTTCAAAATTTTCCCCCATAATTAAAATTTTAACATTTAAATAGCAAGTTGAGATAACCAGTTTATAGAAAAATTTGAATTAAATAGGAGAAATTGGGACGGCACCTACAGGTGCCTTTGGGCGGCAGAAACCTGGCATCTAGAAGTGCCTGACATCAAATGTTGTATTGGGAAGAAGAATGTACTGAGACAAATATGCTGAAGGTATATTCCCACTGAATAATACAAAATATAAACGTTATTAAATGGTTCTGGTAAAAGAAAAAAGAGAAAATTATATTTTGGAGTGAAATTCGTGTGAACAGTGGAGGAGCCCTACGTTGCAACGTTTGCAGTACTTCCTCGTTCGCTTGTGGCACTGTGCACAGCGGGGGTGCTGTTCACAATCTTCCAATTGGTGAAAAAATTCGCTGGAGTTGATTCTTGTTGGAATGTTTCTTATGGCCGGAAAAATTTTTGGCGTTGTCCCAAATTTGAATAGCCATTCCTGGACAATTGCTCTCCTGAAGTCACAGTATAGGCCAGTCATTTAAAACATCAAACATTGCAAAAAGTACTGTAAACTTCATTTTTGAATATGTTGTTAGGGTTCACCCAGATAGTACGAATCTAGATTTGCAGGCCTGAAAACCGCGAGCGACGTTTCAGAAATGCACGGCATTCCCCCGATAAGATGGGCGGCATTACCCCAATGTTTACGTTTTTCGTAATTTATCACGCTGACTTCATTTACAATCAAAACTTAAATTTGGTTAGTACTTCTGAAGGATGACGAAATTCTGCGTATATACATGAAAACTAATCTAAAAAATGGGACTTATATTGCTTATTTCCGATGCACAAGAAATAACATCAAACGATTCGGAAAAATACTCACTGCACTCACGTCAAGAAGGCTAACTTTGCAGGTAGGGTAACGCTAGAACCTATTTGGCGGGACGTTTCTCTAGGATCGGCGCTCATTCCCACGTTTCTGGTGTCGATTCAAACATCCGAAACAGCCATGGGCGGCATTACCCGATGTTAGTGGTAAATAGAGTAGGTAAGTAAACTGTGATATAGGCTGTGGTAATATAAGTGTAGTTAAGATAGGTTAAAATAAGGCTGTGATAGGTTAAGTTAGGTTAGGTGATAAGCAGGGTGGATGAATATCAAGTAGTCCACCCTGGGAGGCGGCCCCTCAAGTCTCCTCTGGGCTTGTGGGGTGATACTAGGGGACCGTATCCCTCATGGTTGGTTGGCAAATGGGGTAAGTCCACCCCCAGGAGACAATCAGGCATGAAAAGCGGTAGACATTGTCGAGCCTGCGACCATTCAAGGCTTAGGGTGGGTTGGACGGGGGATGGCTCACCTTGTGTGGGTTGTCTGCAGGCCAACTCTACCCAAAATGGTACCACGGGAGGAGGGAGCCCCAGCTGCCACAGATGCATCGTCGAAAGACAAAGCATCACAGGCCTGCCCTCCGTCAGAGGTTGGATTCGTGGTGGTAGTGAACTCGCTGGGAAGTAGATAGCCGTCCCACCATCCCCCACCAGTTGTTGAGTTGTGGGGCCTCTCGGGCATAAGGCGAAAGCTAGTTAACCCGGAGGCCTCTCCACAAAGCAACTCAAAAGAATTCTCCATGCACGGTATAACCCCTCATTCCCCTAATGCCTATCAGTGGCACCAATGACATCATGTTCTAAAAAGGGTACGCAATGAAAAATAAAAACTTCCATATTGGTAAAACTTTAATGTTACGGGTACTCTCTAGAAATGTACAACGACAACGGCACCTAACTGAAACAAATTTCGACCTAAGCAACTGTGTTAGAACATAAGTAATACGCTTAAGAATGTTACATACACCACGGAACACGTCGCTCAAAACAAAACAAAACAACCTTACAGAGTAATTGAGCTGTACATGAGAGTGAAATGAAATAATAAAAATATATAAATTTTATCAACATTTTTTTTTCTTCAAATTTAGAAATACCGCTTATTTTGGAGGTTAAAATTGTCTCTCTCACCTTAAAATACAATGAAACATGAACAACTAGATTACAATAAATAATAAGTAAGATTAATGGTATGACAATATTAATATTGTAAGTTTCAAACATAAAAATATATTAATACCTACTATCCAAACGTAATTTTTGAATTGTACAAATTTTGCGCATAATTCTTGTATTAAATTAAATTTAGTGTGCGAAGTATGGAGGTTCTTTGTTTAAAAGGTTAATTGGGGGTCGTGAATTGATTGACAAGTGATATTAATTTATCTAAACACTATCCGCAGCTGTAAGAAAACCGAGAATTTGGTTCATTCCATCGGTGAGGTTGTCAACGATTTAAAATGGCGATGTTTAAAATTTTACTGGATTTTGGAAACCAATCTCGTATTTGAGGAAGACATAAGTTGGATTCCCGAAAGCATGAACCAGGTTTGGTTGTTGTGCCGGTAAATGTAATTAGATGCAACGCACAGTGAAGTCGCACCTGAGGATGGCGCTGAGTTGAGCGAAATGTAATTTAGGAGCTTGTTTCCAAAAGGTACTAATGACCAATTTTTTTCAAAATCGAGTTATTACCTTCCCGGGGGTTTCGGGACCGAGTTCTTCATGAAAATGCAATCGGGTTGGAGCTAAAAGTACTATATCCATCGTAAAAGAGCACTTCCATCTCAAAAAGTACTATACCCATTAAAGAGTCACACACTGGCTACAATATTTTCAGCATAAAGTACTGAGTAAAGTATTCTGAGGTGCTATGTAAATGTATATCGGTACACCAGAAATGTTCGGCTACATGTAGAGCTTCAAATACCGACCATAAATGAAGCAGGCCGTAGCCCACCACAAGCGGTTATAAGGACACGTCAATAGAGACTTTTTGGTGGACGATGACTAGGAAACCGTGGTCGCCGAGTTGAGGCGAGCAGTTGGATGCTAACATTTCCATGACGAATAGCATCAAGGCCATGTTGAAGTCACGTTTAATGTGACGTCAAAATTCATTGGAAGTTGTATACTGTCGTTATTGTGGATTGAAGTTTGTGTTATTGAGTAGAAGTTGTATTTTGTGGATTGTTGACGAACAATGCGGACGATCGTTATTGCTATCGTGTGCAAAAAAACACTTGTACAATGCCGAAAACGGAATATGAGAAATAGGTAAAATGGGTTATAAATGTGGAAGGTTATGTTACTGCCAACTTGTCAAGGAAAGACGTATAGGAGAACAGCGGGAAACCGATTTTAGACGGTTCGTCATGACGAATGGGACGTCACGCATGCGCAGTCTGCATTTTTCTCCAGACGGTACCGTCAACGTCGTCGCATGAACTGCTCTCAAAAGGCAGTTGACGACCTACTCAGACGTCTCAAGAGGATTAAGCCCTATGATCTGTGGAAGTGAGTGCAGCCATAGTGAAATCAGTTGAGTGAAACCTCATTGATACTTAAATGCGTCAAATGGCACCACTACGATAAAAATAATAGAGACTTAGTTAGTCTCTCTGTAATTAAATCGAAAATACTATTATAAAATGTATGTATGAGGGGGGGGGGATACCATATCGTTTTTCTTATAGGATTTCTCAACTCTCAAGCCATTTTTGAAGGGTTTTCAATGATTTAAACCGTATTTTTTAGTTTGTTCATATCAGTTTTAATAGAAAGAATGTTGACAACCATGGTGAAATTCTGACGTGGCTTCCATAACATTGTCACCATCAAAAACTGACACTCACTTCGATAAAGCTTAGTATTTGGTGCCTTGTTTTTAGTGCATTTCGATTGAATATAAAGTGGTCAGCATCATGGAATTTGTTTGAATTGAAAGAAATACTGTTTTTCTGTAGAAAAAGTGGGGGATGGAGGAGGTGGGAGCTTGTCTTTGCAACAGCTTTGTAAAGATTAATAAAGTCCTTGACAGGAGGGGAAAGATTTGATTTCAAAACGTACTAATCCAGTTTGTTTGGTTTCAAAAAGTACTAAACGCCAGGTTTGACTCCAAAAAGTACTACATCCAAAATGTTGACATGTCAAAGCTCCACCTGAATTAATTGACATCCCAAAATAACTTGCTTCTTTTTTGAGATAGAGCAAGTTTTTAGCTTGTAATGGTTTTCCGTGAATTTCTCGGTTAAGACCGAAACGGATAGAGTGCCTTTTGTAAACAAGCTCCTCAATTACCAGCACAGATGCAATTAAAAACAGGTTCAGATCACTGTATCCTCTTTCATTACAGTTAGAAGCCCTGGAATTACGTTTTCTTGTGACGGATACTTTTACAGATGCTCTAACTGTATACGAAATCCGTAGTTAAAGATAGTTGCCGATGGAACTATCGGTTTTCTTTCAATTTTGAAAAGAGATTTGCTTCAACCTCAGGATTGTAACACTGTGCGTCATACGACTTTATCGATAATGGAAGAAAGATTTCAAAACACCTACGTGAAAAGGCATTCGCTACCACGCAATACACACGGACTTCCTCCCTTCAAACATCCAGTGTTTTTTTAATGCTCACTTGACTTAAGATACTCACATCTTCTTCCATGTTGAATTTTTCAAATGAGAAATTTGAGTCTTTAAATGTTCAATATTTGTGTGCACAGACTAAGAAACAAATCTTCAATAAATCGTTGTGGATAGAGAAGTACTGTTAGGTAAATTTTCCCCTAAATCTATTACAACAGATTTCCTAAACATACAATACATTTGTAACTATGCAAAAACTTGCTACAAATGTTCATATTGATGTCGACTGTTCAAGCAAGTTGAATCTCTTAAAATATTGACGATCTAAACAATACAATCTTAATATAATACAATGTTTTCCTTGTACGTTGCCTAGTTCTGTAAACAACTACCACTGACAACTTTGAATGACATAGATACACCGTCAAAATCCTAAATAATCAATTGTGTTCGATAATTCAGTAAAAACTGTACAACAGAGTTTTTTTTGGTGTTGTAGTAATATTAGCCCGCAGTTACATTATCACTATATTATATTGGGACTGTAGGTACTCCACAAGTTAATGTACAGTTCTGTATTAATTTAAGAAATCATATGGCTTATAGTGTGCAGAGTAATGGTCAACCATTATCCAACTACCTAGCCGATATAAAGAAGCAGTCAGGTAATATTAGGTATTCAATAACATCGTCTAAATAATGATACGAAAAGAAATTGAGAAAATAGGTACCCAGTAAATATCTTAATTGTACACAAAGATTCGTTGACAAATACCAGACAGATACAAAGTTTGTATATAACTAATTTCGTACGTTCTTAGTTAATAGCATCATCGATGTACATGAACGTTAAAATTAGGTGAATGAGAAATCTTAATAACTTGAACCATAATTCTACAAGCAGCAAATGTCTATACAACTCGGTTACCAAAGTTGAAAACACTTGAAAAACATTATAATTAATGAGAAATAACGTCAGATAGGTACATATTTGATTTTTTTACGTAACAGCTTTATATTTGTATTATAGCTGCCCTCTAGACCTTTGTACAATTTAACAAAAATAATATAATACCAATACCATTCCAACTAGATAATTACCTTGATTATTCTTGAAAATCGGCTAGGCACGAAATTACTGTTTAATCATTTATTGAATCGGCCTTACAATTTTATTGTTAAATAAATTTATGATGGCAACATATACAACATAATTGTTTCTCAATTAGAGAGATTTCGGGGCTAATATGATTCGATGAAATTGATTAAATGTTTTTAAAACTGACCAGTACACTGTGAACAGTGTTACTTATTTAATAAGTAGGTAAATTAGGTTTTCGAAACGTATTTGATGAACTCAAATGGAAGACTACGCTACCTTGGGACGAATGTTTCCATTGCGGCGATACAAGTGAAAACGGGTGTTCGTACGATTTCATGAGAAGGCAACCTTTTAAGAAGCCTCGAAGACAAGAATGTTCCAGAGTTAATACGTAAGTGGCGACATATGGAGATACAACCTATCCGCCACTACCTACGTAACGTAATACGCGTGGATGACGCGCGTTTTGTGATGGTTTAGCCGAAAAGCTTGTCGAAACAGTTGTGACAGTAAGGCTTGTCGTTCTGCTCCTTGAATGTGCCTTTGTTGAGCTGTTTCAGGCAAAAAGCGCACACGAAGTGTTCCGGGTGGAATTTTTTGAACATGGCCGTGATGCATCTACCTGCGAATCAAAATCATGATCTGTTACATTGAGTCGAATGGATAGATTTTAAAAAATATATCCAAAGAAAAAAGTTTTGGAAGATTATGGATAATCAACTTTGATAAAAGTCAATGGGAAACTCTAAGAAAAAATGAAAACTCTATTCATGCAAGATGATCGTATTTTTAAGCTTTTCCTGCACCTATTAATCTCATTAACAATATAAATCCGATTTATATTACTACAATACATTATTATTCAGGACCTAAGTTGCATAACTTTGTCCCACGTCTATTTTTAAAGTAATTTATTATCAATAAACAAAATGGTCACAGTAGTATTAATCGATAGGGTTAAATAACCCAGAAATGCAGTTGACACTACGTAAAGGTGATCCACTGGCCACAACCCTTTTCAATTTTTCCTGAAAAAAAGCTATCAAGGGAAATTTGGATCCGAAGAACCCAGGAGGAACTATCGAATGAGGCTCACCCAGCACTTACCATTATGCAGATGATGTTGACATCATGGCACAAACAACATTTGCACGTTTTATTGGTTTATTATTGAGGAGTTTTCACGGGCAGTAAACAAAAGTAGTGATGTGATAAACGAGAAAAATACTTTGTATATACACGGGTCCAGAAGCATTCTGACGAATATTGAATTTCAGGATTGGGACACAAATATGATCAACTGATCAATCCATACAGGTATTTTGGTCGAGAACCGAATTAAGTGCTCTATGCATATCTACTGAAATTCAATAATCGCTCTATCACCTGTGAAGCACGCACACTCCAAAGCTTAGTAGAAATTCAAATCATGAACGCAAGCCAATTTAATAATAAACCCCAGTGAAAGAA
Organism: Creontiades dilutus; assembly: GCA_031894815.1. NCBI lineage: Eukaryota > Metazoa > Arthropoda > Insecta > Hemiptera > Miridae > Creontiades > Creontiades dilutus. The sequence goes on along the minus strand of JAVIWC010000744.1, from coordinate 92,206 downwards.
TTTGCAGCGTTTTTTCAATGCAAGCTGTGGCCCAACATTGAGGCCATCATTTTGCCAAAAAAACACAGTTTTATCCGCCTGTGTTCAAAGAAATTGGGAGATTTGAATTGGCGCCAGCAGTTCATGATGTGTTAAGCCACAGTGGCAACCTACCTACACACTTCCAAAATCCGTGGACTACCCTAAAAATATTCTGTGGATTACCATAGTCCGTTCAAATTTACTATTTTGTTGTCTCGACTGTCCACATCGAAACAATTAATAGGATACAAGTTATTGGAAGAAAATCGTTGGGAAAAGTAAACAAATCGCCCAGTTGTAATTGTTTTCAATTTAGCTTAGCCAACTTGGACTCCCAAAACCTCTAAATTCCACACTAGCTTACAAGGTGGCGATCCCCTGCACTACTGTATGAAGTTGATGTTCAAGCTCCGAATATTCGGACGTCGATTATACTCAAACACATCGCTTGTTTTCTGAGATTGATTAAATGGTTTAGGTACTGGATAAAAGCAAGTATTTCATACTTCTGAATCAGATTCCACTGGAAACCCTTGCATTTTCTACCACAATTGTACACCTAATGAATGAAACAACATCACAATACTCTATGTAGATTCGGTAATTCATTTAACCTTTAAGAATGGAATTAAAATGTAAAATTGAAGATATCTGTTAGATTTTCATATTGAACTATTGATAAACTAGACCTTTTACAGTGATTTTACCTGTGATGGGTTTGTGGCAGCCTGCGCAGAGCGATCCTCTCTTGAGGTGGTAGTGGGTTTCACAGTAGGGAAGACCCTCGTGGTCGAAGAACGATCCTCCTTGGAACGGCTGGCGACAGTCCTAACAACCACGAACGATATATCATTACACAATACACGTGAATACACAACATGAAACCATTTTTTAGGCAGAAGGAACTCTTTGCCGTTTAGAAATCATAATGAGTAATTTTATGAAAATTATAGTGGTCAATGCACTATTAGCAGTGCTCCGTGAACTAATCTCATCCTACATAAAATATTGTCTTGAAAGGCATTTTCAAAAGAGTTATCAACTTCATAAATATTAATATCCATTTTTCCTGATTTAATTTACTCAAGAAGCTAACTTTGCAAATTTGTGGTTTTGGCTTGGTGGCGACGATATAATGTATACGTAGCTTGTGATCCAGCTTTAACCAATCAAATTATTCTTATGACATTAAAGACGGCTTCGAGAGAAGCAACCTCTAAGAAACCTTCAATATCTGTCCGCTTGCGATGGGGCGCTCCTGAAAAACCACAATGCTCATTAATGCTTTTTTTCGTTGAGAGAAAATTATAGAGGAAAACTGAAAAGTAAAACGTGCGTTCACAAAAAAATTTGAAAGTAAGTACTAGAAAACAAATCAACAGGAAATGTGATAACCCGTAGGTAGAACTTGATCCAAATACAATCAAGTAGATGTCTATCTCTAACAACATACCGTACACGCTTATCTATAGTTTCTCTGCCAACACAAATCTCTTTATTACTCTGGTGATGCAACGCTTTTACGAGTATATTGACTACTTACTTGGGTGTTTCACCTAATTTGTGGGCAAATGTAGAATACAGATTATACGCGTACATAAGTAGGTAGCTACGAACAACAGATTCGGCACTGAATGAAGATGCAGTAGGTATTTTTACAGTGTTCCTGCTTCACTGATCCATCATAATTACATAAATGATTATTTTAAAAGAAAGGTGCATATTAAAAAAACACAAAGACCATAAGACTATTAGTAGAATTCATGCTGACATATAAACGTTGAGTCCTTAGAAACGATCCTCACATAGGATTATAGTTTCTGGAAGAACTTTACATTTTCCCTTTCTTTAAACACTTCCACTGCAAGCACATTACAAATTGCGGCGATTTTGACCTGCTTTGTCAGACTGGTTGACGGTTTTGGGAAATCCTTCAATCCTCGTGATTTTCTCAATACAGTGAAGACCTTTGACTTCAAGATTTTTGCCATGGTATCCACACTGGACTACGATCGTTCACGCTTCAATCCGGCACACGTCGTGAAGGCTTTCTACTAAAGCTGGCTTGATGGTCTTGCTCGGTCAAAGGTTTTTCCATAAGCAATCCACCTTTTATTCCAAAACGCTGAGCTGCTGAAAGTGTGGGGTGTCTGTGAGGCTTTAAACTGTGGTGTACAATCGGCCGCGTATTGTTCTGTAGCCGCCTTTTGGATTTGCCTTCAAAGCCTAAGAATCAGCAATTAAGAGTAATTGGATATCATTCTCATCTATTCACGAAACCTGAATAGATCTATTCAATGACTAACAATGAAGGATTAGCCGTGATGAATGAAATTAAACTTTTCGAACATACCTGAAGGGTCGTCCATTTGTCGTACATCTGACCATCACTCTTTAACTTGTATATTGAATTTAAAGGAGTCGAAAGGGATTCTTGGTCGTAAGGAACAGCAGGTGTGCCGAATGGGGTTCCAAGTAGAGCTGAATCATCGCAAGGGAAAGGAGTTATGGGATGCGGATTCCATATCCCGCTTATGCGTTGAAACCCCCACCCCACCAATCAGTTCAATTACAAATGTGACGGGTAGAGTTTTGATCAATAGAGAAAATATCAATGAAGTGCTTAAAGCTTATCATGATGAACTGGATTCGTGATGGTCTTGATTTTTGAAAACATACATGAAGCACCAAGTCCGATTCTAATTTCCATATATGAAGACAATAGTTCAAAAATATGGTGAAAGTTGCAGACATTGCCAGTTTATTAGATTCCCAATCAAGCCTAAACCTGATTTGATGACGATTCCTAACATTTCTACTAATTTTTTCGAAACGAACACAACTCATTCCTTCCAGGTACTGATTGATCCTAGGTACTCACGATTCGTGCAACCAAAAGCGATGAAAGAAACTGCTCAAGCGGTTACAAATTTCTTGGAGAAATTTACCCACACTACCAAAGCGAAGATTTGCTTATCTTAAAGACTTTATGTATCATGCTTATTCGCTGAATCGAATGGTGACCCACTCAAGCCTCCTCTCTCAACAACTTGAAGGGTTATCATACCCTTTCCTCTGGTCGGAAGGGTAAAATCAGCAGATAGAGAATAGTATCTTGATGATTGACGTTTTCAACTCTGAAATTGCTCCTGAAAACTGCTTACTTATTGATCTAGGGTCACCAGGAGAATGAAAGTTATAAAACATTTGCATTATGAACTTGAGAAAACGTGGAAAAAAGTAGATTTCTCAAAATTTGATATTCGGACTAATTCGTCACATCTGAGTCATGTTGAAATTTTCTTATGTTGTCCTTGGGAAAACAGGAAATCTAACACCCTTTCCAACGATGTCTTCAAAATTGATATCAGAGAGTAGCTCAAGGGAGTTATGGACATTTCAGTGACGTAAGATCGGAAACAGGAAAAAAACGTCTGCCAAGTGGGTGTGGCACATAGCTTCCCCGTATCCATAACATGACTGTATAGATCATTGAAAATTATTATTGACTAAAGAACTTCGTTCAATTAGGCGAAGTAAATATTGAATTAGGGTAAATTTATTGTTATGCAGGAGCATAACTTGAGAAAATTATAGTAGGCATGTTCAACTATTGAACAAACTATAAAATATACCTAATAAGTCCGAACAATCCCTGAAAATTTCATCGAAATCGGTCAAGAACTCCCGGAGTTATGCTTGTGGCAAGGATTTCACGTTTGCGCATGCGCAGAGGCTACTATTGATCCGGGGGTCATGAAACTCATAGGGGACCATCTACACATCAAACCGAACAATCCCTGAAAATGTCATCGAAATTGGACTAGTAACTTCGGAGTTATGCGTAACAAGGATTTCACGTTGAAGCGCAGACAGACTATTGATTCAGGGGTCATGGAACCAAAATCTAACACTCCAACGAACGTCTAAAATTTCGCAAAATGCGGTCAATTTTTGAGTTTGGAGAAAAAAAAATTTCATTCCGACGTTTCCGCTACCTTAAACTCGGAAGCAAAAATCTCAAAATTGAAATAACTGGTAAATGATTCCTATTGGAAAAAAGTCAAGGAGGCATTTTTTGTTGGAAATAACCTCTGGAATCGACCCTTGGATTTTTGAATACTACACGTCTTACATTCTGTACTTGTTCCAAAGAGTCAAGTATGATTGTGTACGAATTAGTACGGATTTTGTACGAAATTTATGGTCGTTATTGGTGTTTTAGATGCAGCGGCCGAAGAAAGTAGCTCCTCCAAATTAGAATCTGCTGATTTACTGAGCTGTCACAATCCTCTTCCAGCTTTAGTGATGTTGAGACTAATGGTATGAGCTTCTGCCCTTTCATCAGCCAACAAATTAATGCAAAATCGAATACCTTCGAATGTATACGTGAACGTCGATTCATTTCAACCAATTTGTCAGAAGAAAACCTTGGCAAGGAAGTCAGCCTTTTCACGTCGTCTGAAATAAATTTCTCCCCGGTTCGTGTGAGCCAAACGAAACAACAAATCGCATTCTTGAAGTTACAAGCAATTTTCATCAATTACTCGATTTGATCAACGTTCAACTCTACAGTTGTTTTCACAGGTCCTTGATATTTTCTGGACAAAACGAGTAAATGACAGTATGGGAACGCTCACGTACACTCACTTATCATTGATGTACTTAATTTTCTGTGCAAGCTATGATATTGCTAAAACCATCACTAAAGCTGCGGCACACAATCTATATGCAATAAGTAATTAAAAACGCTGCAAATTCTTTCACTGGGGTTTATTATTCAATTGGCTTGCGTTCATGATTTGAATTTCTACTAATCTTTGGAGTGTGCATGTTTCACAGGTGATAGAGCGATTATTGAATTTCAGGAGGCACACAAATACGATCAACTGAACAATCCAAATAGGTCTTTTGGTCGAGAACAGATTTACGTGCTCTATGCATATCTCCTGAAATTCAATAATCGCTCTATCACCTGTGAAACACGCACACTCCGAAGCTTAATACAGATTCAAATCATGAACGCAAGCCAATTGAATAATAAACCCCAGAGAAAGAATACTTATTTACCCCACTAATAATATTGAATAATATTTACCTATATATCATCAACGTTTCATGCATATCAGAATGCTTCAACCCGTGTATCGGCTATAAACTACAAGTATCCACATCGGCTATCACTCCAGTATCCACATTCACTACAACTCGACGCTATCGGCATCACTAGGTTACAAACAAACGATAATAAACCAAAAACGCTGCAAATTCTTTCACTGGGGTTTATTATTCAATTGGCTTGCGTTCATGATTTGAATTTCTACTAAGCTTTGGAGTGTGCGTGTTTCACAGGATAGGGCGATTATTGAATTTCAGGAGATATACATGGAGCACGTGAATCTGTTCTCGACCAAAATACCTATTTGGATTGATCAGTTGATCATATTTGTGTGCCTCCTGAAATTCAATAATCGCCCTATCCTGTGAAACACGCAGACTCCAAAGCTTAGTAGAAATTCAAATCATGAACGCAAGCCAATTGAATAATAAACCCCAGTGAAAGAATTTGCAGCGTTTTTTTATTGAACCTCGATACCCCCCCCCCCCCCCCCACAATAAAAACATCTATAATTTATCAAGAGGAGGCACACAAATATCATCAACCGATCAATCCAAATAGGTGTTTTGGTTGTGAACCGATTTACGTGGTCTATGCATATCTCCTGAAGTTCAATAATCGCTCTATCACCTGTAAAACACACACACTCCGAAGCTTAGTAAGATTCAAATCATGAACTCAAGCCAATTGAATAATAAACCCCAGTGAAAGAATACTCATTTACCCCACTAATAATATTGAATAATATTTACCTATACATCATCAGCGTTTCATGCATATCACAATGCTTCAACCCGTGTATCGGCTGTAAACTACAAGTATCAACATCGGCTATCACTCCAGTATCCACATTCACTACAACTCGACGCTATCGGCCGGACATCACTAGGTTACAAACAAACAATAATAAACGAAAAAACGCAAATGTTGGCACCATAAATCGGGCCATACATCGGGAATGGTTTGACCTACGGACGTGGGGAGGGTCTCATTCGATTCCTCATGGTATGTTCTTCAAATAGGTAAACATTTAGGCCGATTCGACTTGTTTTGAGGTTTTTAGGGATTTTACAAAACTTTGACAGCCCTTAAAGGGCACTTTAAATTGAGTGAGAGAGCTGGCTCAAGAATTGAGGCGTCGTCGGACCAAGATGGATTTTTCCTGAAAATTTCAGATCTTTTGCTCCAGTCGTTTGGGAGAAATCGTGCGTACGGCGTACGGCACACGGACGAAAAAATGTTTATCGCAGATTTGGATTCTACACCCTTTGAAACGTAAACCATGAAATTTTCAAGGGGGGTTAGAATTTTTTTTCCAGAGCGATTACAATGGTTCATTATTGAATAATAAACCAAAATGTGAAAATAAGTGGAAATTAATCAATGCAATAAATTTCCTTATAAAAACACTTTCCGCCCACGCCACTTAATAGAAAGTCAGAAACACCCAACAACAATGAAATCGACATTTAAACCACATGATAGCCATCATGTTTCCTGATTAGCTGGCTTCACATTAATATAGCCATACCAGTTTCCACAGTTTTCTATGAACATTTTTCAATATTTTCCTCAAGAAAACGAATCTTGTTTCATTTTCATTTTCCCAAGATCTCACCAGATGGCGTAGACAGGCACTAATCATAGCCAACGCTGCATAATTACGGTACGTAATCGTGGAAAATGCATTTCTCTCAAATTCATGTATATTCTGAATTATATATAGTCATTTAATTTTCCTTCATTACTTGACAGGTTGTCACTGGCAGACAATAACCAGATACACTTTACATGGTAGCAGCAGTTGTTTTGTACGAGCTAATGTAACCAGAAATTATAAACGTACTCACATACATACACACCTTCCTTTCAAAGCTCCAGGTACTTGCTGATAGTACATTCAGAGGTCAGTCTGGGAGCTTATCTTTAACTTTCAGTGCCAAATGAACTCAGTCCAAAGTTTGTTATTGGGAAGGAAAATGTGTGTTCGAAATTTCTGGAAATTTTGGTGCCTAGCGATAACATAAGTCCAATCGCTGCCCGTGTGTCCAACGTCCGTCCCCCAGAACTTGACAACAGGAAAGTGAATATAAATTGTTATCTTCTTGCATTGATCAAATACGATATCTGCCCATAAAAATGAAATTCGTTCTGGTGAGTCTTCGGGACGCTTAAAATTATGAGGCCAAGACTTGATATTTTCGTAGTTTGAATCGCCTTGAGATTTACGAAAAAACCGAGCAAAAACAGGTCGAGGATTGTTTACGATTTGATGTTCCCATTTCACGAGGGATCTCCCAGATGGATTTCAAAACGAAATATTTATTTATCTCGGTGTATTCCGTGCCAGACCGCTTGGTCTCAAAAGATATTGCGGTTTCAAGTTTGGTCAGCAAATCGTTTATGAAAGGCTGGCCCTAAGGAATCCTGGAGAATTTTGAAAGAGGAATTTGGTGGCAAAAACAAAAGAACGGGCCAGAGTAATAAGCTGATTGCTGATGTTAATGGAGAAACTAATATCGATGAGAACAAAGCTAAAGGAAAGGTTGGTAATGAATTCGAGGAATATTTTTCTGTTGTGGGTGAAAAACTTGCGGCAAGCCCTCCAACGTAGCAAGCCCTTCCAACTTGACACATGGAGAGTTGGATGTGGGCCCATCCCTAAATTTAAATTCAAAACTGTAGACGAAGCCGGTTTGAAAGAAATATTACCCTCTTATGAATGATAACTCAGCACCAGGAACTGATGTTTTTTTCCGTAAATGTTCAAAAACAAGTCATCCTAAATAATTGATCTTGTGGTGCATATTATCAACAGTAATCTGCTTAGCCACACGTTTCCTGATGCCATTTAATTGCTAAGGCAAATACCTCAGTTCAAGGGTGGAAACGTAATGGTCTTGATGAACTATCGCCCCATATCTCTGCCGAACGTGATTTCTAAATATATCGAAAAATGGATTAAGCAGCAACTTTACTAGCACCTTTAAGAACATGATTTTGTGTTTGATAGACCATTTGGGTTACGCAAGAGAACGGTGGTAGATGAGGCTCTTGTCTCTGTGACCAGGGATCTTTGCTGACGAAGAACGAAACGCAGTGTTGATGCTGTTAGATATGGCTAAAGCCTTTGACTCGATTAATAGAACGCATTCGCTGAAGGTGTTGGGATGTAGTGGACTCACTTGTGATGAGCATGAATGGTTCCGCAGTTACTTGGAAAATAGATGACAGCTGGTATCAGTCGTCTCCTCTTCCTTATTTTCATAAAGAATTGGGAATATTCATCATAAGGAAGAGTATACTTTTTTGCAGATGATACAGCTATCTTGTTTTTGCAGATGATACAGCGAGTGAACAGGATGAAGATTTTGTCCAAGCAAACCATGACATAAATTTGATTTTCGATTGGATGTCAGTGAACATGCTTAGCCTGACCATCAACAAACCCAAATACCTCGTTTTTTCAAGATCTCCTACTAAACTTGGAGCATACCATTGTTTCACAGCTGTGGGGACGCATGTTCTAGCGGATGTTCATGCCCTGACACAGAGAGAGGGAGAGTAAGTAGCCTCAGCAAGATATCTAGGTGTCATCACAGATGGGACCTTCCCTGGGACAATCAGGTCACTTTACTGGTTCAAAATTAATCGGAATGACTCACCTCTTCTACAATGTGAGATACTGTTGAAATTGTGCAACTCTTCTAACTGTTCACAAATCTTGGGTGCAGATTCTGATTACCTTTGGTATATTGGTTTGGAACAACGCAGTCATGTGATCGATTACAGTCAACTAATCAGTTGCCAGAGAGTTATACTGTTTAGTTCCATAAATTGCTAGTAGAGTGCATTGGCATCGATCATTCATTGCTCATCCCCAATATTTCTGACATGTAGCAGATACGGTGTGTGTCTCAAAGTAGGGTACCTTTCCATCGATTTCGATATCACTCACCAACCCTTAAAAAAATCATCGTTATGATCATTATTAACCAACTAGAACGTTATCCTTCAACATATGTGTTTTCGATTGTTAAAGGTTTCTCTATTAGCTAATCATATGCCAAGTCGGCCCCGATGTTTTTACACCAGCACCCTAACAAATTTAGAGGCGTTTTTTTTGTCCAATAGCCCTTCTTCATTCAGCCTCTCCACGCAGTCTGTAATCCCTGTGTCTACATCTCGCTTGAAAAGCTCTCTCTATTTTCTCGCAATATTTTTTTGCACTTTACCTTCATTGTAGAGATTAGCATTCGTCACCATAAAAAATCCAACAAATGATAGCAGAGTAACATACAAAAATGTTTTCCGTTGGTTTATATCACAAGGATATACAGCAAGCAGTATTTACGTACTTTCGTTTTATTTTCAATTTCTTTATTTGAATGCACCTAGTCACAATATAACTTCCAATAATAGCAGCAGTATCAACCTAACAAATTGTAGTTATTGTAGCAATTGCAGTTGTAGCTGTAGCCTTACAGTTTTTTTACTCGAGTGTTGGCTCCTCCACTCAGTTCGGAACTGAGTTCCTTGGCGTGGGGTAGTATTCCGCTAGTTTACATTATGACCAGTAAAACTAGACTTTATAGTTATTATTTGTTAACTTGTCTTCTATATTCTGTGTTACTATTCGAGGAATACATCTAATTTTCATCTTTATTTCTTTTCAGTGTTGCCACCGACCGGAGAGTCAATGAAATCGAAAAATCTCAACTTCCACAAACCATGAAACCTACAAGCCAGACTCCAAGAAATATGTTGAACGTGTATGTATTCCTTTCCAGGAAATTGAGCAAATTTTCGCATTATATTTGTTAAATTGATTTGAGAGCATTACACGTCAAAGAATTAATGATTATACATTGTTTTTAATATTCATTTGATTACACATATTTTCTAATAAATATTCAGCTTTACAAAGAATGGAATTTTGAAGGTATATCTTTTTTATAAGATTTTCCTTATTTTGTGCCTTAAATTAGAAAAAATATAAATTTAACGGCTTTCATTAGTTGTTTTGTTAATTTTGAAATTTGACCAATCAAGGTAAACAATTTACGTTAAAAGAACTACCTTTTTTTTTTAATTTCTTGATTTTTGGGGGATGAAGGATTTTTAAGACGTCCTTCTGAAGCAAGCTTCGTCAATAGAGGGAGAATAATTCTAATATTCAATAAATCAATTATTATCCAGGAAGATGGGTGTGGAACAACCCTAACATGAGAAATAAAATAAATAAAACAAAATAACTGAATACGAATCCGTTTCAGAGCATTCTAAGGGCGTATCCGTTGAAATACAAGAGCTTTCTGAGCAATTTTTTCGAAGCTGCCCAGCCTCAAGTTCTTCTTCAAAATTCCCTGTTCTCAATGAAACATTTAAATTGAACATTTTTAACTCCTAGTTCCTTATTGGATTCAAATTTAACTGTCAGAAGATAAAATAGAATTTGAATAAATCAAACCACAAGAATTGGAATCTAAAACGCGGTAGATTACATTTTCGTAAGATTAATTCAATAGGTTTAAATCAGTTCCTTTCAACATCATTTAAGACGTAGATTTCGGGAGCAAATGAAGTTGATTAACTTGATGCACGTTAATAATAAATGCAAATTTCTGATATTAAAATAAAAAATGAAAGGTTGTCACCGAAGTAGGTTTTCACATCAACTGTCTCTTCCGGTGAGGTCTCATTTTTGCATGCCTTCAGACGCTCCAAACTTTGTTTCATGGATTACAATTTTTCAAAAAACGGGAATGTATCATAATTGTGATCATTACCCAAACCATTGAGGTTAAGACTCCACTTTTTGGTCCAAATACTTAAATATTCACTGCATCTTGTTGTTTTCTTGTACTTTTCTACTGTATCTCCCACTGCTAGTAGGGCTGTATCATCGGTTACGACTTTTGTGGCGTCAAAGAAGCCCGCTTATTAAGAAGTTGGAGCAAGGGCTCCAGTACTCTACCTTGCAGAACACTTGCGCCTATTTCGTTAGGACTGGAATACTCTTCCCCCTTCTTGAAGCGTCATTCAGAGAGGTACACACAAGATATCCATCGGTATCTCAAGGTAGAAAGAGTCAACGAAGTGATTAAAGTCTTTGCAGACAAGAGCAGATGTTTCATGAACCCAGAATTGGTGAATGTGCCGATTTCCCCGCTGAGGAATGTTAAGATATACCGAAATCAGTTGGTATTACCAAGTTGGTAAAACTCCGAAACACGCTGTCTGAATAATAATAGCTTTGAACAAGCCTCTTGGAAAATTCTAAGATTTGCTGGAAGAGCTCCGATTAGAGAGCCAACACTGGGCTTTCAACAATGCTACTGCGAAATGGCAGGAGTTTCTGGTAAATCCTAACATTTACTGCACTTCGGGGTTTAACAGTAACAAATCCATGAATCTAAGATCAATACAACTATGAATATTTTAGTATGATATTTCATTCAATAAAGCAGCGGATGAATTTAAACACTAGTACTTGCTACTTGATTGTGATAAACCATTGTTGATTTTTATCATAGCATTAGGTAATTGAAACTAATTGATTATACATGTGTAGCATCCCTGCTTTGTTTTCTCGTTCTTTGACAATCGTATAATATTGTCTGTTACGCTATATAATTCGTGACGGCAAATAAAAACTTTTATATTCTAGAGACGTGATATCTAACAGTTCACAACTAGAAGGTACTTTGGGACTCTCAGGAAGTTAATCATCTAGTCTAGTTCTTAACACTAAGACCAGTTTCGAAGTTTCAGTAATGTTTGTTTTCTTAGCGAATTAATGCGACGTTCATTCCGATTTTTCTTAAATTTCCCCCGACAGCCCGCGTCTTCAATCCGTTCATACTGGCTAGAAATCCCGTTGGGGGCCGAGAGTTGAAAATATACGCGGAGTCATTTAGGCTCGCCTGTCACATATTTGGAATTAGAAGTTGGCGCCGTTCCATCTTCCAAAAATATTTCCCCTAGTAAACGCCCTACTTCAATTTAACACCGCTGCTCAGAGCGGAATCCCCAAGAATCTCAATTTACCGATGGATGGTTTGCCCCTTTCTGTTAAGGGTCACGGTATACTTGTCGTATCAGGTCTATAATGAGGAAGTCGTATGCAGCCTACTTTTCTACGATGCCTAGTTCGACTAGATTGTGTCTACTAGGAGACCCCACGCACGTCGTATGCGTTTCTATATGATGGTTTGTCGTTGTTTATTGTACAAATAAAAAGTTTTATTATTTAGGAATGGAAACTCCAATACCGTAGAGGCCGTCTGCTAGCGAGTGATCAAAGAACTACTCCCTTCGAACCAACTACTCCCAAGAGTGAGGATTATGACAAGAGTTCAGATGACGGTTCACCAGACGATCGGAGTACACGATATTACGGACAGCGATTTCAAGGTCCGAGGGTGTTAGGTATGCACAGCTGCTATGATTTCTCATGAATGAAAAGTGAGAAAGAGCAACCTTGCTCTCATTTATTAAGAGAGGAATTGCCACCGGCTCTAAAATTATGTCAGATGAATGGCTGCGTACAAAACCCTGAGGAACTACGGATACCTGCACGTGAACCACTCCAACAACTTCATTAATCCAGCCAATGGAGTCAACTCTACCAATAGAAACCATTTGGAGATGCATGAAACACACAAAGAAGAATGGGACATACCTCACCTGTAAAGGCAGCTCAGGAAGAATGGTGAGCGTCTTTGTCTCCTACAAGTTGAAAATTCTTCGAAGACTTAACAAGCTCTTAGTGCAATAACAAGCAACTTCAAAACTTGGGAAGGTTTTTGGTGAGTTTTCCATAACATGTGACATCCCCACCATCCTCCAAGACCGCTTAATACACACATACATAATAGTACATCGCAGTAGACGCAATTGAACCAGGATCATGGTATTTAACCTTCTCACTGAACCTTGATAAATAATCCAACCTTCTGGACTGAGATGGGCATCAACAAAGTTTACGCCACACCTTTTTCTCCTAATATTGTAAATTTGATATATTTTCTAGCGATATCCTTATTTTGCACCATTACAACCTCAGTTTACGACTTACGTCAGAGGTTGTTGCTACGTCAAGCAAATTTGTATCTAAAACATCTTTTGAAGTTCGATATAAAAGTTTTGTCTCGCAAGGATTATCCTTTGTTAAAACTTGCCATTAAACAGTCCCACGTAAAACATACGGGGTTTTCGAAGAGCAAAACAATTTAAATAGATTGAGACATTTCTGAGAAGGTGAACGGTTTTTAATACGTAAATTTATAGCTTGATTAAGGAATGACAGTTTCATATTATCTCGTTTCCAGTTTCTCACTTTTCTCTAGCTGGTGAATAAATGTATACTTAAGATTGTCACGTTCAAGGATTAGAACCCAGTTTGAGGTATTAATATTTTTGGGCCGTAACAGTTGGCGCAGTCAGTAGGACCCAAAATACGAAACAGTAGTTAATTAAATCCCTGGAGATTCCAAAGACGGTAGCCATCACATTCCCTGACCAGGGGAGTATATAAGGGGGGTGCGCCGAAGGGGGCCCGGGACCCCTCCGAAATTTGGAAAATATAAATGAATATTGTATTTTTCGGTCCAAAATAATGTGTGTAAAAAAAGGAACCTTTGTATTAATCATGTATTTTTTTACACCTTTCCAAGTTATTAACTGAATATTATTTAGGCCTAAAATAGGTATGCTTTCCCCTGAGAAAAGTAGTTGAACATGTGATTTTCGACACCTGATTTGAAAAACTTTCCGGACCCCCCTATGAGTCGGGGGGGGGGGGGGTAAGGAATAATCCTCAGACCCCCCGTTTTCGCGGCCCCCTCCGAAAATATTACATATATACGCCACTGTCCCTGACGTAGTATCTCTCACTTCTTCACTCACTTGAGTCAAAACAAATACTGTGACAATGACCCCCCTCGACCACCAGGGAAATTTCCCGTGAATAGAAAGAACGCGAGGAATCAATATTTTGGGCCCCAACAAAAATATGATTTGGGTGAAAACAGCAAACGGATCTGGTTTTTACTTGATGTACTCCTTCCATTATAAATCGACATGGATGTTCCTAGAGCAAACCATCATGAAGTAAAGAGTAAACATCCAAACTATCTTCCAAATCGAATGGAGAAAATATTCACCGAGTAAGTTTCAACACCATATTCTATAACAATCAAAAACACTACAATTATCAACGATTAAGTTAGCTTCATTACCGCATCATCTAAGATTTTAAACTAAATTCCTACACGGCTACATAGATACATTCACGGCTACAAGCTAATTTTATTTCACAGATTGTTTCAAGTCAGAATATACTGACAGTTTTTGATAAGCTCCTAGAGAGACTCTTTAAATTGAACTTTTAAATATGTTCTGTTGTTACTGAATAATTGAATTAAGTATAAAATACACGTTCAATAGTGATTGGCCTGGAATAGTTGAAGACCTACTTAGCAGCACAGTTTTGAATATGTCAGTTTTCTCAATTCCTTTTAAACTATGCGACAACAATGCGGTCATTTAAAGTTATCACTACTAAACTCCAACAATTTTATATCTCTTAATTTGGAGCGTTAAATCCGTTTATTCTTGTCAGAAACGTTTCGTCCCGCAGCGGGGACTTCCTCAGTCTAACTATGTATAACTACTAGCATACTTTTGGCATTGACATGGTGGTGGCACCACACATCTCTTGTTGTTTATTACTTTTAGCTCTGTAGTTGACGTAAAACTGTTCACTCCTCCCTGTCCATGTACTCAAGTTGGTCATATTGCTTAGTTGTTTGATCTCAACTGCGTTAATTGGTTAAACAATTTTGTTTTGTTATAAAATCAAAAAGGGAGAGAGGAACTGCAGCATAATTTAAATTATTGAATGAGCGGATTTAACGCTCCAAATTAAGAGATTCGGAATGAATGTGGTCACTCCACTACCCACACCCACTATTAACAATTTTATATTATGGGAAGCCTTTTAGGGATTACAGAGAGGGAATATGTCCTTACACCCTGATTTGTGATATCTGTTACCATCTACAACTTTTAACTATTCCCACTTACAACGCAGGTTTTATTAAATCGAATAGCACTGTATCCCACTTTGATGTCAAGTTTTCATTAGGTACCAGAATCTCTAGAAATCTGCAAGACAGCCGCAGTTTACAAATTCATACGTAACTTCTATGTTGATCTGAGACTTTAAGCTTATCTGATGAAATGTGTGCAATTCTGATTGTTTTAGTCCCTCAAGACCATACAGAAAACGCAAATTCCAAAGTGGGGGCTCGAAATTGGTTATTCTTTTTAAATGCATTAAACTGATGAAAGCAATGATTCAGCTAAAGTGCTTGTACAATACCAAGTGAGTCTTAACATACTCAAATGGACTTCGTTGTTTCTGATAATTCAATAATGAACGACATTCAGATCTGAACGTTGATGATCTGCTGCTGTCTTAATTGTTGCAGTATCGAACTATGAAACCGATCGATCGGCTTCAAGCCTTTGAATTTTCATTTAGTACTTTTCCCAATGATTGAAGATGTTCGGAATTTAAATCAATTTGAAGATCAAATGCGACATTCAAACTAAAGTTCTCGTTTTTAAGGGAAGACCCGGTTTAAAAATGTTTAATATATTTGTGGCAAACTTCCTTCACTGCGTCAACACGAATTTCATCTATTTGAAATGCTCGTTTTTTCGTCTATTTTTCTAGCGTGGAGCGGAAAAAAAGGTAAGCCTTTTTGCCAACACATTTCGCTAATGGTACAGCAAGCGGAGTACGTGGGGAAAGAACGTGTTGGAAACCCTCCAACGAGGTTCACAGCCAAGATATGAAGATATCTGCCCCTAGGCCGGCGTCGGACAAGCAATTGATGAAAAATTTGGGAAATACGAGAGAAAAATCTGAGGATACTCTTTCCACTGTGATAGTTGATGTTTTACCAAAGTTCTGTTCCAGTAAAATGGTCTGTCAATTAAATGCGGTATAAATGGTCGAAATGGTGTGTGATGACAACGGTTTGACAAAGACATAATGATTAGTGATCCATCTCAATTGTTAGAATAAGATAACCATTACCAACCTAATAGCAATACAATTTACAGGGTGTGCAGGTAACTTAAAACCTCCCACTTATTTCCTCAAATTTCGAGCCGATAAATGAAATTCCAACTGACAATTTATTTTTTTCCCCGCAGAATTGAGACATAACAATACTGTGCACTGATCGTAGGTGCAAACGAGAGCTCAATGTCATTAACTTCGTTTTTCGGAATAGAACCTTACGTTTTTATAGCAAATTGGGAATATAATTAATATTTCATGGACAAATATCAATAGATTTTTTGAGTGCGCGATGACATACAAAAAGTGAGCAAAATTGAGACGTTTTTGCGAGCTCAAAAACATTGATGTGCCATTTTTTCATGGAATACAATCTCTATTCGTTAGCAATAAACTAAAATGAGGGTTTGCTTTTGGAAAAATGAAGGTTGGGCGTCTTAAGCACGTTTGCGCTTTCAATCAGCATACAATTTCAATATTTTTTTACTCTAACGAAATAATTAAGAAGACCAGCCCTTGAATGTGCTTCTCGTATGTGGTTGATATGCAATCGAATCGAATTGTAAGATAGTGAAGACCTTTCTGACACAATCGTTATGTTTGATTAAAAAGCTTACTAATTAGACAGTTGGGATGCTAAGAGTTAAGGATTTAGATTTCCATTCATATTCATAACAATATCTTCATTCGTATTCGGGAGACTTGAGGAAGTATTACACTATGAAAATACAAGCTGAAAACAAGAAAATGGTTATTCAACCTAAACGAAACAATCACATATAGCAATCATAATTAGTTGATATCACATAAAACGGTACCATTGCTTAAACTTAAATCATTAAAGAATATCAAACCACTGAAATTACCAGACATGCAGACAAAAGCTCGAAAATCTTAATTCACTTACAAGTAACCATTTTCTATTATGCATCAACCAGAGTAATAAAGAGAATCGTGAGGAGAGAAATCAAAACTGCCGTCTCCACTGTTTCGTAATAAAAATATCATTTTATTTCTATAATAATTACACGTGTATTAATACAAATTGAAACAGGTAACAATAAAATTTGGTTCGGTTGTGTTTGGGCTAACAGTGAAAAAAAAAAAAATAAATAAAATTGGTAAAGAACACAGTAAAAACAAAAACAAATAAAATTTTGCATTAAAATAACTTAAAAACATTAATAAATAGTAAATAAAAGAGAACGCAAGTTTTAATGAATATTTTCAGTCTTCCTCTTCTTCGTCAACGCCCACGCATTTAGGACAGACAGGTTTCCCTTCCATAGCGTAGAAAGATTTACCGGTAACCGCTTTTTTACAATCCTTTCAAGAAGAAAATGATAAGTTAGAGGTGCATGATGTTATTCAAATAGCACACACTGATAGCTAAAATCGAGCAACTGAATATGGAATTTACGAATTTACAAAATCTGCAGGTTTTTTCAAGAAAAAATAGGTAAGGTAACGGTACCGGTAGTGGCCACATTTAAGAATTTTTTTCTTAGTTTTGACAATTGTGGGCCAACAGTAGTACTGACTTTCTTCAGGACTCATTTAGAATATAGCCCGACTCTTCCCTAACATATCCATTGCCTAAAACTATCAAAAGAACAATTTTTTCTATTTTTTATTAATTTTTTCTCACACCTTTATTTTGATCTAGTAGTGGCCACATCAAATTACGAAATTTCCAGTAGTGGCCACGTGCATGTCTCAGTAGTGGCCACTTGACATTTTGCCCTCCTTACGTGTTTAATATCATTAAATTCAATACCAGATGAACAAAATTGATTCTATCCAGTAGAAGCTCTAGGATACAGCCCAACAAACGAGGAAACTAGGGACGGTCATATTGAGAAGTTTACCACAATTTCCAATGATGCTCTTAGTTCACTCCTAGTTCAACCTCTGACTACAAGATGACATGAGCTGTACCTCCTGCAAGTTTGAAGCCACTAGGAGACGGAGAAATCTTATTTCTCAAATATCAACTTTAAAATGGCCACTACTGGAGCAGTGGCCACTACCGGTGCCGTTACCTTAAGTAGTGTCTGTTTGGTTTGGCAGAACTGGAAATCAAGTGAGGAATATTATTCAGAAAGTGTCTATGCTCCACGTTAGGGATGACCATCGAAACATAAAATATTGATATATCGATGTTTGATAGTATCGGCATTAAAACATCGATGCCGATATATATCGTAATCATCGATAGTAGGCACAACCGATAGTATCGACCAAAAAATATCGATAGTTTTAGAAAAATATTGGTTAAAAAGTTTAATAAAATTTGTGTATTTAATGCACTTAGTAGACCAGATGCCACAATTGAGTTTTCAGAAGTTCAAATTTGATCTAAAAAGAAAAGTTAATTAATACTTATCAATAAATTATAAATATACACTTTTTCTGATTTAAGATAAAATATGTTTAAATTGAAACTATGTCGTGTGATGTGAAAAAAATGGAACTAACGATCGATATCTGATACTATTGGCCCTCGCATCATCGATAAAAAATATCGATATATCGGAAGAAAATATCAATATTTCGATAATATTGACTATCGATGGTCATCCCTACTCCACGTAGATACATCTGTACACAAATAAGGTCCAAGAGTAGAGGGCAAGGGAAATTTTATTTTTTTAAATGTCAAATGTGCCTAAAAACTCGCGTTTTTCCAAGTTCAAACTCAATTTTCTCAAAAACGTTCCCCCTAATAATACAAAACTGGTTATACCATTGAAAAGCTGAAACTTTTGCTCGAATTAAGGCGATCAATTTCAACCAAATACGAAATGTGGGAGTACGAAAAGATGGTTTTCCAGATTTGACAAAATTAACTTTTCGGGTTCATTTTTCTCTCTCAAGTTCTTTTAAAAAACATTATTATTAGAGACTAAAAAGTCAGGAAATTTAATGCGCTCTTTCCAACGGTGGACTTACGTTTGCTTTTACTCTTCATGTTAACTTTTATTTCAAATTTTTCCCCGGCCCAATTTTCTCATTTTGAATAGTTCACACGAAATATTATTATTGAGTTTTGTGAGGCCGGCGTCCGAAATTGAGTTTCCAAAGTACATTTCGTTGATTTGACATTCCCTATACTCTGATGTGAAAAATTAAACAATAATAAGACAGAAAAATCGTATGGTTAATTGCTGGGGAGGTCAGATTATGGCATAAAATTTATATCTTCTTGAAGAATACCTTCAACGTTCTTAAAAACTCACGTTTTTTCGCGTTCAAATTCAATTTTCCCCAACACGTTTTTTAAAGAAATAAAAAAGCAGGTTGTACCACTGAAAGGCTGAGACGTTTATGCATTTTTCATCACTTTTCACCAAAAACTAAGTTTCCAGATTTGAGAAAATTAACTTTCTGAGATCGTTTTTCGCCGTCAAGTTCTTTTACAAAATTACTGTTAGAGGCTAAAAAGAGAGCGAATTTAACGGTGTTTCGAATGGTGGGCACAGATTTGGTTTCACTCTTCATAGTGCCTTCCGGCCTTTTTAGTGACAAAAGATCAAAAACAGGAGAAAAACATTTAAAAACGAAAAATTTCGGATTTTTAGTTGAGTTAAGAAAAGTATAAGACGCACATTTTGTAACAAGTTAGTTCTAGAATAAGTGGTTGATGTTTGACGGATATAATCTGACCCAGTGGCGGATCCAGGATTTATGCAAAGGGGGGGGGCCCAACCTACCGGGGGGTCTGGGGGTATGGAAAAAACCCCACAGTAAAGCTGCGTAAAATTTTAAGAAAAGTAAAGGCAGAATGATGCGTTTTAGGCCTATATTTTCATATGTATCCACGTACGCCATATACCAAAGGCCTAGGACGGCGGCACGAGTTTGGCGTCCATAAAGCGGCTCTTTAGACGTTTTATTTTACGTTAAAAACGTCCTTAGTTATTGTGAAATAAAACCAGTATAGCTATTTAAGTATTTGAGAGACAACTATCAATTCAAATTCTAGTGTGTGTTCAAATTGTAGTGTTTTTTCTAGTGTATTTTTGATCCGCCTGGGCGGGGGGACGTGCCCCTGTGCCCCACCCCTGAATCCGCGCCTGATCTAACCAGAACATTGTAACCCTTCATGTCTGCCAAGTTGGGGTGCAGTATGGACTCCTCTCTTATTGTAATAAAAACATACAGGAAGCAATGATTAATTTCTAGACATTCATATATTACCAGCACTCTAATATCGCTAGAGATGGAATTTTCAAGATATCAATAGTTCAAGAACGGATCTGAATTCCAGAAATGCCTGACAACGAAAACAGCTTTCGCGCAAAGTGGCTGATCCAATTGCAATTTTGTACAAATCATTAAGATGACGTATTAACTGTCATGTCGTCGAGTGATTCGTGAGAAATAGGGGGCGCAACAAATTAAGGATTTCTCAAAGACCTTCTCAGAACAAATCCCCCAGAAATCCAATTGAAATCATTCTGCAAAATTAATTCAATATATAATATATAGGGTCTAAATCACTCATGACGAAATTATGGGAACTAAATTTCAAAGAAGAAAACGGAAGTGAAATGAAGAATGTTGCCTATTTCAACGAAATAAATGAGCTAGAATGTTAAATCTTTGTTGACGGTTAGGTCATCAGTAACAAACAATAAACGCTGGTACACTCGAAGGGAATGGGACCATAAATGCCATTGGTCAAAAAGAGACAGGGTTAGGGTGATGCAACCAATCAAATTCACGCGAAGTGAAAGGAGATATTGCCAGGTAAGGTGAAGGAGGTGTTTCAAACAACTAGTTTGAAAATTGTAAAGGGTTAATACACAAGCTGAATATTGAATGTTCAGTTGTCCTTTATTACTGATGATGATGTATGATGAAATAAATTTAAAATCGCAACTAATTTATTTCGTGGAAATAAACAACCAAATCAATTCCATTTGACGCCCTTTTCTTCTTTGGTTGAATGTTTACTACACCTCATGTTATTGAATGATACTCTCATAATCATTGAACCTCAGTTTCGATCAAACCCAATTTGTAAAATGAACTGTGCCTTGTTAGTATCTAAATACATAACCATCTAACATAATTCACATTAATACTAACCAAGATGATTGTAATTTCCAAATACAATTCAGCACGTAAGATCATGTAAATAATTTACTCGAGTAATCAAGCGTTTTCCACAGTACGTTTTATATAAAACTTTCAACGCTACTGTCACAATTTCACGTTGGGAGCTGTTTAATCCTCGCATTAGCAACGGTGGAGGTCCGCCAACAGAAAACGGTCTTGACGAATTTCGTTTCTAAATAAAATGGAAGAGTCAGGCACAAGCCCAAAAAAACATGTTGCCAAATGCATCAACATTTTTATTAAATTGGCTATGCACTTTTTATCGGTTGAGCAAGAACATTGATAGAAGGGAGCAATGTAAGCGTTTAAGCTTTTTGGTAAACATCCAAGTCCCGTGAAATGTGATGCTACTTTATAGTGAATGAGATTTCTAAATTTCACCGAGAAAGACAGGAAATGAATGAAGATTCGTTCTCTAACTTGAATTTTTAAATAACTCAAATAACTCCATTCACAGTGATATGATCGATTCATGTACGATTTCACGTTATATTAATATTGATATTATCCAAAATTAGTATGGATTCGCAGTGGAATGATTTATAAAAGAACTTGGTTCAATAAAGGTGACAATATCATATATATCAGTGATTCTCTAGACAATTCGAAAAATTGAAATTCGTTTTAGAGTTGGTCGAAAACATGGCAACGTTGATTTTGAACAAGCTCAAAGACAATTTTGAAACAAGTTTTGAATGTAATGAAATGAATTTTGGAAATCATTGAAAAATCTCATAAATTTCTACGATGCCAGAGTTCAATTTTACTCCCATTGAATTGAACAAACACAGATTTCTGACTAGAATTCAAATAAAGATGGCGAAAAGAGCTGGTATTAATCGTTGTTTCGGACGCTAACCTCCAAAATTGTCGGTTATTTTTGATCGTTGGTTTATCTAAACCTGAGTTTAGGAGCGAAACCGAACATCGTTGTTCAACAGCGAAGAACTACGGTTTATTGAGAGAAGTTTAATGATCGAACATTTTAGCGAAACAGGCCCTAATTCTGTGTCATTTCTTCAAGACAGATGGAAGCATTAAACCACCATCGTCAATATTAAACTAGGAGTGGAGCCTGTACTATTACACTGCCCATCCAACTTGACAGACATTCTTGTCGTATTTCTCAGCGTTATGAATCAGCCTATGCCTGTAGGGGATGTCGTTGGGATCAGGGCCCAGACCGATACTCACTCTGCAGACGAAGCAATCCGCGTGCCACTGGGTGCTGAGGGCGGACACGTAGTTCTCCATGATGGGCCGGTTGCAGCCGCCGCACTTGGGGGCGAACATGTCGAAATAATCTTCCCGGCAGTACGGCCGACCGTCCTTCTCGTGGAAACCCTCCTCGCCGAACTGCTTCCCGCACTGGGCGCAGAAGAAATGCTCCGTGTGCCAGGTCTTCTCCAGGGCTGTCACACATTTCTGCACACCCAACAGTCAAGATTTATTGCCAGCATTTGATAATTATGATAATGCATTATAAATATTGTTCCTCCAATAAAAGTATAGCTAAGACATTCCTAACCATCTCTATCCCTTTTGTCGTAATTGAATATCTGCTGTTCTCAATAAATTATGCAATGATTTTGGGAATCACAATTTGTGCATTGCACATGAACCTCGACATTTCAAAAGAAGGAATCACGATATTTTTTCTAAAATTCAAATTCTACTCTGAATTGCATTTCTCCATCAATTGTTTATTTGTTACATCCTTCCAAAAAAACCTTCAGTATCAGACAAGGTTATTTAATAACAAAGTGAAGTGCAGGAAAAACATTGGGTAAGAATTTTCAAATGTCTCTTACTACATGTAGAAACAGCAGGAAAATTTTCTAAAAAAATAAATCTCAATTAATAGTCGTCATAATTCCTATTAAAAGATAAACTGAAGTTTTAATCATTCCTAATGGATTAAACAATTTTCCTCAGAAAAAAAAAAAAAAAAAACGCTCAAATATGGTTTGCGTTTATGATTTGAATTTCTACTAAGCTTTGGGGTGTGCGTGTTTCACAGGATAGGGCGATTATTGAATTTCGGGAGGCAATATGATCAACTGATCAATCCAAATAGGTGTTTTGGTTGAGAACAGATTTTTGCTCTATGCATATCTCCTGAAATTCAATAATCGCTCTATCACCTGTGAAACATGCACATTCCAAAGCTTAGTATAGATTCAATTCATGAACGCAAGCCAATCACCACTTTTCCCCAGTCTTCCCCGTTTTTTATGGTTAACATTCGTGTATCTGCAATTTTAGGAGTTCACTCCAATATCCACCCCACTATGTGCTCTGGTTGAATCAACAGATTTTTCCAAAATAACGCGAATGTTGGTTAAATCGGGCCATAGACCGTTTATGAACACAGAATGCGCTCACGTAAACCCTTGTTAGGAGTACAAATTTAGGCCGCCTTGACTCCAATTTTATCCACCGTAGCTTTCATCTCTGTTAACTAGCTCTCCTCCTCTGAAATTTGACTAAAATGGTCAAATATGAAAAGGTCAAATTTTTTGTAGTAATCTTTTGGGAGTGACGTCTAACAGGGGAAAATTGTTGTTCGTCATCAAAAAACAGGGCCGGAAAAACAATCAGAATTTCTCCAAACGGTTTACCTTATCGCTTGTCACTCTTTAAAAAGGTCAAAATACCTTCACAGTAAAAAAAAAAAATTTGTTAGACGTTACTCAGAGTTTTTAAACATTCTTAGCTTGTTTATGGCGTGAGGATTCCAAAATTTGTGTGCATATTCTAAGGAAGAAAATTGATCAATGGAAAAATTATCAAAATTACAGATGATCTGTTTTTGCAGGATAAAACGGAGTATTAAAGTGATTTAAAAAATATTCTTTGACAACCGGCAGAAATTGCAAATTGTTCAGTCTTCGAGGCCGTTTTTTAAGAAAAAAGGAAAAATAGAGGCGTTTATCCAAATATAGTGTTTTCTATTGTTCCTGTATTGTCGTAAGAGACACTTTTCAAAAATGCAAAACCCAAATTTTAACCGTGCGAATTTCTGACTTAATCGATGTGATGCAACACTTTTTTCGATGTGTGTATTTGGGGCATATCGCAGAAAAGGTTGAACTAAAAAACAAGTTGGGTGTGCCACGTAGCTTCCACGTCTAGGTGACTCGAAAATATAGATCATAGAAACGTTTTAAAAAATCTTGGAGGATGTAGAATATAAGCTAGTTATAACGATTCATCGGAGAGATTTGCCACGTGAGAAGATCTCGTGAACATCACCGCCTTCTGGAAGAAGGTCGACAAGTATTGCGGGTCTATCAAGCTGATTCTATAGGTAAGCGGTTAGAGAGCGATTGACCGTTTTCCCTGACTATCATGAAAATGTGAGCATGTTTGGGCTTCTAGAACCGGAGGAAATTATGCTCGGTGGAGTTTGGGTTTACGCAATGTATTTATTTGTGGCCAATGTAACTCACTATCATTAAGGTGATCATTCACACCCAAACCCGTACATTCCCTGAAAACGTCAACAAACTTGCGTGAAACGTATAGGAAGTAGGGTTGTTATAAGTTCGCCCATGTGCAGCAGTTAATAATGATACTGTCGTGTTGAAATGTATACGAAATTATCAGACCTTTTTTGCCTCTGACTACCCTGAAAATGTTGAGTATCATTGGACTTCTAGAACCTAAGGAAATTATCCTTGGTGGATTTCATGTTTGCGCCTGCGCAGGGTGATGTATTCATTTGTGATCAATGAAACTCATCATCATCAAGGGGATCTTCCACAGCCTAACCCGTACATTCCTTGAAAATCGCATGAAACTTTTAGCAATTCGGTTTGTTACAAGGACTACAAGTTCGCGCATGTGCAGTAGTTTTCACGATACTATCGCGTTCAAATTGATATACGATCATCAGACCGTTTTCCCAGACTACCCTGAAAATTTGCGCATGTTTGGACTTCTAGAACCTGACGCAATGATGATCGGTGGATTTTACGTTGGCACATGCGGATTTGTGAGCAACGAACTGATAAAGGGCTGTCAACAGTAATAGTGCAATAGCATAAGGGTGATTCCTATTTTACGGGACAATCGCTGTCCTTGATTGATAAATAATTTTCTGTTCAACTTTTTCCAAAAATTATTTTTGTAGATTTTATGTGGTAACTAGGCCTACTCATGGCTGTCATTAAGTTCGGCTACTCTTCACTGTACATGCCGGTAATTGATCAAAATGTACCTCTAATCTCATTGTCATGGTCTGTCCGTGAGTCAGAATTTGAACTTAATCCGAAATTTTATCCGCTAAAGTACGTTTTACTGGAAATATTTTAACTAGTATTTTTTTAGGATTAGTTACTGGATGTTGGTGCGCTTACAAGTGGGACTAACTTTTAGATAGTCTGTACGAATCAAGTGCTCAAAGTTTGTCCCAAGGATTTGAAGGAAATCATCGTAGCTCTCTCAAATGAGCATTTTTTGGCAATTCAAAGTTTGTTCAGCGTTGGTAACCCTGCCCTTTGAGGAAACACCATGCTTCCGCCATTTCTATACAGTTGGAGCTCAAAAATGAAGTTAGCCGTTTGTAAAACAGGTGTGTACGTTTCACACTTCTCATTGTTATGGGTTTGAAAATCACTCTTAATCAATCTTATTGATTCGTTTAGCATTCATTTTGGGATAGAGATGTAAAAACTCTATTTAATGCAAGTTTCAATTCCTATAAGTGTTCATTAGACTCCTAATTGCAGAAGGTTAATGTTGATTTCTCATTGTCGTGGCGATTTTAAACTTCATTGTTGTGGCTACACAAAAGCCATAATGATCGGGAAGTACTACATGATGAGATATAGTTAATTTGTAATTGAACTGAATGCTCTACGAATTTATCGAGCAGAAATGAGGCGAGGAAGTGAACTCTTTTCAGACGAAAGGAGTAATTTTTGTGGCTGAATTAATCATCGTTGCCAAAATTTATTGAACCGGGGATGGAAGAAAGAAGCTTTATCAGAACTGAACTCCATTGCACAATTGTGACTTAGTTCTTTTAAAGAGATTGACTTGAAAACATTTCTGGCGATGAAATAGATGCTGATCATTGCAAAGGAGAATGCATTACGGTTCCAAATTGACGGCACTCTTCATTCAACCTATTGAGAGACAACAGCTATTCTGGGACTTACTTAAAGGATAATTAGCTATCTAACTAATCATCTATATCCACATTCGAACAAATTCGGCTGCCTGGCGGTTATTGACAAAACATTGCTGAATTACAAAGGCCAATTTTGACTGAACAAAAATACAATGAATCTACCCAACAGTATATCAATCTTATTTTAAAGCATCTATTTCGACTACAACTTGACTCATTTAATGTTTGAACACCAACAAGAAATTAGGTCACTGATTCTCCAATAATTCAAGAAAATATCGATTCTAAGTATCAAAATCTACATTATTTAGAGTGAGATACGAAATTTGATTTTGTTTAATTTACAAGCACTGTAAGAGTAGCCGCTCATTACCGTCAACATGGTTGTGAGAGAAAAAAAGGTCTCGGGTGAACCAAAACAGAAGTGCCACGAGAGAATTTGAACAAGAAGGTTCTTTACGAAAATCGATGTAATCATGATTTTATCTCTACATATATACTAACTGTTTTTAATTGTTTTTTAACCTTTTTTATATTATAGAATATTTTATATCGTTCCAGTAATTGGAAGGTGCATCTAGTTTCCAATCTCTCTCGCTGAAAGCATACGTTCAACTGTCGGGCACAGAAGATGCTGCACGATTTCGAATGATCTTAGCAAACTTACTCCTCCTGAATGATCCATATTCATCCACATTTTACTATTCTAATTTAATAAATGACTAGCAGGTGTCTACCAACCTAAAATCTGACATAACTGACAGCCACAATCCGTAAGTAAACTAAATTATCATCAAACTGGATCAGAAGAATGGAATTTCTTTCGTGCGTGATATTTCAATTGCCAAGATATAAAATGAAATTTTTTAAAATTATTTGCCAATCATATTTTCTCACATTTTGAAGATGATAGTTTTATTTATCGAGGTTCGATGAAAGAGAATCTATTCTAGGTGTAAAAATGTGTTTATAAGCCAATCAAGTGACACACCTTTTAACGTGATTTCCCCGAGATTTGGTTTTCTAGTTTGAATTTTCGAACCCATTATGCCCTTGAAAGTGAACCAAGAAATGGACAAATTTCTTCGAGATGATTGTATTGGTTAATTATTTAATAATCAACCGATACATACAATTAAGCCGAACAATAAATGTTGTGTTTATTATGTTACTTTAAGAATTTGCTAGAAAATTAGAGTTTTATATACTTTGTAGAAAATATGCTTATTAACGTGTAATGTAGTTTTTTTTTTCAAGATCAAAATTGGCCTTTGACGTTGAACAAAATGATACCCAACAGGCATCCAATGATTTTTCAGTCTTGATTAGAATGGAGCATGCGCACACATTACGTACTTACCTAACACCTCAAGGGCCAAAGAAAAGTTGTGTATTTGGCTTGGGAATGCACCACTAGAGAACTCCCTCAAAACATGGGTTTACACCCAAACTAGATCTCATGATGAACTTCGATAGTTGTTATTGATTTATTTCATAAAAAATATGAATATCAGGGAAAAAACGCTGAAATTTATATTATTCAATTCATTTAAATTTCTAATTTGGAGTGTGCATCATTATTGAATTTCAGGAAATATGCATAGAGCACGTAAATCTGTTTTCAACCAAAATACCTATTTGGATTGTTCAGTCGATCATTGTGTGCCTCCTGAAATTCAATAACACTCTATCACCTGTGAAACACGCACTCCCAAAAATTCAAATCATGAACGCAAGCCAATTGTAATAAACCCCAGTGAGGAATTTGCAGCGTTTTTTATGGTTATCAGAATACTTCAACCCGTGTTTGGCTATAAACCCTTTTAGAAAATCACGTTCAACATCACTTTACTGTAATCAAATCAAAAACAAAATAAACCAAAATAACGCAAATGTTGGCACCATAAATTGGGCCATGAACCTAGGACCTGGGGATCATTCGATTCCTCGCGGAAAGTTTTTCAAAAACGTCAAATTTAGGCCGCCTTGACTTTTTTTGGAGTTTCTAGGGATTTTACAAAACTTTGACAACCCTTAAAGGGCACTTTAAATTAAGTGAGAGAGCTGGCTAAAGAATTGGGCCGTTGTCGGACCAATATTGATTTTTCCTGAAAATTTCAGATATTTTGCTTTAGCCGTTTGGGAGAAATCGTGCGTACGGCGTACGGCGGACGGACGGAAAATTGTTTATTGCAGATTTGGATTCTACACCCTTTGAAACGGAAACCATGAAAAACATGCAGGAGGGGTTAGCATTTTTTTTTTCAAGAGCGATTACGATGCTTTATTATTGAATAATAAACCAAAACGGAAATTCAATACCCAAACAATTCGCTAGCGTTCAAAGTAGTTCCTTCAATACTAACACATTGGCACTTCTAAGACAATTGTGAAGGGATTTTTTTTGTGTTTGCACAGATAATCATTTCCAATGATAATCAATTGAACAGGATGTCGTCATGGAAATAACGGATCAATTGCACTTTCATACTAACCACTAATTAATTCCTTGATAATTTTAATGTTTCAGTGTTTTGTGCGTCCCTGATTTTATACCAAAGATCGCTATACATAATGTGATGGTGTGATTGACGTAAATGTTTAAGATCAGAACAAAGTTTAAAATTGACGAAACATTTCTTTGACCTATGCGCATACCTCATTCTATTCAGGCTTAGTTTAGGGTAGGTTAACAGGGGTTGTTACCTTCTCAGATGTAACTGTTTGTTATATCTCGTTTTACCTTTACCTTTAACTGAATAGGAGCGTATTTTGAAAACATAGCTGCTAAGTTGCTACAAAAACAAGTCCAGCCTCAAAAGCTGCATTGTGTTACAAATGAGATGGTATCAACCCTTGATCGTAGAATTAGATAATGTGTATGGATGGGGTACTTACGTCTAGGATAGGTCCGTTGCAGTAGGCACATCTGGGAGAGAAGAGATTGTGGTAGTCAGGTTCGCAGTAGGGGTGGCCATCTCTCTCGAAGAAGTTCCTGGTTCCAAGTTCCTGGTTGCAGTGAGTGCAGACGAAATGTTCAGGGTGCCAGGTTTTGCCCAGGGCTGTGATGACTTGGCCGACAATGGGCTTGTCGCACGCTGAACAGCAGCCCTTCTGCGTCGTGTTCACTCCTTGTTTGCTCATATCCGCCTGTAGGCTGTCGAGCATGCAATCCAACTGCGCCGAGCCTTCTGACCTCTTCCCACGAGTGGGTTTGGCGTACGTGGATTCGACCGCGGGACTGACCTGTCACAGAACTCACCCTTTTCAGAGGAAACCTCTGAGAAACCTCTTTCGGAAGGGAATGGAGGCTCTTCCGGGAACGAGGTTGGTTCAACGCGGAAAACCCGAGACCCAGTGAACCTAAATTTCGGATGGTGACCCCCAAAAAAATCGCTCGAACGACTTTGTCGGTGCGTCTGGTGGAGTTGCGGATTTTACTTTGAACGCCCAACACAAGCTTGTGCCCTTCTTGTCGTCTCCCACCACTTTCTGGGTCGGCTTCCTTCTCTTCTTCCCCCTACCTTTCGGCTTTTCTCTATTTTGGTCAAACCCAAGAAAGGAGCTCCTATCAGGGCAGCACACATACAACCAACGGCTCCCTGTCCCTACGCACGACCGCCCCCTCCCACGAGACCTACAGCGAACAGACACACTCACCTCTTATATATCACCACCTTCTCTCGACCTCTTCATCGACAATCTCTCTCAACGGGCCCCACTACAAACAAAATATCTACTTACACCGAAACGTATGCCAAGTCGCTTCACCAGCCTGGAATAGCCTTGAAACAGCAGACTGCGTTGACACCCTGCTCAATTCATATTCTACTACTGAAAACCGCCACTTAGAACGAACAAGAAGAACTTTTCAAGAAGAAGTTTCTGGACTTTACGGCTTGCAAACATTTGTAGATTAATACTAAAATATGATCGAAATTGTCAGACAATAAAACTTAGTTGATTTGTCATTTTTAGCCTTAATTAACTTATTGAATTTATCTACCGGAGGAATACAGGTGATTTTTCCTTTATAAACTTTATTTTAGCACTCCCTTTTCAATCCCGACGTTTCGCAATGACGACGTTGCATCTTTAGGGGATCTGTGAAGGTGGGGGGGGGGGGGGGGGGGCAAAGCAGGTACCATACTCCTGAGTCAGGTGAACAAAGTACCCGGTTAATTCTAGAGCTAGGTACATTGCAGCGCCCTTGAAAAACGCTGCAAATTCTTTCACTGGGGTTTATTATTCAATTTCATTCATTTGGCTTGCATTCATGATTTGAATTTCTACTAAGCTTTGGAGTGTGCGTGTTTCACAGGTGATAGAGCGATTATCGAATTTCAGGAGGCACACAAATACTATCAACTGATCAATCCAAATAGGTATTTTGGTTGAGAACAGATTTACGTGCTCTATGCGTATCTCCTGAAATTCAAAAATCGCTCTATCACCTGTGAAACACGCACACTCCAAAGCTTAGTAAAAATTCAAATTATGAATGCAAGCCAAAAGAATGAAATTGAATAATAAACCCCAGTGAAAGAATTTGCAGCGTTTTTTGTGTGAATTAAAGCCTTCAATTTTGCTGTGCACACGAAACACATATGAGGAATATAATTGTTCAAAGGTATTTATTTCCTGAAGTTGAATCATTGTCACGTTAGGAACTGATTGGGACGGTAAAATCACCAGTTGCTTCAAGTATTACAACACTGTGAGTGCCAATTGAGATGTTACATGTTCAACTACTCTACTCCTACCTTCAACTCGTTATTCACAAAGGAGGATATATATATATATATTTTTTTTTTAATTTTCAAAAGCGATAGGATGAAAATAGGAAACTGAAGCCTGAGAATTACAATTTAGTGCATTGTCATAAATTCTGAACATGCCCCTGTATCCAGCTTTATATGTTACAGTAAATGTGCGAAATACGTTATTATATGTAATGGCTAGTTGTTCCACAGCATTTAACGGAATGTTGGACAGTCAATGAATGAAACGTTAATGTCGCAACAGTGAACAAACATTGTCTATTCAGTCTATATAAAGACTGAGGCCTCTTAGCCAATGTGTAAAGTAATGGGAAAGTAATAAGAAATGGGAAATTCTGAAACTGAAATGGAAAATTCTGAATTTGGTTTGGAAAATTCTGAAATAGGTTCGAAAATTTCTGAAATTGTTCTGGAAATTTCCGAAGCTGACTTGGAAAAGCTATATCTTCTCAGTTCAAATCAATTTTTGTTACTTTCGGCGAATCTTCATTATTCCGAAAAGCTTTGAATCTTTAGAAATACACTAACGGTAATACAAGTAAAGGTAATCGCAATTTTATTCAAATATGAAAGATTATTACAGAAGGACATCAACCACATTGGTCAAAGAGTAGGTATTTAAAACGAAATCAACTGGGAAATGTTTGGTAAGGAGATTTACCTTTTATCAATATCAAAAGTGGAATTTAAAGAGTGGCAGAATAATTTATTAATCTATTTCATACTTTGGCGTTATATAGCCGGCCTAACCATATTACTTAACTCCTAGTCAATGTGTGAAAGAAGATCGAAAAAGTAAGAAAATTGAATACATCGTCTAAAAAGAACTGTCATTCAACAGAATGCCCAGACATTACATAACATTTCTGTACTATAACATAAATGCAAACTAAACGTTAGGAGACTGTAGGAAGGAAAATAACTAGATGGATCCGACTTGTGACTGGTGTCACGGGAAACACACAGATAGGAACAGCCACTTGACAAAACCAACTACCTGACAAATACTAATTCATTGGCAATGATTCTCGAAGAATCATCCAAAATTCCGTAATTGCTACAAGGCATTAATAACGAGAAAGCGGACTTGGCATACGTCCACCTGATTACCGCGGTGGGGTTATCTGAGGTCGAACGTCCCAACGAGTTAGGACGTTGGCACGCTTGTTCGGGCGTTCGTGAGGATTGACGCGCTACCCACGAAGATCATCAGTCAAAACGTCCGATGAAAACAATCAGTTTCCACGCGGCAAAGTCAAAAATATCTGGTAAATACACTTAGGTAGATACTGTCTTGATATGGCGAATGGAATTCACTATCGAGTAAAATCGAGGAAACCAGCAAGTGGAGAAGCTATTAACATATTCAGAATATCGATGGTAACTTCAACAAACCGTCTGTAATGAACTTGCACACCACTTTTTTCCCATCATATATAGCAGGCATATAGCAAGCCCGTTTCAATATAACCTTGTCACTTGATACCAAACCGATAAACGTAAAACGAAAACTAAACATGAACGTTTGCATTTTTCTGACATTCTGGAAAATTTTGACACTGGGTCCCTTCAAATGGTACTTCACGCTCCACCTGGTTTCGTCCTATTCTGAGATTTGGCCTTGTGATTACTTACGATGGGGTTGGTTGCCAAGTTATCTCGCAAGGTTGTTCACCGATCATTGTTTTTATCGATCAAAAATTATATTCTCTTTCAGACGCCATTTATAATTTTCAAGATTATTATTATTATTTTTCAATTCTGATGGATTCCAAACGTGCTGTCTGGGAAAATGTGCGCTTACCGTTTTAAGAAAAAATTATCTGATTTATTTGAAATTCACTATTTAAAAACATTTTTTATTTCTAATCAAAACCAAACGATTTATTTATTCATTATTTACCCCCTCACTATATCTACTGCTAGAAAACCAAATTACTGTATAAATTGAAAATAGCTGTATTGGTTGAGCAGAAAGCAGAAACAAAGAATGTTTCTGTTTCATTCTCGCACTGACTTATCTATCTTCCTCGCACACTTGTCGTTGTCTTAAGCCTTAATTGGTGCCATATTTTGGTTTATTATTCAATAATAAACCATTGTAATCGCTCTTAGAAAGACAAATTTTTCTCTCCCTGAAAATTTCATGGTTTATCTTTCAAAGGGTGTAGAATCCAAATCTGCAATACAAATTTTTCCGTCCGTCCGCCGTACGCCCACTTTTTCGCTCGATTTCTCCCAAACGGCTGAAGCAAAAAATAAATTTCCGCCCCTATTCTTTAGCCAGCACTCTCACTTAATTTAAAATTTTACAGGGTTGTCAAAGTTTTGTCAAATCCCTAAAAACCTCGCAAAAAAGTCAAGGCTGAGTAAATTTGGACTGTTTTTGAAGAACTTTCCATGAGGAATCGAATGAGCCGGTCCCAGGTCCGTAGCTTTCTCCTGAAATTCAATAATCGCTCTATCAACCTGTGAAACAACACTCCAAACAAAAAAATTCAAATCATGAATGCAAGCCAAATGAATAATCAATCCAGTGAAAGAATTTGCAGCGTTTTATCAAAGAAAATTTCGTCAGTGATTCACTCTCACATTAATAACATTGGCCCTCATTATTCCCTTTCGAAGAATGAATTCGATCCTCCAAATTCGAGGTACTTAATTTAAACTAGCTCGCTTAACGCCAATCTTTCTTACAGCGTGTTATCTCATTAATAATGAGAGTTCGGACCGATATGTGGTGCAAAATGTCGGAATATGATGTTAAATAAGATCATTAAAAGAAGAATATCTAGTGTAGTTCCGAAACAGATTGAAATTACCTACCTATACAGAGCCTTAAGTTAACCCCCCCTAACCACTTCTCATCAGCAATTTTACTCAAATTTTCTTTAAGGATAATTTGAATTAAAATCTGGAGAGAGTAGCTCTGGGGTTCCCCAAATGATCTACACTTGGGTTGGGCATAGTCATCCGTCCAAATAGCTACCATCCGAAGAGAATATGAAGCTGAAGTAGAATGTTGGCCACGGGATGGTCCAAACCAAGGTTTATGCATTGTGTTCCTTGTCTTGTCTACTGTTTTGTTCATACTTTTATAATTCAATCAACATTTTTTTTAGTATACCGGAGTCTATCGCAAATAGACAAATCTAAACGTTTCTACGTTTACTTGAAATGTTGAAAAGTGAACAACACTTCTAGGTTGAGGCAACTTTTCTCCTTCCTTCCGTATTTTCGAACACAACTTGAACAAATTTACAATTTTTGATAAAAATGAGCTATATTTTCAAACATGATGCCAAATATGACTTAACCAACAAAATATGATATGAGAACGAGGACGAAATATGACGTATAAATATATAATTATATGGAGGCACTTGTGTTAAATTGGTCATTAATTACTCATACTTCTAAAAACTTCTGCATATCGGGAAAAAACGCTGCAAATTCTTTCACTGGGGTTTATTATTCAATTGGCTTGCGTTCATGATTTGAATTTCTACTAAGCTTTGGAGTGTGCGTGTTTCACAAGTGATAGAGCGATTATTGAATTTCAGGAGGCACACAAATATGATCAACTGATCAATCCAAATAGGTATTTTGGTTGAGAACAGATTTACGTGCTCTATGCATACCTCTTGAAATTCAATAATCGCTCTATCACTTGTGAAACACGCACACTCCAAAGCTTAGTAGAAATTCAAATCATGAACGCAAGCCAATTGAACAATAAACCCCAGTGAAAGAATTTGCAGCGTTTTTTGGTTATCAGAATGCTTCAACCCGTGTAACGGCTACAAAGCCTTTCAGGAGTTCACTCCAGTATCCCCATTACTACATACATCACTAGGTTACTGATTCGAATGTTGGCACCATAAATCGGGATACATCGGGAATGGTTTGACCTACGGACCTGGGGTGTGGCTCATTCGACTCCTCGTGGAAAGTTCTTCAAAAAGAGTCCAAATTTAGGCCGCCTTGACAGTTTTTGAGGTTTTTAGGGATTTCACAAAACTTTGACAAACCTTAAAGGGCACTTTAAATTAAGTGAGAGAGCTCAAGAATTGGGGCGTTGTCGGACCAACATGAATTTTCCTGAAAATTTCAGCTTTTTTGCTTCAGCCCTTTGGGAGAAATCGTGCGTACGGCGTACGGACGGAAGAATTTTTATTGCAGATTCGGATTCAACACCCTTTGAAACTTGAACCATGAAATTTTCAGGGGGGTTTAGAATTTTTTTCTTTTCAAGAGCGATTAGAATGGTTTATTATTGAATAATAAACCAATAATCAAATATGACGAAATCTGAACCTTACTCATTTTGTGCACTTGACTATTATTAAGATGGACTCACATACGTTTCAGGGGGTGGCTAATATGATGTTTGTTTATGCCTTCCTTTCAGTATTCAGTTATTTTTATAAAGTGTTTTTCCGAATCGAATTTGGTTTATATTGACCAGTGCTCTCGATTGATTCCGAAAACATCGAGAAAAATACGTTTTCTAAATTTCGACAATCTTCTCCAATAAATGACACCAGCAAGGCTCAACTCACAGGAATGGTTCTGGTATCGTTGGATTAGTGACAAAAAGTTATTTTCGGCTGTTTCCATCACGTCCACATTCGATTTGAGAAGTTCAACAACCACAACACCTTTCCCTATTAACAAACGTGTGTATTCAATCATCATCACTAACTCTCACTCCTATTAATTAGCAACTTTGGGAACAATCGAGCAAAATTTGAAAGGATTCAGAAATGATAATACTACCCTTGAAGTTAGGCTATATCAGGCAGTAAGGAGGTCAAGTGCTCAAACGCTGGAGTTGGCGTGCAATGGGACAGAGAGCGAAGGGCGCGGTGAATGCCGGACCCAAATCGGAATAGCCACAACACCGCTATAAAAATAGTGTAGTTACCTTATTGTTCTAAATATAATGTGCGGAGTTCATCGGACCCCGAACAGAAACAAACGGCGTTTAAATAGTGACTCGACGGGGCCCTCATCAATTCGATTAACACGGACGGCGGAGGATCAAGGGTACTGTGGCGGTTTTATACCGTCCGACGACAACGCGGGAGGGCGTCGGTCCTGAAGGCAGGTGCCAAATTCGAAATAATGGACCAGGTGGGATCCAACTAGAAGGCCCTACATTCCCTGTCAAGAATTATGCCACCCTAAAGCACAACCCGTAGTTGAAAAGTAAACCAACTCCCACATATAAGGGTGACTGATCTACCAATATTGATCAAACAACAATAATTATCGCGTTGTTTCAACAATCAACATAGATTTGATTTAGTAGTTGATTTAGTAGAAACGAATTGCTGTAAAGCCTACAAAAGAAGTGTGAATATATAGCTTTTCCATTTCAATTTCAGATTTTAGAATTTTCCATTTCAATTTCAGAAACCGCTCTCACCCAGATATTGATCACATTCTAAAATTGAAATGGAAAATTCTGAAATTGGTTTGGAAATTTCCAAATCTGACTTGGAAAAGCGTATAAAGATGAAATTCCTATGGAACCTCAAGAGACGTTATCCGCATAAACCCTCGAAATTATAGCTAAATTCATTGAAAAATGTGAAAATTTCGGCTGTTTCAAGAATTTCACGTTAGAGCATGCGCAGGACGTATTTCATCAATTTCGATAAACCAGTTCCTTCTCACCTCTCGTGTTAATTTTTCAATTTTATTACTACATTTTGTGTGCTACCTACTTATTTTCTTCTCTTTATCCCACTTTTTCACGCTCATTCTGAAATTGAAATGGAAAATTCTGAAATTGAAATGGAAAAGTCTGAAATTGAAATGGAAAATCCTGAAATTGGTTTGGAAATTTCCGAATCTGACTTGGAAAAGCTATATTTGAATGTCTGACCTAAACCCCACTTTGCCTCAAAACAGCTTCAAATCCATGTACGGCCAAGGGTAGGTCAGAATGAAAATTTGAATTTTTAAATGTTTTATTACAATTTATACAACCTAGTAGAATTAATAGTTTAAATTTAAGCAGACACATTCTTGTATCCTTCATGAAGGATCGTATAAGACCCCATGGCCGGTTCCATTAGCGGATATGGATACCCTTTGAAACATTCCGGATGTGTAAGTGTACTTCAAATTTCTCGTAGATATACAAAGTTCTATTGTCGCAGAACTTACACATTCTCCTTGTATTTGTTGAATGCGGTAGAATGTAATACCTCATATTGTCATAACATGCGTTGGTGGATCGGGATGATGCTACATTTTGGACCGATTTCAGTCATGGGATGTAATTCGTTGGACTCAAATTTGATCAGTTCACGCACAACTTCGGACGTAAAGTCAATTTGGGGTATCGGTTTTTCGTTCTCGCGATTGTAGATCTTCCATGCATTTACGATCGCAGTTCTAAATGAATTTGGTAAACTACGGCCACCTCTACTTCTTACTTCTCACAGGAATTCTGTAGTTTGCCACTCCATTATCATGCCAACACCCCCCCCCCCCCCCCCAACGATTTTAGTAGCTGGTCAACAGGACTACAGGACTTTTTGCTTTAGGCTTTTCTGGAAATCGTTTCACTTTAAGCAAGGGTTCAAAACGTTGCTAGCCACAATCACTAACGAGTTGTCATGTCATTTTACAGCTAATGACTTCAACTGGGGTGAAATTGAAAAATAAAGGTAGTGCACCAATAAATCAGTCAGTAATCTTTTCAAATACTCTCTACTAGGGAAAATAACGGGCTTCTTCAACTTTGGACTTCGAAAAACAGGTAACATCACAGTCACAGGTAAGATCACAAAAACAGGTAAGGTCAGGAGTCTAGTAATTCGTTCACATCTACTAATTTTTATTCAATAATTCTAGATTTCCCCGAACCCCAACTTTTCGTTTAGTAGGAGTAGGTTTGGTGAAGGAGATGTGGCAAGTCCACACACTTATTGGGAAAATTGTCCCTATTATAGTGAGAGGATATGCTCCATGGTCATAAACGGAGGTACCATAAAGATATAAAACACAGTAAATGGGGGATTTGGTACAGCAATGTGAAGCTAGACAATGAGGCTCATTCCTCCAAGTTGTACTTTGAAATGGCCCAAACCATTAGTGAAATGTACAACTTAGAACAAGAAGAAATGTTACATGAAAACATGGAAAAACAAAATAAGTTTTGGAGAGCAACTGAATTTGATCAAGAAGGAACCCCTGCCCAGTGGCCGAAATTTTAAACGCACGGATTCCCTCCGAAAAGCCACTGCGTGCGTTTTACCAGTGCGTATCTTTGCCCCCACCTACCCTATAAGTACAATATGTCCCCAACACAATCCCCTCCATGTCTGTACGTTTCCAGAAAATATGTCAATATGAGTAGCACGCCGTTCCCCTTAAATTCAGTATCATTCTCCTCGTAAATGCATGTCGATGATGTACTGTTTCGAGCAGTTGACGCCTGTCAGACTCTTAACCCCTACGATGACATTGCCCCATAAAGTTCCGTCCCCATCACACACGCCTTTGATCTCGTACGAGGGGGAGATCTTAAATTTTATCGAACTCAGTGCCAAGATGAATGTTTTCGCAGTTACTAAACCTCGGCGAACTCGCGTTTCTCATAACATCAAAGTTTTAAACGGTACAGCGTGTGCCTACAGCGCATGAGAAGAAAAATAATATTGCGGGGGAAGAGTTTTGAAACTGTTGGAAAAGGTCCAGCGGTTTTCTGAGCGATCTCAACTTCAACGCTGGAAACCCGTCTTTTTACCAAATAGCTGAATCGACTTCCACGTGAGGTTATAGTAGAATAGGACACTACGCTGGTTTTTGTAAAATAGGAAATAGTAGGGCACATAAACTAGCGGTAGATACTCCAGTAGTAGTTAAAGCTATGTTCCCCCATACAGGTTGCCTACAACGTTGTTCGCTTATGCATAGATTCATGATTTCATGTAGCACTAAGTGCACTAAAGTAGCACTAAGTGTAGCACTACTTAGCACTAAAGTAGCAAGTCTTGCTACTTTAGTTAGACCTAATACCGAATGAGTATACCTACGGACAAAAATAATTGAGGAGCTTACTTTCAAACAGGCACATATCCATCCCGACAAAATGTTCAGGAAGTGAAAAAAAAAAAAAAAGATTTGCAGATTAGTGGAGATGTTTTTCTGCAGTTTCTCATCGGAGTAATGTGTGAGAAGGCACAGATAAAGATGCCTCAGAATATGAATCAATTTTTTCCAAAAAACGAGGCTGTATATCCATTTTCGTTGTGGAAATGTGCCCTTTTGATCAAAACTCATGGATTTGTGCGTTTTTGAAAACAAAAGAATTCATTCTCCATTCTGTAGGTTTTATTGAAAACTTTACCTGACTCCTTTTTTCCATTTGTCATGCCTGCCATCTATCGAGTCTCGTGTGAATATTCAACGTCAAGACGAAGGCGCAATGCTTCTTTTTGGATATGTGCCTTTTTGAAAACCCACGACTTATCGCCTGAAAAAATCCGGAGGATATGTGCCATTTCGATTGCAAGGCACTGAAAAAAATGTAGGGGACGGATTTGTTACCTTTTGATGCAAACACATAACTTTAGCCCCGGAATTGACGTGGATGTGTTCTGTTTTGTTCGGAAATGATAGGGTGATCCGATTCAACTCATATTCAGAGATAGAAAATTGAGAAAAAAGCGTTTTCTCCCAGATTTGGATATGTGCCTTTTTGAAAGTAAGCTCCTCAATTGAACTTCTTCCCATATACAGGGTGGCCAAAATGTATAGGACCAGTAATTTATCACCGTAATCGCCGAAGCTAAAAAAACAAAATTTAAACAGTAACCCCACTAATTTTCTAAAGTAAATTCAAAATTTTCATTTTTGGGCGTTGTGCTTATGCGCAAATATGCGATTTGCGCATCAACTTTGTTTTTATTTTTAAAGGGAACCCCCGTTTTTTATCGCAGATTTGGATTCTACTCGAAACTACATGAACAATAGGCACCTCGATCCACTTTTTTACCTCGAGAAAACTCGCAACCCTGAAACTGTGCGGAAATATTGTCCACCGTAAAACCTAAGTGTGGCAGATGAAATTCTACTGTTTTAGTCACTTAAGGCTATTAATTTTCTTCTTTGAAAAGAGTGTTGAAAGATAAACACATTTTTTGTAGTATTTTGCATAATACTTGTTAAAATAAAAACGCTGCAAATTCTTCCACTGGGGTTTATTATTCAATTGGCTTGCGTTCATGATTTGAATTTCTACTAAGCTTTGGAGTGTGCGTGTTTCACAGGTGATAGAGTGATTATTGAATTTCAGGAGGCACACGAACATGATCAACTGAACAATCCAAATAGGTATTTTGGTTGAGAACAGATTTACGTGCTCTATGCGTATCTCCTGAAATTCAATAATCGTTCTATCACCTGTGAAACACGCGCACTCCAAAGCTTAGTAGAAATTCAAATTATGAATGCAAGCCAAATGAATGAAATTGAATAATAAACCCCAGTGAAAGAATTTGCAGCGTTTTTTATGGTTATCAGAATGCTTCAACCCGTGTTTCCTTTTAGAAGTTCCTTCCAGTATCCACATTACTACATCACTACGTCACTAGGTTACTGATAGCAACACAAAAACAATAATAAACCAAAATAACGCGAATGTTGGCACCATAAATCGGGCCATAGATCGGGAATGGTTTGACCTACGGACCTGGGGAGGGGCTCATTCGATTCCTCGTGGAAAGTTCTTCAAAAACAGTCCAAATTTAGGCCGCCTTGACTTTTTTTTGAGGTTTTTAGGGATTTTACAAAACTTTGACAACACTTAAAGGGCACTTTAAATTAAGTGAGAGAGCTGGCTCAAGAATTGGGGCGTTGCCGGACCAACATGGATTTTTCCTGAAAATTTCAGCTTTTTTGCTTCAGCCGTTTGGGAAAATGTTTTATTGCAGATTCGGATTCTACACCCTTTGAAATGTAAACCATGAAATTTTCAGGGGGGGTTACAATTTTTTTTTTTTCAAGAGCGATTACAATGGTTTAGTATTGAATAATAAACCAAAATGGAAAATAAAATGTCTCTTACAAAAATTGCTCAACTTGTGAACCGAAGTTGGCTGTTCTCATAGATGCTTCATTTCTCTCCTTTTCTTAACGAGGGTTGATTCGGTTTTTGCAATTCTTCATTTGTCCAGCATAAAAATGTGACTCTATTATACACGAAGCCATTATAAATACTCTGTATTGCCTTATTTATCTATTAAACCTAGCTTTTTTTTCAAGTTGAATTCATTTAGTAAAAGATTTGATTAATTCGGTTGATGATTCATTAAAAATGCCGCCGCTTTACATTAACGAGGAAGATGAGCTCAATCAGATTGTAAACTGTCGAGCAACCTCTCACTAAATTTGGCAGTCAACAAGGTAAATAATTTATTACTGAAAAATAATTCAATAATTGCAGTGCAAGTTCATCACAGACGGGGGAAACACTTGTGGAATTACCATTCGACTTTCAAGACAATACTACCAAGATACTTTACTTTACTGAAACCAACCCCTTTTCAATCGTTAATAGAAAATGAAACATTCATTAAAACCGAAATATAATATGGAAATAAGATGGACTCGTCTGTATACATGCAATTAATTTATAACTTATCGTATATTGTGCGAGCCCTCTCTATAGCTCTCTATAGCCTCTCTATAGCTAGGACTTACCTTGAAGTCTGATAAGGAAGCCATCAGGTCGTCCAGCTCTCTCGTGGCAGATGAGGCGGTCGGTCTGGAGGTTTTCGTGGTTGTGGTGGTCGTTTCTTCGATCATGATCTTCTTCACTAGGTGACCATCTCCGGTTCTGGAAATGACAAAGAAAAATACGTTGAAAAAGGAACATATGCACTTAACAACGGGGGGGGGTTATTAGTATATTATTATATTATTATAAGGATCAACGCGTCAAGTAGGGAATTTGAAGACGGATCGACATTTGTGTCAGCTCAGAAGGGCAATATCCATGTCTCGTCTCCCAGACACAACATTTAGTTTTAAACGGACTTCGATATGTTTATCGCGCGAGTGCAAGTGTAGTGGGGGCTCCGACGATCCTGCCGATCCTCAACTCCGCCAGCAGTTCGTTCTTGTCGCTACCAAACTAATCTTCCGTCACTTTCCTCTTCAAATCTTAATTTAAAGTGACGCCATTTTCGACTTTTGCACATGGTCATCAGAATCCTCTGCAAACCCAATCTCCAATGTAAGTATCCTGAAATCGAGCCAGCAGCTTCTCGGTCACCTCTTGCTCCAGAAATTATGATTTTATTCTTTTGTTGTTACTCAGCTTGAGGCTTCAGAAGCCGCTCCTCGGATACTCCTCGTATTCCCCTCGAATTTCGCCCAGATTTCCCATATCGAACAGCCCAGAACCGTCAAGCTGAGGGATTCACTGGTGCTGGCTTCTCCTCATCTTTATTCACTGGTGCATAACATTAAGAAATATAAACTTAGAAGGAGCTCCTTTAATTTTAACATCTGGTAAATTAGTATAATTAGGATGGTAGCTGGCTTCTCCTCATCTTTATA
Organism: Creontiades dilutus; assembly: GCA_031894815.1. NCBI lineage: Eukaryota > Metazoa > Arthropoda > Insecta > Hemiptera > Miridae > Creontiades > Creontiades dilutus. Next base: position 49,346 of record JAVIWC010000744.1, on the reverse strand, counting down.
ATCAGCAGCTTCGAACGACAGGACCTCATTTCATACCCATCGAAACATTCACGGTCAGAACTTTCCATATCCTTAAGAAAATTATTATTAGAAATAAATCAGATAACATTAAGAAATATAAACTTAGAAGGAGCTCCTTTAATTTTAATATCATATTGTTCATTTCCAACTATACGGAATTATATTCAACTTTGGGATAGGTAAATTGGTCTGCAATATTTTGAAACCCGTACCTATTGCCCAAACAATCCACCCATTGGGAATGCCGACTCCCATACATTCGGAGAAACGCGAGCAGGTTCTACATCATTGGCAGATGAGATGGGCTCAGGAACCTAAATGCAGATGGAATGCAGTAATAGCTCAGTGATATTCAATATGAGCTGAGGAGGTAGGATCTTACCTGACCGCCCAGAACCAACCACAAACAGAATCAGTAAAAATCTCGCGCTACATACAAATTTATGTTTTCCGCCGATTCTGTTTCACTCGAGATATTATGCACTTTATTTGGCATGCTTTCAAAGTCAGTTGAACTACCTATTGTATACTACCGAGGGACAAGGCGTTCATCACGCTCAAAAATCGTTGAAATTTCAAAAAAGGACGGTTGGAGTCATGATCAGACCGTACTGGATTGACAGTTGTCTTGGGCACTTAGAACAGGTGGGAATCCTCACATAACCAGTTCTATATCTTATATTGGGTTGTTCTGAAAGTAATTTGGTTTTTTTGGGGAACATGAAGACAGTTTTCGTATAATTAATAAATATTTTATTAAATTATATATTGGCCATTCTGGTCCAACACCTTTTGCCATCTTTCTGGCAGTAACATAATTCCCCTCTCATAAAAGTTTTGGTCCTTGCTGGCAAAAAACTGGTTCAGGTGGTTTTGACATCTTCATTTGAGGTAAAGGTTTTGCCACCCAAAAAATTTTGAAGGGACCGGAACAAATAGTAGTCGGAAGGCGCCAGATCTGGAGAATATGGTGGATGTTGCAGTACGTCCCATTCAAGCTGTAAAAGTTTTTGGGTGGCCTTTACCTCAAATGAAGATGTCAAAAACCACCTGAACCAGTTTTTTGCCAGCAAGGACCAACATTTTTATGAGAGGGCAATTATGTTACTGCCAGAAAGAAGGCAAAAGGTGTTGGACCAGAATGTCCAATTTATAACGTAATAAAATAGTTATTCATTATACGAAAACTGCCTTTCATCTTCCCCCCCCCCCCCCCCAAAAAAAAAACGAAATTACTTTCCGAACAACCCAATATATAAAACTAAAATGTTGTTTCTATTTGTGTACGTATCGATATTTGTTCCGAATAGACTGCTAGACTGCAAGGCCTACCAGGACTGTACATTAAGAGATAATGCTTCCCAGGTACTTGGAAATATACGTAGAAATCCAACTGAAATGTAACAAGATGAAGTAAAACAAATCTGCCAGTCGGGCTGACCTACGAATTATCGCTCAGACCTGCTTCGAACTTAGGGCTCTGATCCTACAGACCCGACGTGAGTTCCATTACAACACTTCCAACAAATATTGAGGGGGGTTGAATATGTTTCTTCTTGGTTAATAAAAATGGTTCATTATTTAAAATAATCACCAATTTAAAACTTGAATGCATTTTATGGCGCACATGAACAATGAACTTTATAACTTATCTTTTATGGTAAAAAAGCATTGTAAGGCCCTGTGAGCCCATGATTTTGGTTTATTATTCGATAATAAACCATTGTAATCGCTCCTGAAAAAAAAATTCTAACCCCCCTGAAAATTTAAAGGTTCACGTTTCAAAAGGTGTAGAATCCAAATCTGCATAAACAATTTTTCCGTCGTACGCCGCGGCGCGCCGTACGCACGATTTCTTCCAAACGGCTGGAGGAAAAAGTCTGAAATTTTCAGGAAAAACGCTGCAAATTGTTTCACTGGGGTTTATTATTCAATTGGCTTGCGTTCATGATTTGAATCTGTACTAAGCTTTGGAGTCTGCGTGTTTCACAGGTGATGGAGTGATTATTGAATTTCAGGACGTATGCATAGAGCACGTAAATCTGTTCTCAACCAAAATACCTATTCGGATTGATCAGTTGATCATATTTGTGTGCCTCCTGAAATTCAATAATCGTTCTATCACTTGTGAAACACACACACTCCAAAGCTTAGTAGAAATTCAAATCATGAACGCAAGCCAATTGAATGATAAACCACAGTGAAAGAATTTGCAGCGTTTCGTGCATATCAGAAAGCTTGAACGCGTGAATCGGCTACACAGCCTCTTAGGAGTTCACTCCAGTATCCACATTACTACATCACTAGGTTACTGATATCAAACAAAAACAATAATAAACCAAAATAACCCAAATGTTGGCACCACAAATCGGCCATACATCGGGAATGGTTTGAGCTACGGACCTGGGGAGGGGCTCATTCGATTCCTCGTGGAAAGTTCTTCAAAAAGAGTCCACATTTAGGCCACCTTGACTTTTTTTTTTAGGTTTTTAGGGATTTTACAAAACTTCAACAACCCTGCTGACTCAAGAATAGGGGCGTCGTCGGACCAACATGGATTTTTCCTGAAAAGTTCAGTTTTTTTGCTTCAGCCGTTTGGGAGAAATCGTGCGTACGGCGGACGGAAGGAAAACTTTTTATTGCAGATTCGGATTCTACACCCTTTGAAACGTAAACCATAAAATTTTCAGGGGGGTTAGAATTTTTTTCAAGAGCGATTACAATGGTTCATTATTGAATAATAAAACAAAACAAAACATGAACAATGAACTTTATGATTTATCTTTTATGGTAAAAAAGCAGTTTAAGGCCCTAAGAACTCATGTTTTTTTTTCTTCAAATAAACAACGCTTCAATCAATCAATCCGCATACGATCTTGGATGGGGCGGACCTCAGAAGTTCTGACGACCTCACGTGTTTCCACTTCACAGATTTCTCCAAGATATCGGACACCAAGGTCGACACCACTGAAAATACACCGAAAAAAAACCCCCGGCAACATCCCAAACTTCTGTTTACATTGGGGCTATTGATTACCCGTGGCAACTTTGATACAAAGCAAAGCCTGCGGGGCTTCACCTTTCCGAACCCCTATTTTCTAAGTTTAGACGTTAATGTATTTCTCTATCCGAGGATAACCTTGGACACTTAAAACCCTCCTCCGCTCTATTTTCTCCTTTTCATTCTGTTTCGCTCATAAAACCGCCTTCGCTCGTCAGACCGTTTCGGCGATGCCCTCGCCTCACGAAAAATAACCTTGTGGTGCAATTTCATATATTTTGTTCACAGCTTCTACTGGGTTTATAGGTGAGGGACAACACATTACAGAACGTCATCATCTGTTCTGTCCATTCGTTTTCATAATACAGCTTTGTAACAAGACCAGGAAAACAAATGTTTAACCCTCCTTCAAAACTTCCTATTACGTTCCAAATAGCTAAACTATGAGTACGAAAAAGTCCTCGTTCGTCGATGCACGATGGTCCAGAGCCCATGACAGAAAAGCGGCGGGAGAACTTCATTTCAATAGAAAATTTGGAAATGGGAGACGGTCGAAGCTTCGATCCAGAATTGATGAACCCTGTTCGTGAAACCGGTGGACCTCCCAGCTGACAATTTTAATCAAATCGAGATGTCAAAACGTTTTCAAAATAATGTGCTACGAACTGTTGTGAATGCACCATGGTACTTTCGATCTGAACGTCCATCATGAACTTCAAGAAACTAGTTTAAAGCGACAAAAGTATCACGTCAACGAGGAAGCTGTCCATCTCCTTGACACAAGTGACGGATGAAGACTTATCTTGCCTATTTGTGAAGCGGTTGAGTGGAAGAACCATCAGTCAGAAAGGACCACTCAGTGATGTATCTTAGTTTTGTATATTTATCATTTTCAATATAATATTGTTAATAAGTTATTAGTTAGTACAACAAAAATTAAAAAAAAAAAAAAAAAATCTGTTCTGTCCATTCGTTTTCATAATACAGCTTTGTAACAAGACCAGGAAAACAAATGTTTAACCCTCCCTCAAAACTTCCTTTACGTTCCAAGATCTGGACTAGAGTACGAAAAAGTCTGTTCGTCGTACGATGGTCCAGAATGACAGAAAAGCGGCGGGAACTTCATTTCAATAGAATTTGGAACACCTAGGATTCTTGGAACGTAGAATCTTGCACGACGAATTGATGAATTTTTCGTCAGATGGACGAATTTTTCGGAGCCCTGTTAGAGATCAGATATTTTAAAAACGAAGTGTCAGAAACGCATCTCTTTAGGTTTATAGTGTGAAATATCCCCTGAAACCGAGGACCAATGGTATTTTCGATATCAGCGCAAAATTCCTTATACCAACAACCCGTCAAATACAAAAAATACATCTAGTTTTTGAATATAGATATAAATTTTCTGGCATCTGCCTTTACCGAAGAACTATTTTGAAACTGATAAGATCTTCAATTTACCTTCTCAGGTGCTGGATGTTTTATTCAGCCCGAAGCAACTGTTTTGACAATGTTCTACTAAGCTTTGGAGTGTGCGTGTTTCACAGGTGATAGAGCGATTATCGAATTTCAGGAGATATCCATAGAGCACGTAAATCTGTTCTCAACCAAAATACCTATTTGGATTGATCAGTTGATCATATTCGTGTGCCTCCTGAAATTCAATAATCGCTCTATCACCTGTGAAACACGCACACTCCAGACCTTAGTAGAAATCAAATCATGAACGCAAGCCAATTGAATAATAAACCCCAGTGAACGAATTTGCAGCGTTTTTTATGGTAATCAGAATACTTCAACCCGTGTATCGGCTATAAACCCTTTTAGGAGTTCACTCCACTATCCACGTTCACTACATCACTAGGTTACTGTAATAAAAACAAAAACGCTGCAAATTCTTTCACTGGGGTTTATTATTCAATTGGCTTATGTTCATGATTTGAATTTCTACTAAGATTTGGAGTGTGCGTGTTTCACAAGTGATAGAGCGATTATTGAATTTCAGGAGATATGCATAGAGCACGTAAATCTGTTCTCAACCAAAATACCTATTTGGATTGATCAGTTGATCATATTCGTGTGCCTCCTGAAATTCAATAATGGCTCTATAACTTGTGAAACACGCACACTCCAAAGCTTAGTAGAAATTCAAATCATGAACGCAAGCCAATTGAATAATAAACCCCAGTGAAAGAATTTGCAGCGTTTATCCCGTGTGTCGCCTACAAAGCCTTTTAGGAGTTCACTCCTACTACATCACTAGGTTACTGACACAAAACAAAAACAATAATAAACCGAAATAACGCTAATGTTGGCAACATAAATGTTCCCTGTAATGGATAAACTACCTAACAAGATATTTTAAATCTCATCTTCTATTGTCTAATATCGGAATTATTATAATAAATAAGTACTGCAACAATGTTGGATAATTATATGCAGTCATGTGCACACATATATCTTTTGTATATGTATTCAGATTGGGTAAAATTTAACTTGTGGAAGATCCAGAAAACGTTGATCAAGCGGCTGCATAGCTTCTAACTTAGGAGCTTAGAGTGTTAGGAAAACAAAAGCATCAGCTAAAAGTCGTTGAAGTTGGAATGAATGTGTGAGATAAAACCTAAAGGCAACCACTTTTATGCGAGGGTCCTCATCAACTAGCATCATCACCATTTTGAAGAGAAGTCGAATGCTATGTTTGTGTATCAACAAACGACAAGTAGATGGTTCAATATTGAAGGACAAGTCCACAGTAAACTCATTGTGACGGAACCCAACACCAAAATGAATGAATAGCTACATAACACACACTAATGGGGAGCACAAACCCCAATGAGGTCGGGCGATGGAAGATCGAGTCAAAATCCCTTCTGGCAGTAGAAAATTCAGCCCAAACCCCCAAATTGAAGTGTTCAGCCCCCGCATGCAACCCCATCGCAACCTCCTACACATATAGAAAAATATATCGATAGTTTTGCAAATGAACCAATGAGAAGGGCAGGATAGAGACTCAGAAGTAAGTATCCTATCGATATGCTCATGATTCATTCTGATTTATTTGTCCAACTGATCTATACTTTACTAGAAGGATTGATTTAGGATATTTTTTTGTTTTTGAGATGAGAGCGAAGCGAGCATCCAGACCAGCAAACTAGACAACACATTCGAACAAACATCGAAAGCGTGGACCTGTATCGATAGGAGACATAGATATTTTTCGATATGTGTGGGAGGTTGCAATGAGGGTTGCGTGCGAGGACAGACTAGAACAGTACCCACAGTTTTAACATTCATTGGGCTGGACAATTCCATAATTTGCACTCTAAATGGCACTCTAATAGTTCAAACACCTGAAACTCGATACCTGGGGCTAAAAATCGACTCAAAACTTACATGGGCTTCTCATATTTCCACCATAGTACAGAAGACTCGTACACTAGTACACAGACTCGCATCTGCAGTGCCTTTCGGACTGTGTCTGGACCAGCAGCCCAGGTTATTGCGGGTGTTGTACCAATCGACCTTTTGGCTGATGAGAGGAAGCGGGTTCATGCCAGAAAGCAAGAACATGCGGCCAGAGAAGTAAAAAAAGAGGAGAGAGCAGAGACCCTGCAAAAATGGCAGCAGAGATGGGCAGCTGAAACCCGGGGAAGGTGTTAAGTGCAAAAATGGACGGAGAGGAAACAGGGCGACGTTAATTACTATTTAACCCAGTTCCTGACGGGGCATGGTTATTATCGGTCGTTCCTAAAGAAAATAGGGAAGACTTCCGAGGCAAGGTGTGTGTACTGCCGGATGGGGGAGGATGATGTAGAGCACACATTCTTTATATGCCCAAAATGGCAGCAGCTAAGGCAGGAATTGGTTGGAGTAATAGGTGATTTTAGCCCAGAAACAGCAATAGAAAAGATGATACAATCTGCGGAGAACTGGAGCACAGTCAGCACGTATATCACTATGGTGCTCAAGGAGAAGGAAGTGGACAGAAGCTGGGAATGAGCCAGGGTAGAAGTAGTGAAGACCAGGAGGAACCCTCACGAGGTTAAAAAGGGGACTGTCCCGAAGTAATGCCAAAAAGCAGTCCCGGGACAGTCCTAATAGACGAGAGGAACGGTGTTTTTTAGTCGGTATGCCACGATGGAGACCCCGACACAAGGGGTCAGTTTCATTGGGCTGAGTTTTCTACTTCCCTTATCTCTCGGACCCAAGAGAAGGGACCGTCTTCGCGAACTATGACCGTCGAGATAATGACAAGTTAGAATTGGGCTCAATCTTCCTCCGCCCATGAGGTCTTTTCAAAGCGAACAACTAATCAAGGGCCTCAAACCCCTTGAATCTCCTCGATTAAGTGCAAAACTGTCAGGAAAGTACAATAACCCAACAGGCTTCCGTACTGGGATCCCAAAACCCCCGCCCTGAGAGTATCAGTCCACATCTACAAGCTGTTGTGTGTAGTTCTGATCTTGAATCGACGAATATCGTTCCAACAGCTTCACAAGCGAATGTAATTGTCAACGGATTTGTCCCCACAGAAAACCCGTCGAAAGTATTCATAGATGAAAAGGCGGGGTCCAACGCCTTCGCTCCGGCAGATAATTCAGGGGTCTTGTTGGCTTTTGGGCCTAACAATAGAAATGACATCTCCCGACTCCGAAAAACCCCTGGGGCGTGTCCCTCGAGCGCCCCGCCGGCGAGCTTCGGCTAATTCGGGAATTTTCTCAAGTCGGAACGGAGGTTCAAGTAAACGCGGCGAGGGAAGGACGACGGCGTTTGAATCTCGAAATATCCTCTGGAATACCGCGAAACGTTATGCAAGCACCGGAATACATCTGGTTTTCAATCATGCCCGAGATCTGGGGGAACTACTTATACGGCGTTCTGGGTCAGTATCACCTACAAAACAACACAATTATAAATACAGTAGAATAAGCGCTGCCCACGGCTTGGAAATTTTCTCGTTTTTTCCCAGAGCCGTATTTGTGTCCTTAACTGACAGGAATAGTGAAACAGTTCAGTCGAAACCCTGATTATTTACACAATTTCTAAATTTACCAACCGCTCACGGGAGACGTAACATCTACAGCGTCTTCCTTCACACATCAGCATGAAAGATGACCATGAACTACAATTTTATAGTACTGCGCTATCTCAAGCATTTCTGGTTAACTATTTGACTAATAAACCTTTGAAATCGATCAAGAAAAACAATTTAACCCCCTAAAAAGATTTTGGTTTATTTCAAGATAGTTGATCTCGAAAATTAAAGATACAAAAAAAGTCCATGTGCCGCACAGCCAAACCATAACCACCAGCCGCACAGTCCATGTGCCAAAACTTAATCTAGCGGGCCAAAAGTCGGAAAATGAAGATTTTTGTTTTTCTGTTAGATCATGTTCACTATTAGTATCCATTTTGACCCAGATCAAGATAATTAACTGAGGAAAATGGACCTCGGACTCCCAGGGAACGAACTTGAGAAGGTCGAAGAATAGCCCATATTTTCAGTTGAATTCAACTTGTTTAATAACGAATTTTGGTTTATTATTCAATAATAAACCATTGTAATCGCTCTTGAAAAAAAAATTCCAACCCCCAATGAAAATTTCATGGCTTACGTTTCAAAGGGAGTAGAGTCCGAATCTGCAATAAACATTTTTCCGTCCGTCCGCCGTACGCACGTTTTTCTCCCAAACGGCTGAAGCAAAAAAGCTGAAATTTTCAGGAAAAATCCATGTTGGTCAAGCGACTCCCCAATTCTTGAGCCAGCTCTCTCACTTAATTTTAAGTGCCCTTTAAGGGTTGTCAAAAGTTTTGTAAAATCCCTAAAAACCTCAAAAAAAGTCCAGGCGGCCTAAATTTATACTCTTTTTGAAGGACACTCCACGAGGAATCGAATGAGCCCCTCCCCAGGTCCGCAGGTCAAACCATTCCCGATCTATGGCCCGATTCGTGGTGCCAACATTCGCGTTATTTTGGTTTATTATTGTTTTTGTGTTGATATCAGTAACCTAGTGACGTAGTGATGTAGTAATGTGGATACTGGAGTGAACTCCTAAAAGGCTTTGTAGGCGATACACGGGTTGAAGCACTCTGATAATGTTCAGGAAAAATCAGAAAATCTGAAATTTTCAGGAAAACGCTACAAATTTTTTCACTGGGGTTTATTATTCAATTGGCTTGCGTTCATGATTTGAATTTCTACTAAGCTTTGGAGTGTGCCTGTTTCACAGGTGATAGAGCGATATTGAATTTCAGGAGATATGCATAGGGCACGTAAATCTGTTCTCAACCAAAATACCTATTTGGATTGGTCAGTTGATCATATTTGAGTGCCTCCTGAAATTCAATAATCACTCTATCACCTGTGAAACACGCACACTCCAAAGCTTAGTAGAAAATTCTTTCAAAATATCGACAAATTCTTTCATCTTAATATCTGTGAAAGTTTTACTATTCAATTAACAAAGTTATGTAGTGCAATAGAACAGCCAACCAATTATCGCGTGTACTTCACTATTTCTTTTAGTTGCTCAAACATTGAATTATGAAGGACGTTGTAGCGGGATTCAAGCATGATTTTCGGCATAAGCTTGAGTTCAAAACCGTAAATGACATAGTTCAAGAAGAATCCACTTCTTTAAAGAAGTATTCTCCGAAAACATATAAATTTGACAGTTTAGACAGTTGGTAGCCGTCCATTGTCATTTTTCGTGATTTTTTATTTTGTTTTAGTAAATTTTTCGAAATTTATTTTTCGGAATACGTCAAAAACCATTTAAAAACCATTCAACTGACATCCTAGGGACCTTTCCTGTTTACTGCCCACCACGGCGCATCTTTCCTGTTATCTGCCCACCAATGCCCGCCAGCCTTCGAGCATATGTTTCTTCATATGTTTCTCATATATATTCATATGTTTCTTTATTGGTTTCATTTGTGATCGGGTCGTTTGGCGAGAGATAGTAATGAAGTCAGTCTATATCTTGGTGTGGTACAACGCGAAACAACATGAACTTTTTTTCGTTACACGAGGAGGTCAAGTCAACAGAATCTGCCGTTCGTTTTCTGCAAGACATCGAACGGATAGCTTGGCTCAAAATCATGTCAGTGACAAGTGGAAAAGTTACCAAATCTAACTGGCGACCCAAACTATACACACTTAACCGTCAATCATTCGGTTAATTTCGTTGACCCGCGAACAGGAGCACACACGCAGTCCATAGAGAGTTTGTGGTGCAAGGCGAAAGCAAGAAACAAGAAACAGTGGGGAACACATCGAGCCTTACTAGACAGTTATTTAAGTGAATTTATGTGGAGGCATTCATTGAAATGCGACGTGGATCCGTTCGACTCAATTCTGGAGGAAATCGTACAATTCTGGCCACCTCCGACCACCATGTAATTGATATCTTCTCCTGACACTTCTTTGAATGGACTGACATGAATAATAATTATTTTTTGCATTATTATAGCAATTGTTGTTGCATGACATTATTCGTAAATTAGAATATTTTCTCTTTAATTTAACATTTTTCTCTTTTTTTCCCTTTCATATTCTTCATTGGCGGGCATTGGTGGGCAGATAACAGGAAAGATGCGCCGTGGTGGGCAGTAAACAGGAATCTCCTTAACTCAACGGAAATAGCCGCCAGATATCCAATGAGCGCTATTTTCGAACGACTACCAGCACAAGGGCGGGGTTATGAGATTTACCGCAGCTTCTGGTCGGAAATAAAGACAGTTTTTCTTTAAGAACTGTGCGAGCAAAGTTTTTTCGGGGTAGTAATTTACGACTTGGAAGAACTGTACATTTAGACGACGGCAAACGAAATCACACTAACACTCACCTTACGAGAAATGTTTGTCTTTTAGATCTTTGAGACACGATAACATCTCGATAATACAACAGAAACTTGTGTTTATCAATATTGTGGCAGTGGAATACGTTGAATGAAATCGGATTGAACAAGACTATTCCCCTTCGCAATCATCAGTCTTTTTAACACAAGAAAAACATATTTTTAAAAAACTTGGCAATGAAGACTTTGTTCGTAGACAAATCGTTGTTTTGCTATCGAGACCAACTTGTCACCCAGTTATTTATGGTCTTTGATAACGTTCGAGTGGTCAGATTTCAAATCTTTACGAACGACCACGTTTCAAACTCTTTCCACTCTATCAAACAAGTAGGACGTAATATTATTTACTACTGACGCGAATGGTAATTCCTCTAACTAGTTACCATCTATTCTTTTCATGAAATTCGTAGGTTTCACTAGCGGCATAGTCAAATAAGGAGCTATAGATGTCATAGAAGTGGTTGAAATCTTGCACATCGCTTGATGGGGTAGTTGGGAACAGCCAGCTAACAAGATTCAAAAGTTCCATTTTGCAGTTTTTTCGGAATTGGGTTGTATTGAAATCAAAATGACGAAAAACGGGACAGTAGACCTCTATGGTTCTACAGCCAGATCATTTAAATGATTAATTTTACACATTTAAGTACCGAAGATGAAAAATTGCCAAGATTATCGATTTATTGTTATTGAGGTAATGTTGCATGAAAATTGGAACTTACTAGAGAGGCTAGTGCTTACCAAGGTGGCAGATACACGAATGACCCTCTTGGGTGGACGGAAAAGTGGTGATGCCGGGATAACAAACGGCGGAAGGAGCCCACCCGAAGGTTAGTTGAAGGAGTGTTGAGTGGGGGGGGGGGGGCAGTCGGGTCGGCCGCTAAGAACTGGATTGTACTTCTTGAGTTATCTGCATGCCAGGCAAGAATTAACTAATCGACATCCTACAAATGTTCCCTCCGTTTTCACCTTTGAGTATCAATAAGATCTTAGTTATGACTCAATGGTTGTCCAGAAACGAAACGTTTCAGCAAAATAATCATAACTTAGAAGAAGTTTGGGTACTAGTGGGGCATCATTCTATTCAGCATTGCTTTTCGGGGTGAAAACCAGGTAGCCTGGTGTTGAAACAGCAAATACCACGGCAAAACCGAAAGACTTGCCTTTGTTATGGGCACAAACCTTACAAGCAGCGTTACAGAGCTGACCCACCATTTCCTCATCCTTCATTTAGCTACCTACAGACTGCGCCAAATATATTGTGCACTAACTCAACACAAAACGCAGAGAAGGGGAAGAATTGGGTACCTAACTCAAAGAGATTAAAATAACGAATGGATCAGGCGCATACGGAACGACTGTAATCGACTTTGGCACAAACTCGAATGCCACGACCTTAAAAACGGTCACAGAACCGCCCCTATCTTTCCTCATCCACCAATTAGGGGGATGATGTTCCCTATCAAGCATTTCATCACCTTTTCGAGCCACCTTGTTGACACTTAGGGGTTTCATGTCACACTTCCATTCTACCAATTGGAACCTTCCATACCACCAGCAAGAAACTTTTCAAAAATGGATTTCAGGTTAGCACCGAACTGGACATTGCGGGGTCCAAATAGATATCTCAAGAGTTTTGGTTGCAGTTACAGTACTGGCCGCAAGAAACAGCTAATGACAGTTTTCCTCGCACCTGTTTTCAACCAACTACCAGCAAGAACAGCGTCACAAAGAACACGTGAACTCTAAATGCATGTACGTACTACGAAGACGATTAAGACTACAGCAAGTGTATTTACTATATGATTGCTCTAATTCTTTAAATTATTGTTTTGGATTAATAATAACGGTCTATTGCGCCTTCCCACCCGATTGTATTAAGCTTTGATTTTGCAGCTAACAATTAGTCTTCAAATATTAAAATCTTGCTGTTGAAACCTTGGAATTGTTCCCCCTTTTCTACCTATCAGTTCACAAAGTCTTACGATCGATTTGATAGTAGAAAGGTATCGTCGATATAGAAGTTGTAAGGTGTGGTTATAAGGAATCTGTATCAAAGCTATATGAATAGTGATGGTCCATTAAATAATAAACCCTTGTGTAACAATTTGCAGAGTTTTAAAATTAAAACGAAATTCCCTACGGTGAATAGGATTTTACAATGTAAACTTACATGTTTTGAACTTGGATTTCTACTAATTTTACGTTATTTGTGTTATATTCAATTTTTGAATTGAACTTACATTTGTGAAGTTGCAAAAACACAGAAACTGTTATAGATTGTTTGACCAAATCTATTCTTAACCCAATTAAAACAAACCATATTTACAAATAAAACCACTTAATTAGGGTCATTTAGTTTTGTAATAGTTGTTCGTTGTTTGTTTGAGTTTTCAAATTTTTATTTCGCATTGTACAAGATATCTATACACTAGTAATGAAACAAAAAACAGAAACTAATTTGCCTGGAGAAAGTAGAAAATTTAATGCACTTTTCGACGGTGTTCTCGTGAATGTAACTAATGTATTATTCAACATTCATCATTTTTGTGGTTACCCCTCCATGAAAAAGTGATTTAAAAAAAAAGTGTATATGAAGATTTTTTGGTATTAATAATTACACTTATACAATAAATAAAACGTCTGCCAAGTCGGTGTGGCAGATAGCTTCCTCGTATCCATAACATGACTGTATAGATCATTGAAAATTATTATTGACTAAAGAAACTAAAGAACTTCGTTCAATTAGGCGAAGTAAATATTGAATTAGGGTAAATTTATTGTTATGCAGGAGCATAACTTGGGAAAAATCCCTGAAAATTTCATCGAAATCAGTCATGAACTCCCGGAGTTATGCGTGTATCAAGGATTTCACGTTTGCGGATGCGCAGAGGCTACTATTGATCCGGGGGTCATGGAACTTATAGGGGATCATTTACACATCAAACCGAACAATCCCTGAAACTTTCACCGAAATCGGTCAAGAACTCCCGGAGCTATGCTTGTGGCAAGGATTTCACGTTTGCGCATGCGCAGAGGCTACTAGTGACCCGGGGGTCATGAAACTCATAGGGGACCATCTACACATCAAACCGAACAATCCCTGAAAATTTCATCGAAATTGGTCAAGAACTCTCGGAGTTATGCTTGTGGCAAGGATTTCACGTTTGCGCATGCGGAGAGGCTACTATTGATCCGGGGGTCATGAAACTCATAGGGGACCATCTACACCCCAACCCGCACAATTCCTGAAAATTTCATCAAAATCGGACTATAACTTCGTGTAGTTTTGCCCGTAACAAGGATTTGCTGACAGACAGACAGACACACAGACAGACACGGAACCAAAATTGTTCAGAAAGGTCTAAAACGCAAAATGCGAGTGGAATTTTTGATTTTGGAGACAGAAAAATTTTCACATTCTGAAAGTGAAAACAAGGCTTCCGCTACCTTGGTAGACTCGGAAGCAATACAATGATTGTGGAACCGAACTGAATGTGGTTGTAATATTCAATGAGAAGTTTAAACCACATAGAGGTTTAAATTAATCAATCATAAATTGGCCTCATAGCTCAAACCATTATTGTTGGAAACAAAGGGAAAATTTTCACTTAGTACTAAGACCACTAATTAAAACTGAGTCAGAAGTTTCAAAATTTTTCGGACATAGCAGTTGGCGCAGTCGGCAGGACCCAAAATAATACGAAACATAATTCCCTGACGTAGTATCTTTCACTTTCTCATCCATTGTTGACTTATTCCAGCGAACATCTGCTAATCCAGAGGCCTGCAGTTCTCGAATCAGCTGAGACGGTTAGTATTTGACTAGAGAGAAATGTAATGTTCAAGGATGATAACCCACAGTCAAAGAGTGTCCTCTTGATTCAACCAGTTGGGTTGTTGAAATTGAAGATTCCCCCTTAGCAGTAAGGACACGTGTTCGAACTTGGACGTATCACTGTTTTTGGGGCGTAACACGGTGGTAACACCCAAAAGTGAAACCCCCTCTGTAGTGTTAAAACTTCGATTATTTCTTAAGATTACAGTTGAGAACCGAAGAGATTTCAGTGTTTAATTGTTTCGGAAAGGAAAAAAGAGAAAAGGGCGCCACGAGATCGGAGAGGACAGGTGGTTGTGAACAGCTCAACAGAACGAGACACTCAACAACCCAGTTGGCACCGATTTCGCTTTTTCTATTGACGCAATACCCGCTGTCTCCGCTAGCAATCAACGCTCTTTCAGTTTCAACCGGCAAAAACTTTAAGCAAAAAACAACTGGTAACTAATGCATGCATTACAACGACGTCCCTATGTCTGGATTTCATATGATTACACTTCTAATCAGAATTATAAAGATGTAATGAGTTTTTCAGAGATACGCATAGAGCACTCGGTTCTCAACCAAAAGACCTAGTTGGATTGATCAGTTGATCATATATGTGTGCCTCCTGAAATTCAATAATCGCTCTATCTCCTGTGAAACACGGACACTCCAAAGCTTAGTAGAAATTCAAATCATGAATCATTGAATGATAAACCCCCAGTGAAAGAATTTGCAGCGTTTTTTTTTTCAAGAGCGATCACAATGGAAAAGAATTCTATTTGAAAATTCTAAATTTCGTAAGACGGAGCATGCATATCAGAATGCCTCAACCCGCGTATCGGCTTTAAACCCTTATAGTTCACTCCAGTATCCACAATCACTACATCACTAGGTTACTGCGATAAAAAAACCCTGTTGTTTTTGTTTTGATCGCAGTAACCTAGATGATGTAGTGAATGTGGATGCAAATGTTGGCACCATAAATCGGGCCATACATCTGGAATGGTTTGAGCTAAGGACCTGGGAGGGGCTCATTCGGTTCCTCATGAATCGAAGGAATGTTCTTCAAAAAAAGTCCAAATTTAGGACGCCTTGACTTTTTTTGAGGTTTTTAGGGATTTTACAAAACTTTGACAACCCTTAAAGGGCACTTTAAATTAAGTGGGAGAGCTGGCTAAAGAATTTGGGCGTTGTAGGACCACCATGGATTTTTCCTGAAAATTTCAGATTTTTTCTCCAGCCGTTTGGGAGAAATCGTGCATACTGCGTACGGCGGAAGGACGGAAAATTTTCTATTGCAGATTTGGATTCTACACCCTTTGAAACGTAAACCATGAAATTTTCAGGGGGGGGGGGGGTTAGAATTTGTTTTTTCAACAGCGATTACAATGGTTTATTATTGAATAATAAACCAAAAACCACCAAAAATTAGCTCGCTAAAAACTAGCATACACAGATACCCACACACTCCTTTCTATACAAAAGCCCAAAAACTTTTTCAGAACCCCTGAAAAAACTAAAATGAAAACGTTTTATTGAAATGTGAAATGCTAGGTGATAAAAACAGGAACGTAAATCATCGAACCCATTTAGTCGATTGTCGATTAATGAAGCCAGAATAACATGAATTTAAAAATAATTAGTTTAAGAGACTTGTGTATATATTTTACATTTCTGATGTCCCAATCTACAATGACAATCAAACTATCTTAGCCCAGTTTGCTGACGACTGCGCATACCTAACGAAGCATTCCACGGGAGAGGCGGCGGGCGAAACAATTGAAACCATTGCCGATGCAGTGAGCAAATGGGCAAAAAAGATGAAGGATCAAAATTAACCTAACTGTATTCACCTACAAACGCAATTACAGAATTCCTCCTGTCGAGATGGACGGGTTTATTTTAGAGCTCACAACCCACGTTAAATACTTGGGAATGACCATGGATAGGATTAGTTGCCAGATTGCGCCACAGGATTGGTCAACTAAAATCGCTCCTCAACATAAAAATAAGCTCCTAATTTACAAGACTTTGACCAAACCAATTTGGTCCTATGGAAGCGGATTGGGGTTCTCAGCATCGGAAACCCAAATACGCAGAATCCAAGTCCAACAAAACCGAGTACTGCGGCTTATCACAGGCGCAACTGGTATGTCAGAAACGAGGAGCTCCATAAAGATCTTGAACAACCTACTGTTCAGGATAGCCTGGTTGCTGCTTACCACGAGACTTACCTACTTCAACGCATCGAAACCATCTTATAAACATGATACCACAGGATCGACCACGACCGCGACACCTGCGAAGACTCAAGTGAAAACACCACAGCGACTTTGCCGAGGGCTTCAATTGATCAGAACGTGATAAAGAAACTAAGTTAGCCTCAAGTCAGTATCCAGTACAGTGCTTTAGTACTACAGTACGGTGGTTATTGGACTAGCCTAGTATGTTAATTATTCAAGTAATAGTTATATTTACATATTTTTCCCACTTTATAGTACTATGCATAAAAAAGTTTCTTTAAATTAAAAAAAAATGTAACATCAATTATTTTGCTTGATACCCCTGATAAAATTATAAAAACACGTATAAATAAACGCTGCAAATTCTTTCCCTGGGGTTTATTATTCAATGATTCGCGATTTGCATTTCTCTAAGCTGTGGAGTGTGCGTGTTTCCCGGGTGATAGAGCGATTATTGAATTTCAGGAGGCACACAAATATGATCAACTGAGCAATCCAAATAGGTATTTTGGTTGAGAACAGATTTACGTGCTCTATGCATATCTCCTGAAATTCAATAATCGCTCTATCACCTGTGAAACACGCACACTCCAAAGCTTAGTAGAAATTCAAATCACGAATCATTGAATAATGAAACCCCAGTGAAAGAATTTGAAGCGTTTTTTTTTCAACAGCGATTACAATGGAAAAATAATATATTATTATATTCTATTTGAAAATTTTAAATTTCGTAAGACGGAGCATGCAATATCAGAATGCTTCAGGCCGTGTATTGGCTATAAACCCTTTTAGGAGTTCACTTATCCACATTCACTACATGTAGTGAATGTGGATGCAAATGTTGGCACCACAAATGGGGCCATACATCGGGAATGGTTTGAGGTACGGACCTGGGGAGGGGCTAATTCGATTCCTCATGGAAAGTTCTTTAAAAAAAGTCCAAATTTAGGCAGCCTTGGCTTTTTTTTTGAGGTTTTTAGGGATTTTACAAAACTTTGACAACCCTTAAAGGGCACTTCAAATTAAGTGGAAGTTAATTTAATGGCTGAAGAATTGGGGCGTTGTCGGACCAACATTGATTTTTCCTGAAAATTTCAGATTTTTTGCTCCAGCCGTTTGGGAAAAATCGTGCGTACGGCGGACGGACGGAAAAATTTTTATTGCAGATTTGGATTCCACACCCTTTGAAACGTAAACCATGAAATTTTCAGAAGGGGGGTTAGAATTTTTTTTTCAAGAGCGATTACGATGGTTTATTATTGAATAACAAACCAAAAGCAACAATTATAAAACGAAATGACCCTAATCGGGTGGTTTTATTTACCAATAATGTTTGTTTTAATTCGCTTATGAATAGATTTTGGCAAACAACCTACAACAGTTTCTGTGAGTTCGCGACTTCATAAATTTAAACTTATTATCTAGGGCTGCGATCGCGCCAACACCATGGGAGATTGAAATATCAAAACCTCGAGGCTCTCCGCTTCGGCGAATAAAAATATAGAGATGATATCGGTCATTTCACGAAAACTTTCACGAAAGCGGTCGGTCCAACGTTGGGGAAGAGACATTTGGCCATTTCAAATGTAGAGATTGCCGTTTTCAAACCATCAAGAACCTCGATATCTCGAGATAACTCCGTTTCCTAAGAGACGTCTACTCCATGGCAGTGGCCCAGAATTAAAGGACATTTATTTCAAAAACATGTACCACAGGGTGGTGCTATAATACAGAAAAATGAGAACACCCACCTAACTTGACAGGGAAAGCAGCTACGTCTACATTCAGAAAGAGTTACGAAATAGAGGTACAAACAGGCGTCGAAATTGATAACCACTTTGTTTCCTCGAAAGTATGAGGTAGCGACCACAGTTTTCATATGGATGAAATGAAAAACAGCCTGCTTCTTGGGGTAGCTAACTGTAAGGGTTGAATTTTAAAACGATAAACAATAACAGTCATTTTTGAAAGAAAAAACTAATGGCCATTCGTAACTGAACTTCAAGTTGA
Source organism: Creontiades dilutus (assembly GCA_031894815.1). Classification (NCBI taxonomy): domain Eukaryota; kingdom Metazoa; phylum Arthropoda; class Insecta; order Hemiptera; family Miridae; genus Creontiades; species Creontiades dilutus. Next base: position 30,389 of record JAVIWC010000744.1, on the reverse strand, counting down.
AATAAAACGCTGCAAACTCTAAATTTTTATACGTCGCTTAAATTGAAAGAAATGTTTCTGGTTTCCATGATTCTCATCTCGTGCGATCCCAATTTTAGTCTAGTTGTGTCACAAACCTTGGGAATGTCGAACTTCATGAAGGAAATGACAGATTTGATTGAGTAAAGCCCTCACTACCCCTACCGTAATTAGGGCGTAGAATTAACGTTATTTTCACCGTTTTGCAACGGATATGTGTTACTGCTGGGGATCATGACAAAATTTAGATATTCAAAAAATAGAGATGTATTACTAGGTACCTACCTAGCACATTTTTTTGCATCTCAAGTACGCATAGTACCCCATTAGAAAGGGAGAGAGGTCCAGATTATGCGATTATCGTGTATGGGCACAAACGAAAGGTGTTAACGAGATGATTCACGATTTTTAAGGTTTTAACAAATTGTCTACTTTGGTGTGAATTTGTATGTACCACGATCCGCAACACTCACAAGTTGGGTAGCCTATCCAAAGGGAAATTTAACGCTCTTTCCAACGGTACAGTCAAATTTGAGCTTACTTGGTTTAAAAGGGAGTTACAGCCTTTTTAATGAGATAAGAGAATGAGAAGACACGAGAAAAAAAATCTTAACAGTAAACTACTCGATTTTTGAAGGAAAAGAAAAAGAAATCGCAGGAGGCATCTTCGACTTGAAATTAATTGTAAAATCGACCCCTAGGCGTTTAGAAACTAGAAACGCTCCAAATTCTTTCACTGGGGTTCATCATTCAATTGGCATGCTTCATGATTTGAATTTCGACTAAGCTTCGGTGATAGAGCGATTATTGAATTTCAAGGAATCGATATACAAGAGCAAAAAACACTGTTCTCAACCAAAATACCTATTTCGATTGATTAGTTGATCATATTTGTATGCCTCCTGAAATTCCCGTGGTTCGGCTATAAACCATTTTCGGATGTTCACCCCAGTATCCATCTGTTTCGACAGACATCACTAGGTTACAAAGTCAAAACAATAACAATAATAAACCAAAATAACGCAAATGTTGGCACCATAAATCGGGCCATACATCGGGAATGGTTTGAGCTACGGACGCTGGAGAACTCATTCTGTCCTCATGGAAATCATTCAAAAAAACCACGTTGAATCAAGGCCGCTTTGACTTTTTCATCAAAAGTTTTTCTAGGAGGTTCGCATCGAGCTTTAAACTTTGACAACCCATCAACACTTTCAATTAATGATTGAGCTGGCTCAAAATCGGAACTTCGTCCAACATGGATTTTTCAGTGAAAAAATCTTTTGCCCCAGCCGTTTGGGAAATACGTCAAATGATGCACGTACGGCAATTACAAAGGTATTGCAGATTCGGATTCTACACCCTTTGAAAGTAACCATGACATTTTCACTTGATTGAACTCCAGATTTTTTTAAGTCAACCTGCCTCTCAACACATTGAATACAAACAACAAGGCTACGTACCCTCTTCTCAACCAGAGAGCCACAAAGCCGAACTCCCTGCATAAGTCCTAGTGGTGTGCCATCAAGTTGGATACTCCATTTTTCCAGAACTGAATATATCTAAAGAATCTCTTAAGTATTCTTTCCACTTTTCCCATATACATATTGCAATGTAGAGACCATATGACAGAAGAAAAATCGAGGTGAGGTCAGACCGATGCGCAAAAAAGGATTTCCATAGTTTTTATTTTTTTTTCCTATTTGGTATATTCTTACATGCTTCGAATGCATTTCAAGAGGGAAAGAGCATTTTAATGGAGGCCTAACCAACTCGTTTGCAAATGCGCGGAACTTGATGTACTGGCAAAAGACTGGGAGATTGTGATTCTCAAATATGATATTCAGTGAAAACCTATTGTTAAGAAGCGCAAGCATTGCACTAATAAAATTAAAACCCTAATGAATACTTTTTTTAAAACTGGACCAAATTCTTAATCGTATAAAACAAAACACGAAAATCGGCTGAGAATCTTTTTAGGAATGAGCAGCAATTGAATGATCCATAAACCCCATCCCAACATCAAATTTACAATTTCCGCGTTTTATTGTTTTTGGACAGGTTTTTTAGACGAAAATTAAGAATAAAACAAACGTTGCGACGTATGAAAATAGTGAAGATAACAGCATATCACTATTACCCCCTCCAAGCACCCCCTTCCGTATATCACATTTTAATGATCTGAAATTAGTTTCAAAACTAGGTTATAGTTCTTCATCGATCGAAGGAAGAAGCAAGCAAATCGGCAGTATAAACTTAAGAGTGCTTGAATGGGTTCTCCATTAACCTCTCCATTCCTCCTCCGATAGAAAATTCGAAAGTGCCGATGTTTGATGCACAACGTAACTAAAATTGGGGTCAAACAACTGAATAAAAAACGCTGCAAATTCTTTCACTGGGGTTTATTATTCAATTGGCTTGCGTTCATGATTTGAATTTCTACTAAGCTTTGGAGTGTGCGTGTTTCACAAGTGATAGAGCGATTATTGAATTTCAGGAGGCACACAAATATGATCAACTGATCAATCCAAATAGGTATTTTGGTTGAGAACAGATTTACGTGCTCTATGCATACCTCCTGAAATTCAATAATTCGCTCTATCACCTGTGAAACACGCACACTCCGAAGCTTAGTAGAAATTCAAATCATGAACGCAAGAAAATTGAATAATGAACCCCAGTGGAAGAATTTGTAGCGTTTCTTATGTTTATCAGAATGCTTCAACCCGTGTATCGGCTACAAAGCCTTTTAGGAGTTCACTCCAGTATCCACATTACTACATCACTTCATCAGTACGTCACTAGGTTACTGATATCAACACAAAAAACGCTGCAAAATCTTTCACTGGGGTTTATTATTCAATGGTTCATGATTTGAATTTCTACTAAGCTTTGGAGTGTGCGTATTTCACAGGTGATAGAGCGATTATTGAATTTCAGGAGATTTGCATAGAGCACGTAAATCTGTTCTCAACCAAAATACATATTTGGATTGATCAGTTGATCATATTTGTGTGCCTCCTGAAATTCAATAATCGCTCTATCACCTGTGAAACACGCACACACCAAAGCTTAGTTGAAATTCAAATCATGAACGCAAGCCAATTGAATAATAAACCCGAGTGAAAGACTGCTTACTTACCCCAGTAATAATATTGAATAATATTTATCTATACATTATCAGCTTTTCGTGCATATCAGAATGCTTCAACCTGTGTTCCGGCTATAAACTACAAGTATCCACATCGGTTATCACTCCAGTATCCACATTCACTACAACTCGATGCTACAGGCATCACTAGGTTACAAACAAACAATAATAAACGAAAAAACGCAAATGTTGACACCATAAATCGGGCCATACATCGGGAATGGTTAAACCTACGGACGTGGGGAGGGGCTCATTCGATTCCTCATGGCATGTTCTTCAAAAAGAGTACACATTTAGGCCGCTTCGACTGACAAGAGCGATTACAATGGTTTATTATTGAATAATAAACCAATAACAAAAATCAATGAAACCAGATAAAAATAGAGAAGACAACAATATAACACCATTCACCCATTTTAATATGTACTAGTATATTGTAAAAAGAACGAAGATGTGTTAGAATCACATTCGTCTACCGCGTTTAACTTGGTCAAAGAAAGGAGTAGACAAAACATTTTGAGGCAATAAAAATAGATTAGAGGGCGATGGCAACGGTTCAAAACTCGTTAATTACTCGAAATTCAAGGAGACCACACAAATATCAGTTCATCGGTACTGCGGCTGTGCACCGACGATGAATATTGAAGGACGTACTCATGTGACATCTGCTATACATTTTTCATTTTGTAGAAGGTAAAAGTATGAATAAACATTTCTTTCTCTCGTTTTGTCGGTTAAATTCAGACAAAGCGCTTTCGACTAGAACAGTGGTTCCCAACCGTTTGTGGCCCATCGCCCCTTTCTGGAGGTTGACTAAAACCTACCCCTTTAATTTTTCCCTGTATGCCTAATTTGAAGTGAAGTAAAATGTAATAATAAAGCAATTTCATAATATACAGTATAATATATTTATATTATAAACACAACCAAAGCATTGTTATCCGGACACGCCTAAATAAAATAGAAAATAAAAAATTTAAATGCATACATTTTTTTCGATTTTTTTTTAAGAACAAAGAAGATAAATTAAGAAAATATACAGTTAAAAGGAGACAAAAAAATTGAAAACTGTGTTATTTTGCCTTTTAAATGGCTGCCTGGCAACTTTCATTGCACAGAACTATTTTCATTTTTAACCCTTTGAATACTCATCGCCTCCCTTATTTATCGCCCTCTTGGGGGCGATCCCGTGTCGTGATCGTTTCACGATTATATGTTCCTAAGCATGCGATAGCATAGAAATAGGAGTATTCATAATCATGAATATGAGTATGAATAAAATCATTATATGGAATTTTGTGATTATGATTACGAACACGGTCATGAATATGCTAAAAATCATATTCACAAATTGAATATAATTTTATGGGTATTCACAATTGTTTGTTAGGACTTTCTGGAAAATGATCAGTTTTTGAAATTTTAGTCAAAATTACCATTTTTTGAGGTGTTCACCTTTAGTTCTGCCCTACTGCGCGATCCGTGCGGTTTACACTCAAAATCACGAATTATCCATGTGATTTTTCGAAAAAATGTTTAGAGAAAATCGTAGTTTTTTAAAATGATTGTGAACAAAACTGATGGCAGGGTAGCATTAAAGGAGAAAACTACAAAGCATAGTAATGTTGGCTGATAATCAAGAAAAAACCTATGCTTTTTTCTAAAAATTATAAGACAAATTTGTGGTTTTGTGAATAAACGCCACGTTTAGCGCAGTGGAGCTAAAGGCGTACACCACGAAAAAAGGTAACTTTGGCTGAAAACCATTTTAAAAAACATGACTTCCTAGAAAATCCGAACAGAAAATTGTAAATACCGATAAAACCATAGTCAATGTGTGAATATGATTGTATTCATATTCATAATGATAATCACAAAATTCCACACATGATTATAATCTAACCCTGCATGACGATGAATTAACTATATTTGTGTGATACTTCAATTGTCACTAACGGATCATAACTGGGTAGAATAATTCTGTATATCTCTTCCTGTTAACAATACATAATTACACAGCACGGAATGGCAGTTTCGCCTCAAGGGAGGGATGAAAAGGAAATTTTAGCCGAACTAAACCAATAAAACTAGGACAGGTCAAACTTTATTCTTACCCTCGCCATCTACAAAACAATGAAGGAATCATTTCAAGTCGCCATCTACACATTTGAGAAAACTTGTTTCATATGTTTATCGCGGCTAAAAAAAAGCGAAAATCATTTCAGCCAGTTTATATCAAGAGCATATCAAGACTAAAAATCCAGTATTTCGAAAAGGAAGGATTATTTAGTTGAAGAACTCTTTTTTAGCTCAGGAAATCGGTCAAATTTCAAGAAATGTGCTAAAAAATTAGTAATAGGCAAGAAAAGGCTAAAATTGGTTAGGTACAACTCTAAAAACTCAAAATCTTTGTTTGAAAGCAGAATATTACAAGTTAGAGCATACTTTTCATATGATCATGGTGCTTGCAGTATAAAAGTTTCAGAAATTGTACAATGTAAAATCAATTCATCCTCCATAAAGGTGAGTTGATAGTAACATACATATATGTTGCATGCATATAAGGAAGCTCCCTAAAAAATCATGATTTATCCGCTATTCCCAAAAAATCATATGCAAACCAGCCGTAGCGGCGTCCGTGTGATGCATGGATTAGCTGTGGTTACCGAGGCGGCGTACAAGGTATACCCGTCCTTCACGACCGAGCGGTGTTGCGGGTTTAGCATACGCTCACTCTCGTCAACAATGACGTACTAGTACATGTAACTATGAGCAGTTGATGAGGAAATCAGTTGTAAGTTAGAAGGGTATTCTGCGAATCAGTGTATTGCTGCGCTGCCTAATTTATCAAAGTTTTAAAGTAACTGATTCAACTGATAATTTTTTGTTTTCATTTAAAGGGGCCCGAACCCCTCGTAGTTTGCAAACCTAGAACGCTCATTTTGACAAGTGGTAACAAGCGAGCAGACCATCTTGCTCTTCGGTCAACATTTCCTGCCAGCTTGCCATGGTGTGTTATAGGTACTTAACACTAGTATAAGTATTCATATCACTTTTTTGAATCCGATTGTCTCTTACAGCTCGGTTTGAATAATGTTCACGGTGTAGAGTTTGAAATGAATAACTTACCCGTTTCAGTTTACTCATTTGAATGTTCTGCTGACACTAGCCTCGCTAATCAGCACAGTATCAGCACTTGATTGATGTAGTTTGAATAAAGGTATAAAATAGTTTACTGAAGGGATTATCTTGGTGATATCAAGACAAATGCCATGATAAATAGTATTCAAACTTCTTTAGTGAGGACTTCCTGTAGTTATACTATTTTTTAGGGAGACAAATTTTGGTCCATAGCTTCTTTAAAACTGTTTATTCATTGGAGCTTTCGACAATCTTCCAATTGTCATCGTCAGCAATGTCTAAACAAAATTGAAAATGACGAGGTTTTATAATACTTATCAGATTACAGACTAAACTACGAGAGAGGTGACTAGAATGGGAAAAAGGACTAAGTGATAAAGGAGAGACACCAAGTTTATAGTGAATTAGATTGTACTCACCATCAACAACCAGATGGTCCAGTTGATCACGAACCAAACGCCACTTTAAGTGAAAACACACATTGTCTGTTATCACCTGCAGGGTAGCCAATGGTTCACAAAAAACTCAAGAACCATCCAGAAGCTGCTGGTAAATGCAAACTGTGTTACCAACATCTGATTTAAAATTGACAGATGTTTTATCTTGATTTATATGGAATGCTTCTAAAATTTGCGTTTTCTAATTTTTTCAATTTTGTTTAGACATTGCTGACGATGACAATTGGAAGATTGTCGAAAGCTCCAACGAATAAACAGTTTTAAAGAAGCTATGGACCAAAATTTGTCTAGCTAAAAAATAGTATGATAAATAGTGTTGATCAGGAATCAGATTCTTTCAGTGATCAGAATATCTACCGATGTTGACCGGTTGTTGGTGCATCTGATCGGCAATCTGTTCCTTTCAGCTGTACAGTTTTTTTTTCGTATGTTTCTCGGGTTTTGTTGAAGATGGAACTGATTCTATGAACCCTCACGCGACGGTCGACTCAATTCAGGAAAGGTTTCCATTTACAACCCCAAGTTATCGGGCTACTCCAAGAGGGACGAGCTTGGTTGTGCCGCGGTTGCTCTGCGATGGTTGTTGTCATCTTGTCGGACCAGCTTTTCTCTCAATGGTCAGATTGAATGTTGTGCAGAGAGAGATTCGTGAGCTCCAATTGCTGGATTTAACCTAATAAGGTAAAACAGCGCATTCTAACAAGCAATCAGAGACGGAGGACGGATGTGATGAATGGTGGTGAAGTTGAGCTGGGGGTTGCTGTTTTACCAAAGCACTATTGTTGGTAATTTCGAATTATCAGGCACGATGAAGCAAGAACAAAAATCAAGTCTGATGAATGGTTTATGTTATACTGCTACTCATAGAATGATTGATAAGTCATCACATAGTTATTTAGACACTATTGTTCTATAATCAGGGCTGCGGAGACAAAATCCAGAAGAAGAGAGAGAGAGAGAGAGAGAGAGAGAGAGAGAGAGAGAGAGAGAGAGAGAGAGAGAGAGAGAGAGAGAGAGAGAGAGAGAGAGAGAGAGAGAGAGAGAGAGAGAGAGAGAGAGAGAGAGAGAGAGAGAGAGAGAGAGAGAGAGAGAGAGAAATTAAGGGAGGAATATCGATTGTTCAAAATTGAAAATGATCGAGCCCTGCTGCTTTGTATGTGATAAGTATCAGTGTTGCATGCGACACAAGAGTGTCTTGGGTAGATACGAGTTGTATAAGTTGCACATAATTTTTGGGTTTGTAGAAATAAGAGTTTTGAAATAAGTACACAGAAACATGTTGACCTACGTGAATAGTAGTCAATCACAAGGTTTTCAAAGTTGGTAATCACTCCATTGGAATCGTTAGAGAATACAAATATTTGGGTGTTCTTTTCAGTTCTACAGGATTATTCTCACAAGCACAGAGTACTTTTGTATCCAAGGCTAAAATGGCTTGGCGTGGTGCAAGAAGGATACTGGTTGACACTAAATGCCAAAGTTGGTAGGCCTCCTGCCAGATTTTTGACTCTCTGGTGAGCTCGGTACTAATGTATGCCTCAGAGATTTGGAGTCTAAGGTACTGGGACGAAATTGAGACTATTCAGTCAAAATTTATAAAAAGTATATTGCTACTCCCTCAGAGTACGCCTGGGTACATGATTCGTGCAGAAACTGGGAGGATGCGCCTCGGTGTTAAGATTTTAGAAAGAGTGTTGACCTGGTGGGAGCAAATCTTGAGAATGGATGGAGGAAGGTACCCAAAAATTTGCTATAACCAGCTGGTAGTAACAATTAACTTAGGAATGAGTAACATTAAATACAATTGGGCAGCACAGTTAAAATCTATTTTAGAAGGTCTAGGCTTTTTGAGAGTGTGGCAAAGACAAGATCCAACAGAAATTAAAAAAGCAAAAAAGGAGATAGTCTATGCTTTCGAAATGAAAACCCGCTATCAGGATCTGGAAAGAATATTATTTTCATCTTACAATGAAAATTATGTTAGATACTACCCAGATTCGGGCCCCGCGAGTTATCTTGTATTGAAAGGGTCAATAAATATTAAGCGGATCATCGCTCAGTTTAGACTTGCAAATGATAAGCGCGTGCACTACAGTCTGGGGAACAGTTTTTATTCAATAGATCAAACGAAAGAATGTCTCCTCTGTAATACAAAGAAACCAGAAACTGTAATCCACATTATTGGCGAATGTCCTCAGTTATGTTATCAAAGGTTAAGATATTTAGGTTTCCGCTTCTTAAGTCAACATTCTGTGATGAATATAATTTTAAATTGTAAAACTAGAGGAGAGATTTCTATGTTAGGATCTTTTCTGAAAGCTTATGCAAAATTTAGGACCTTTGTTTATAATTTGGCACAAGACGCTGGTTTATAGAGTAATTTTGGAAGATATTAGGAACTGATGTATGAAAACTGTATTTTCTCCTATTTTATTTTGTTAATAAGAGAATAATATAGGCGTATGTAGGGTAACAATAACATAGGAAAATTTATTTTATTTCATTTTTTTTTTTTTGCTGTTCATATTTGGATAGGACGATAATTATTTTATTTTCTTGTTTACGAACTCCATATTGTACAGGATGTACCTTTTGCAATAAAAAATACTTGATACTTGATAGTCAATCACCCAAAGACCAGGAGGCCGTAATTCCCTCTCCACAATACGAGATAAATCCATGAAAGAATATTACAAACCGTTTCAATCGCCCTCAACACCACAATGGCGTCAACAACAACTAAGGTGGGCGAAATAGCGAGACGTTTTAATACAAAATCCGAGATAAGTGGATATGAAGATGGATCTTTATTGCCGGTTATTGGCTACCCACCAGACATTGATGAGGTTTTCTTTCCAAGACTTGAGTTTCTTTAGGAGAAGCGAATATATAAAGCGAGTGCAGGTGCAGTAACGTGGTGTCATCGTTTAAATTAGCCCCTTCCACGGATTCCGTCCAGAATACACAAGGGACCTCTCAATTCCAACACCTGCCAGAAAGTGCTGCCTCCGTGTAATATATGGGGAAATTGTTGAAGCTTAAGGGCTACTCGGAAAATGCCGGGAATAAGGCAGAAATCATTCAACCGGGAACGTATCATTTTGGCTTATTATTTTCAATAAATAATTCATTAAAAATTATTAAATTAATGATTATTTCTTAATAACCCAGCACAAAGAATTTTTTAACAATTGTGGGCCCCCCCCCAAATGTTCTTGGTTTAAGTTTCAAGAAACGTAGATTTCAAAAACCGAATTTAAAAAATCTTTTCGCCCGTCCAAAAGTACTGCAAATGTTTACTTGTCAATAAAGTTGTAAATTAATTCCCAACTTACTTCGTTTGTAAAAGTGAATTAATTCATAGTACAACGATTTGAAAATGTGAATGTGAATGAATTTACAACTGTAAATGTGAATGTGAATGAATTCAAAATTTACTGATATCAAACAAAAACCACATAATAAACCAAAGTATTAATTCAAATTCGCAACTATATCTGTAAATTAATTTATATTAAAAAAAAAATTGGGAATAATTTGAAAAAGTAAATAGTTACAAAACACCTGCAAATTTGTATAACTCGCAACTGAATCGGTAATTTTGTTTTCAATCCGCCGATAAATGCACAAATTTTGCGGTAATTTGATTTCTCGCGGGTCCGCTGACTTGCATTTTTGTGATTCTCTGAGAAAATCCGATGGTTAATATTTTTGTTGCAATATTTCAATACCACTCAATTTTACGGTTCATTATTTTCAAAACGCTGCAAATTCTTTCACCGGGGTTTATTATTCCATTGGCTTGCGTTCATTATTTGAATTTCTACTAAGCTTTGGAGTGTGCGTGCTTCACAGGTGATAGAGCGATTATTGAATTTCAGGAGATATGCATATACCACGTAAATCGGTTCTCATCCGAAACACCAATTGGATTGATCAGTTGATGATATTTGTGTGCCTCCTCTTTGGCTACATCGTTTAAATTTGGATTTGGGGAAGTTTTAACGCAATACGAGTGCTAAAGGACTTGATAAATTATAGATGTTTTTATTGTGGGGGTGGGGGGTAATAAGGTTCAATAAAAAAACGCTGCAAATTCTTTCACTGGGGTTTATTATTCAATTGGCTTGCGTTCATGATTTGAATTTCTACTATTTTAGTTTTTGTGTCTTGTCATTTGTGATTTTTCAGTATTTTGTAATTTTGGAACTACTAGCAAATGTTTTTTCTAGTTTCCATCTAGTTAGATTGAAAAAATTACATTTTTACAACAAAAAGTTTGAAAGAATTATAGTCCAAGTGGCCATTTTGATACATCGCGCTTTTGTGAGTTACCTGTTCGTGTAACATTCATACATAAGTTTAAATACCTATGTGTAAGCAATTCTATACCTTCTTATCTAGTTCAATTGAAATAAATAATCTAGTTTTTCAACAAAGAAAAGAGTTGAACAAGAGGCCTTTTGAAGCCAATTGCGTGTTTTCGGAAGCAAGAGTTCATTTTTAGCCATTAACGACTATTAGAATTTAAAATTAGAATTTATTTATTTATTGGCAACCACAAATATTACAAAGCAAAATTAAGAAGAATATTGAAAATTAAACATAATGATAAATTACAAAATTCAATTCAAATAACATTGTTGCCCACCGAGAAATAAGTTCAGATGAACTTGTGCTTCTCGGTGGAGTTCAGTCAATTATCATTCAATTTTTAAAATAAATAAATAAAATAAATTTTCTCGCCAGCCAATGTGTAATAAAAGAAAAATCAAATAAACAAAAATGAAAAACAAACAAAATCACATTAGAAATACTCGGATAATTTTTTTTTAAATGAAGACAAGTTTGAAAAATGAAAGAGGTTAATTGAATTTTCAAATAAAAATTCAAGTGCTTTAACAAAGGAGTTTCTTCTATAAAATTCAGTTTTAACAGTGGGCAGAAGTATACGAGATGAATTAAAATGTACGGGTATTTATAGAAAGAGAGAGATGCTCATCTCTTATACCAGAACAAAATAAATGGGTATTTATAGAAAGAGAGAGATGCTCATCTCTTATACCAGAACAAAATAAATGGATACAGGAATGAAAAAGGTACATTTGCGAAATATTTTTAACATCAAAAAGCTTATAGAGAACAGAAGTAGGAAATCTTACATTTTTATTCAAAATTATTTTTAAAATACGATTTTGTGCTATTTGTACTTTTTTAATATGAGATTTACTGGAACTTCCCCAAAGCAAAATACCTTAACGGCTGTTATTTTAAACAATAAAGAATTTTTTATGAAAAATGTGATTTTAAAATTGTATTCTGGTTCTTTTGTATTTACTGCAATGGAAAGTAGAGAAACCAGCAATATAATCATTGAAAAATCAAGGGCGGTCGATAGACAGCTGCGCGAGCGCCGGTGTGACTCAGGTTGGCGCGTGAAGGTTGATGGTTGTATCACATGTGAAGGCTGAACGGCTAAGGAAAATTCTTGGACTGAAGAAAAACCGAACACGCGGCACGATCGTTTTGCCGCAACAAAGCGTGATGCCGCGTTGTTACGTCTGACACATCTGTAGAGTTGTATCGTTTGATCGCACTGATAGATCGCGACGGGCGCCCTTCACCTAAGACACGGCGTCGAGGTATCGTATCCATGATGCGTCTGCGGCTTGCGATTTCTTCATGTACCTACCGAAACAGGCGCCAGCTGCGCCGCGCTGCAGGAGAGTTATCTCTCAAGAGACGCGGCGCTGCAGGCGGCGTACCTATGTGCCAGCGTCAGTTTCGATCAATCATCAATCATCATCATCATCATCATCATCATCAATTTATATACAGACGAAAATATCAGAGCAGGTAGGTGTATCAGGGGGTGGTAACGTTGGGCGGGTGGAATTCTCCGCCACCCCCCTCTCGACCGCGCCTGTGAAGGGGACCCCACCAATGAGGACCGTCTCCCAGGGCAACCGCTGGGTGGAATTCACCCCCCCCCCCCCTCTCGACCGCGCCAGTGAAGGGGACCCCACCGAAGAGGAGCGTCTCCCAGGGCAACCTGCTCCCCTCCTCGGGGACTTGGAATATACGATTTTGGTTTATTATTCAATAATAAACCATTGTAATCGCTCTGGAAAAAAAAAAAATTCTACCCCCCCTGAAAATTTCATGGTTTACGTTTCAAAGGGTGTAGAATCCGAATCTGCAATAAAAAATTTTCCGTCCGTCCGCCGTACGCACGATATCTCCGAAACGGCTGGAGCAAAAAATCTGAAAATTTCAGGAAAAATCCATCTTGGTCCGACGACGCCCCAATTCTTGAGCCAGCTCCCTCACTCAATTTAAAGTGCCCTTTAAGGGCTGTAAAAGTTTTGTAAAATCCCTGAAAACCTCAAAAATAGTCGAATCGGCCTAAATATTTTCCTATTTGAAGAACATACCATTAGGAATCGAATGAGCCCTTCCCCACGTCCGTAGGTCAAACCATTCCCGATGTATGGCCCGATTTATGGTGCCAACATTTGCGTTTTTTCGTTTATTATTGTTTGTTTGTAACCTAGTGATGTCCGGCCGATAGCGTCGAGTTGTAGTGAATGTGGATACTGGAGTGATAGCCGATGTGAATACTTGTAGTGTAGTTAGTAGCCGATACACGGGTTGAAGCATTCTGGTAATATATTATTTATTCTGGTATAGGTTAATAATATTACTGGGGTTTATTATTCAATATTATTACTGGGGTAAATAAGTATTTTTTCACTGGGGTTTATTATTCAATTGGCTTGCGTTCGTGATTTGAATCTGTACTAAGCTTCGGAGTGTGCGTGTTTTACAGGTGATAGAGCGATTATCGAATTTCAGGAGATATGCATAGACCACGTAAATCGGTTCTCATCCAAAACACCTATTTGGATTGATCAGTTGATGATATTTGTGTGCCCCCTCTACATCTGTCTACCTTTGGCTACATCGTTTAAATTTGGATTTGGGGAAGTTTTAACGCAATACGAGTGCCAAAATGGACTTGATAAATTATTTGATGTTTTTATTGTGGGGGGGTTTCACAGGATAGGGCGATATTGAAATTCAATAAAAAAACGCTCCAAATATCAAATTCTTTCACTGGGGTTATATTATTCAATCGGCTTGAATTCATGAAAGAATTTGAATTTCTACTAAAATTTGGAGTCTGCGTTTTCACAGGATTGGGCGATTATTGAATTTCAGGAGGCACACAAATATGATCAACTGATCAATCCAAATTTTCAGGGGGTAATTTTGGTCGAGAACAGATTCACGTGCTCCATGTATATCTCCTATGTATATGTAAGTTGTTGGTTTACGTTTCAAGGTACGTAGGTTACAAAATTTAAATTTCGAATTAAAAAAGAAAAGAAAAACCGTCCGTCCACCGCAAGAAGTTTTTCTCCGGAAATACTGGACCAAATTTTACGACAAGTGGCTCAAAAGCCAACATTGATCCGGGATTTACCAGTGATTTCGGCATATTGATCAATCAACAACCACAACGGATTGATTTAAGGGTTGATCTATCAATGTTCTGCTTATATCAAAACTCGGGCACCCATCCGCTCAGTTAGGATTGTTCCTACATAAGCATCCTCACGTTTATACAGGGTGTCAACAAAATCCGGTGATTTACATGGAAAATGACGAAATCAAAACTTTGGAAGTTGGGAGAGCTCAGTGATGGTACGGAGGGTGTTTCGTACGCTGAATCGAATAGTGGCACTCCCGAGCCTTTCTTATTTGACAGGCTTTTGTCTGGTCTGATCCAATAGCTTACCTGTTCCAGCCAGGGCAGGAGCCCCATTATCACGTGGTCTGAAGTGCCCTGAAATCTACAAACTGAACATAATGAGAAAGGCTCGGGAGTGCCACTATTCGATTCAGCGTACGAAACACCCTCCGTACCATCACTGAGCTCTCCCAACTTCCAGTTTTGATTTCGTCATTTTCCATGTAAATCACCCGATTTTTCTCGAAAAGCTCATGTTTTTCAGCATTCAAACTCAATTTCCTCCTCAGGAAAATTTTTTAAGGACAAAATTGACTGGGCCGTTGGAAAGGTGAGGTGGCTGCTTAGCGCAGTTTTTACCGTTCTTGCATCTTAAAAAAAAAAATTAGTTCTCATAGTTCAATTTCCGATTGAAAAAACTCTAGGTTTCCCAAATTAAGTAAAATTAGCTTTTCAGAGAGCTTTTTTATGTCTCAAACCTCACTTTTCGGGAAAGGTGAGGCATCAATCCGAAAGGAAATTTACTGCTCTTTCCAACGGTGTACTCAGATTTGAGATTATCTTGTAAATTGAGGGAGTTATAGCAATTTATAGGAGATAAGGTCGAAAACACGAAAAAAATCTTAGATCGTAAATAACTCAAAAACGAAGCCTCTAAAAAAAATTGCTAAGAGGCAAAAGTTGTTGCAAATTAGTTGTACAATCGACCCCTTCAGTACGTCAGACCTGTTTTGTTGACACCCTGTATAGAGAAACATTGAGATATCCATAGGCAGGATGCTCTACTGACCATACGAACAGTTCCGGTTTAGAAGGATCAATCTTGCAGGAGAGACGATTAGTCTCATAACTCCGACGCACGAGTTCCATCTTCTTGATCGGAAGAAGAGTTCGGAAACTTATCCCTGAATCGCATCCATGTTCGGATCTTACTGTACACCTGCTCCGGTGCCTTAACCCTTCAGTGCACGGAAGACCGAATCCGAGAAATGTTTTCCTAGCGATTTTAGCGCTTATTGTGCCAAAATAAAGTTCATTCGGAGCGTATACTTCAAATATGACATCTCTCTGCGGAAAAATGGAAAACCGTGTCCACGGCTGACAACCAATGCATCCAAACCGATCAATTACGTAGGACTCTAGTGGGCTTGAAATTTCAGCAATATTACAGTTATTTTCACAAGATTTTGTACAATTATTGTTAAAAGCGCATACTAGAATTGTAAAAGGTCAACACACTTGGCAATGTGCTAGATACTTAAAATACCATTTCTCTTGTTCTTCCATGTGAAATCGACGTTGTCCTCCGAACGGCTCAAATTAGTTTATTTATCTCTTGTACAGTCGGTGCTTCAATATGGTGTATTGGTATGGGGAGGCGCCTACCCGAGCCATTTGCAGAAATTAGTTATTTTGCAGAAAGCCATTTTGAAGGTTATGCTCAGTAAACCTAGAAGGTATTCAACTGATATCTTATACCAAGAAGCAAAGGTTTTTACCGTGCGACAACTTTTTATAAAAAATCTGGTTCTTTTCTTTTATAAAAACCCACATATCATTGAGAGGCCTTATGTTCATTTCCACCAAACCCGCTTTCAAGTCCTTCAAAATGTTGTCAACCCGAGGATTAATTTATCTTTAACTTCTAGAAGCCCACAGTATTTAATTTATTTGATTTTTAACTCTCTGCCAGCTAACCTCAAGGAACCTGAAAATATAACACGCTCCTCCTATAAGAAACTTATATTTGGTTGGTTAATAAGCCTTGGGCCCCAGAAAGTTGAAAATATGTTATACTGTAATTATGCCTCTTGAATCAGTTATAAGTAGATGTAAAAATAAAATGTAATTGTAAATAGATTTTTGATATTCAACCTATGTAATTGCAGTTTATGGCATATATATTTTTTAATGTGATCATCTCTAGTTGCTTTAATTTAATCAAATTAATTAATTTTTTTTTTTTTTTTTTTCCCCTCAAGAAAGAGACCTTTATGTTATTCGCTGACCAAGAACTCTAGCTCGTCAACACAGGCATTGCCTACAGACGAGCTATTATTATTTGTTAATTTGTCTTGAAGTAAGTAATCTCTCTCTCTCTCTCTCTCTCTCTCCTCTCTCTCTCTCTCTCTCTCTCTCTCTCTCTCTCTCTCTCTCTCTCTCTCTCTCTCTCTCTCTCTCTCTCTCTCTCTCTCTCTCTCTCTCTCCTCAAAAGAAAAAACACCTTAAACAAAAATAATGTTGCTACGGGACCTGTAAACTAATTTTTTCTCACTTTTTTTTCTTTCCCCCATTTCGGGATGGTTGGAGAATTAATTACCAGCCGCGCCGTGTCGGTCACCTTTACCAAAACAGAAAGAGGTCCGAAACGAACATTACAGTATTTTCTCCCCCCGGCTACGGCTCCCCAACGGGACAGCTAGTTTATGAATGACTTGTCGATCTATTTCCATCCCGTAATCTTGGCAAGGCGGAGTCTCATTAACCTGGATCGTTTAGTTCAAGTCCCTTTAGCACGACATTGAACCAGTATCCTCCGGAACCGCCATTTGCCCCAGATTCGTTTTGGCTAATTTTTTATCGTCGACTTCATCTTGGCACGCGAATGAGATTCGCACGATTTTGCGGGGAAAATACTTCTAACATTGCGAATACTATGTTTGTTTCGCAACTACGAGTCGATGTCGAAAGTGCTACTCAAGGCGTAAGCTGAGAGTATCAAAATCAGGCATAGAAGTGGTGACCAATTCAAAATACCATGCAGCGATTCTGTAAAATACTTGGAGATATTCCTTGATCGCAAACTAAACAGGTCTAACAACAACCACCGGGAAAAGAAATTGCAAGAGCTGAAGATTAAGTGCAGAAGGATGTACTGGCTGTTAGGAAGGAATTCCAGCCTTACACTCCATAACAATGAAAGGTGGTATTATGGAGGTGAGAGGCTCGAGGTGTTTGATAAGCAGATTCATTCCTGCCTGGAACTTTCCTAAAAACGGAGTAAGATGGAACGTTGCTTATATTTCCACGAAAGTCAAGAGTTACACTGTTAAATCGAACGGTTATCATCATCAGTAACAAACATGAACTGAAAGTACATTACAGAAAGCATGTCAAAGTGAGAGGAGATTGAATCCTATTGGCTCAAGGAAGTAAAAGGGGCGGGGAGGACCAACCAATGCCACTCAAGGCTTACAAAGTGAAAGGGGCACTAATAGTATCATTATGGAGAGGGGGAGCCAAACTTATTGCAAGAAAGAACCCAATAATGGTGAAATATTTTGAGGAATGACATCATTTAAACATTTTCCTGACCTACCACTCTCAACAATTTCGAATTTTTCTAGCACATCCAACATGCCTCCCTTTGGGCAAAAGTGAGGAAATTCTACATATTGCCTGTTTGTCAGATCAAAACTAAAGCTATGATTGGATTCATTCAGATGACTTGAAAAGGCAGAATCACCTTTGTTGTCCCTGAAATCCTTTTCATGCTCTTTTATTCGTTCCCTAAATTTCCTACCAGTTTGACCACAGTACTCAAGCCCACATGAACATTTTAGTTTATAAACCCCACTTTTATCCTGAACGTTAATTTTATCCTTAACCGAACCCAAAGAAGATTTGAGATTATTTATAAACCCCTGGACGACAGAATTTTAAATCAAAATTTTCCCATAATAAGGTATAGTAATCCTAAGTATCTAAGGTATACTAAGATTATGACCTAACCGTCGAAGTCGATTTAACAGTGTAACTCTTTACTTTCGTGGAAATATATAGACAACGTTCCATCTTACTCCGTTTTTATTTGAAATGGGTTTACAACTTCGTAGCAAGTGACTTATTCCGTATAAGCAAATGAGTGGTGAATAGTGTATGGTCACGTCTGCTATCCAGGAATGACATCCCATTTGACAGGCAGCTTCAGGTTTTCCAGGCAGGTTTGGGGATACTGAGAACATGAGGAGGTGGAAAAACTAATAAGATACTTCGTGAAAAGAGTTTCAATTGCCCAAACCACTCCAAATTATGTAATATATGGCCAAAAACGAACTGGGTCTGGTAAAGGTGTATTATACCCTAAGGCTTCATTTGGGGTATATGAGTAAGGTCCTAGGCCAGTCGGATGATAGGCTGAACACGTTTTTGGCTAAACAGCTCATCCAGAGGAACGATGGGTGGTACCCAGCCTGGAGGGAACTAGCACAAACCTAGGCTGGCAAAAGGAATGCAGAGTTTAGGGAGATACAGGACTTTAAGAGGATAAACACAGAGATATTAAAAGAGTGGAAGGCTGTTAGTACTGTTAGTACGCTAGTCTGGATCACGAAAGCACCGGATACACGAGTTCAGTGAACGGATGGATGATTGGGAATGTTCTGAGAGCAAGGGGTGAATTGTTCAACTTTGAACACGTCCCTAAGGATACGACGGCGCATTATGCAATTTGATCACGAGACCGTTATCTGGCAAAATGTCCAGTGTTGGCAGAGTTTAGGGTCAGGTATCTGAAGAAGGCATATTTTTCGGATGTGGAACTCGTGGAGGTTCTGAATGGAAAGGATTGGCAGGGGCTACACCTCTATATTGTAAGCTCACAAAGGTATAGGTTGGAACTGCTGAGGGAGTTTAATTATTTCTGAGACGCAAGTGATAGATTTGGGATGCTGTTTGTGGATTGACGCGTAAATTGGGATATATCTAACAGAAAATGTGAGAAAATTTCGGATTTATTATGTGGATGGATTATTGTGCCCCGTTGTGATTTCTTCTAAGCCTTTATATCCTGAATTTGAGACTGAAATATTTTCTGTTAATTCACTTAATGCGTTTGAAATGTAACACGTGTATTTTATATAGGTACACATTTATATGTATGTAGTTAATTGCACTGTGGCCAACTAGACAGACGGCATTTTGCCATGTCGAAATTATGTTTATACATCCTATTTTGTTATTATGAATGTTCTGCAATAAACATTTCTTCGTCTTCTTCTTCCATAACAAACCGCTAATATATAAGCAGATTCTTTGCCTGCCTGTACCTAAGGGATTCAACTCTGGAGTTGTGAAAAATCTAACATTAAAAAAAATTCAAACTTTCAAAAACAAAGTAGTTACTGAGAAGTATTGTTGGTGCCCCCATGGTACTTGCGAAACGCTGACATTCATCAAGACTTGGGGATAGAGGCTGTCCATGAAACTATAGTCGTTATGCAAGGAGCCATGAGCAATGCCTCCATAACTACGAGCACCTGGAAATGCTCAACGTCTTGGATAACGCACCGGAACTTCGGCACCACAACAGAACTTAACCATTAGACTTGGATGCAGATCCCCAAAAGATGCGCGATAAACTCTGCATATTATACTACGCTAACTGGGAGGGGAGGTTTTACGGTAAACTTTATCTACTCCTGTGTTTAAAGTACTAAGAAATGGAATATTGCAAGATAAAGATATGTTATTTTCACTTGCAATATAAAAAACAAGAGTTCAATTAAGATTATTTCTTCTGGCGTTTTATTTAAGCAACAACTAGTTATATTATAAACATCATTAAGTAAGTAACTCCGTGTTGCATTTCAGCACCTAAGCTGGAGATCACCAACTAAGACCAAATGGCTTGCTCTTCTCCTAACTCCGCACTTGCTGTGAATTATCAAGCAGCTGCAGAGCCTGCGGGTTCGTATACTTGAGCAGCATTTACTCGTAGCTCGTGGTATATTTTTCAATTACCTATCTCATAGCTGGACTTAACCCCACCAGAAGGTCGTCATTTCTCAAGCACCATGGAGGATTAACGATACCACAAAGTACTTCATTTTGAAAGGCTACGATCATTTTTTGGTTTGCTGTTCCCATGTGTGATTCGAACGACGATAAGAGACTATTACAGTACAAATCTGGCTCTCGTAGACCCAATAAACGAAACTTTTGGAGATAAACAGAAAAAATCGAGGTAAGAGGCGTGAACTTCAAATAATGGATAAACTCATGGATAACACTGACTGGTTTAGGGTGTTTTTGCATTATGTAAATGAGTCTGCAAACTAGTTGATAAGTTGTTTGAAAATGTGTATCGACAAAAGCAACAGCTTCAAAAGATAGAAACATAATTTCGGTAAGTTGGCTCCATGGATTTCGTTAATCTCACTAATTTCGATAGTTGAACGTGGCAAATTACCTACGATCGAACATAGAAGAAGAAAAAACGATGCAAATTATTTCACGGTGTTATTCAAATTTGATTCATGATTTGAATTTCTACTAAGTTTTGGAGTGTGCGTGTTTCACAAGTGATAGAGCGATTATTGAATTTAAGGAGGCACACAAATATGATCAACTGATCAATCCAAATAGGTATTTTGGTTGAGAACAGATTTACGTGCTCTATGCATATCTCCTGAAATTTAATAATCGCTCTATCACCTGTGAAACACGCACACTCCAAAGCTTAGTAGAAATTCAAATCATGAACGCAAGCCAATTGAATAATAAACCCCAGTGAAATGATTTGCAGCGTTTTTTCTTAAATGGTTATCAGAATGCTTCAACCCGTGTATCGGCTACAAAGCCTTTTAGGACTTCACTCCAGTATCCACATTACCACATCACTACGTTACTGATATCAAAACAAAACAATAATAAACCAAAATAACGCAAATGTTGGCACCATAAATCGGGCCATACATCGGGAATAGTTTGACCTACGGACCTGGGGAGGGGCTCATTCGATTCCTCATGGAAAGTTCTTCAAAAAGAGTTCAAATTCAGGCCGCCTTGACTTTTTTTTCAGGTTTTAAGGAATTTTACAAAACTCCGCCAGTGAAGGGGAGAGGGCCCCAGTGAGGCGGAACGTCTCCCAGCGGAACCGACGTGCTCCCCTCCTCGACGACTTGGAATATACGATTTTTTGACTTTGGCTATTGTTTTTTACTCCCTCATTGTGTTATTCACCTATTTCTTTTTAACCTGCTTAGCAGGGCCTTTTAACTAGTATTTAGTATAAGCAATGCAGATAATATTTGTAATATATAAACGTGATATCATCATTTTTATTTCATCAGAACTTTTATAGAGTGGTATTTGTATGCTAGGCACTGTTCTTGCGGGGCGCCATAGGCTTTTGCCATGGTCTTTTCGCTGTATTTATAATTCTAAATGTTTCTGTACAATTGAAATAAATAAATGTTAATGTTTGTTAATGCTGTGCATCCCTAAAGTTGAATTCGATAGATCCGTACCGGGATCAGCACTGTCTTCTTCAGCCGCACTTAGTTTTGGATTTTGTCCTGCGAGTATCGCCCCATCATCCAACACATTTTTGAGAAATCACGCTAGCTCGATTTTTCGAGGAAAATTCGCGGTTAGATAGTGCAACTCGCTCGTAAACTGACCGTGTTCACAATTTTTGGGTTAACACTCAATGAGATGTTGTTATTGATAGAACCTTACGAGCAGACTGACGATTCTCACCTTAATTTCAAGACATTTTCATCTGAATTTGAAACATTTCTTAAGCATTGAAAGTGTGAGAAACGATCTTCGGTAATAAAAGCAAATCTTAGGATTTAGCACACTAGTCCTAAATCTTCACAGACAATTGAGGAAAAGAGGAAGCGTATAAGCAACTCCACGAAACGGGATTGGCAGCGACAACAGCAATTAACGCCTTTACACCACAAAAAAGTCCAATTAGCGATTTTAGACAGTCTACAATATGATATACGGTTCCGATAAAGTATAAATAACAAGGCGACATGCAGAGGGGAACAATTAGCGTTTTATTAATAACGCGGGAAATATGAAGAAGAGAGTTTATTCCGAGATTCAGGCCACTTGGCGGGACAACCGACTCACGTTGAGGGCATTTTCGATAAAAATTACTGCGAATCGTGAGATATTTGAGTTTGGAAAATCATTTTCAACGATGAAACTTTTTGGTTGACCAAGGCAAGAAAAAAAATCAAAAAAACAACCGATTGTTCCAAATAATGTTGAAACTTTGGAAATGCCCGAAAAGTTAGTGGAAACTAATTCGTTAGTCACCACTCCCAATCTTTCAGTAGGATCCATTCCAAGCAGAGTATCGTTAGATACGGATGGTTCTACGATTCATCCTAGAATTTATTCTGTCCACAAAATCATGAATTTTTTAATGAATTGTTCTGAATAACACCGCAATAGACATTTCGTGGATATGCCAAATCAGGTATGTATCAAGATTCGTTCTAATCAAACCAAAGTTCGAAATCTTATCGTTCCTCACTTTGTTGTTCCATGTTGTGAGGGTGATGGAATGGTATAGTTGCCCCTTCCGAGGAGGTGGATGCATTATTATGCTCCGCCACGCTCAGAGGATGATTCAGACGCTTGCAGGCGTCCGACTCATCTCCCAAGGCGACAGATTCTAAAATCGGGAAGGGGCCAACTAACCATATCCATCACAATGTTCGAACTGCCTAGTTTCATCATTATGGGAGACGAAATATCCGAATTATAACTCACCCATTGGGAATCGTGGATTTGTACTCCTCCCTCAGATGGTTCGTGGCGATCCTGGGAGCAGGTGAATGGATCAGGGACCCGTTCATGTCCACTGGCACTGGAAAGAAACAAACGTAGGTTAAAATGCGGAAAACAATGATGTCAAGAACTACTCTCCCAACTCTCATGAAACGCAAAAGAAAAGTTTCAAAACACTCCTAAAAATATCAGAACAAAAATACACCTGGATTACAGAGTTTTTAATCGTACCAGAACCACGGAAAACGAACAATGCCCTTGAAAAACGTAGAAGGCATGTTAAGGATAGATAGTGCAATATTATTTGAAATATAGTATGGTATTTTAATAAAAATATATTAGAATATCTATTTTGCATTTCACGTGGGAACAAAAATGGCCTTCTTAAAACATGCACGATGATTAGAATTTGCTATGAAAGTATAGTAGTAAAAAAACGGAGTAAGATGGAACGTTGTCTATATTTCCACGAAAGTAAAGAGTTACACTGTTAAATCGATTTCGAGTTAGGTCATCATCAGTAACAAACATGAACTGAAAGTACATCACAGAAAGCATATCTTATATATGATCAAGTGAGAGGAGATTGAATCCTATTGGCTCAAGGAAGTGAAAGGGGCGGGGAGGACCAACCAATGCCACTCAAGGCTTACAAAGTGAAAGGGACACAAATAGTATCATTATGGAGAGGCGGAGCCAAAGTTATTGCAAGAAAGAACCCAATAATGGTGAAATATTTTGAGGAATGACATCATTTAAACATTTTCCTGACCTATCACTCTTAACAATTTCGAATTTTTCTAGCACATCCAACATACCTCCCTTTGGGCAAAAGTGAGGAAATTCTACATATTGCCTGTTTGTCAGATCAAAACTAAAGCTATGATCGGATTCATTCAGATGACCTGCAAAGGCAGAATCACCTTTGTTGTCCCTGAAATCCTTTTCATGCTCTTTTAATCGTTCCCTAAATTTCCAACCAGTTTGACCACAGTACTCAAGCCCACATGAACATTTTAGTTTATAAACCCCACTTTTATCCTGAACGTTAATTTTATCCTTAACCGAACCCAAAGAAGATTTGAGATTATTTTTATTCTTAAACCCAACGTTAAAACCCCTGGACGACAGAATTTTACCGAGTTTATCCGAAATTTCCCCATAATAAGGTATACTAATCCACTTTTTCTCTTCCAACTCAATTTCTCTCACTAAATTACACACCCCTTCCCTACTCTTTTTCCTAAGAACCTTATTCCAAATAGAATCAACAAGTTCTCCCCCATATCCATTACTTACGGCTATACTTTTAATAACAGATTTTTCTTTCAATAAATGTTGATCATTCATTGGTATAATGATTTGAGTAAATGTTTTCTTACACTATTATTATTAGATATAGTATTACTAGGAGGCTACCTTGAAAGGTTCGCATGCCAACCGCTGCAATGTTTAATATGTTTTGAAAGATTAGGAGAGTCTGGAGAGAATCCGGTGGAGCCGAACATTGCCGATCCGACTATTGCCGAACATTCCATTTTTGTTTTTGTTTTGATCGCAGTAACCTAGTGATGCAGTGAATGTGGATATTGGAGTGAACACCTAAAAGGGTTTATAGCCGATACTCGGGTTGAAGCATTCCGATATTCATGAAACTAAGAACTGCACAGGTGCTTCATGTTTCACAAACCAAGACGTGGTCTATTTTCCGATTTCAGCTTTCCATGCAAGGAAAGCAGGTTCATTCTCAAAAGTAAGACTCTTGGTAGAAGTCGAGAATAGGTGAGCCCTTTCTGATAAGACCGTCACCATATTGAAAAACCCGATGCCTCTTACCGATATAGGTCCACGCTTTCGATGTGTTTTGTCTAGTTTGCTGATCTGGATGCTCGATACGCTCACATCTCACAAAAAAAATATCCTACATCAATCCCTTAAGCAAAGTATAGATCAGTTGGACAAATAGATCAGAACGTGTTTACACTTGTGTGTTTGCGTATTAAAAATACTTTTATCGATATAACGGTCGTGAAAATCATTCCATAATACATGGCACTGATACCAACATATTATACTATATATTGATGAAAGCATACATCGATACATGTTCAAAAGAGCCTGAAACGAGGTAGGGGTCACCTATCTCTACTTCAGCCCAGAAAACAGACTAGGAACTATAGGAACGTTGAAAATGACAAATAATTTCAACTTGCGGCGGGAACACGAACTGATAATGGAGATGATGGAGTTTCGGGAATGTTCGGCAATAGTCGGGCCGGGCCGGCTCCACCGGATTCTCTCCAGACCCTCCTTTCAAAGATAATCCTTCAGTTAACAGTGAAAAATGCTATAAACCTCAACATTTGTGAGGGTCGAAATGTCAAACAAATCATTAGTGCTGAGCCAGGGAGTTGGGGAATTTTTCAAAAGTAGCCCTAAGGCCGGTTTAAAAAAAAAAGAAAAAAGTGAATGATAGTTTTCTTCCCCTTATTCCAGCCACACAATTTGGATTTCGTAACGCTCATTCCTATTTACATCTGTTCCACAGAGTCGCCGACAAAATCCTGAATACATATGAAGCAAAAGAAACTTGTATTGGTGTGTTTGCAGACACAGAGCAGGCCTTTGATCGGGTAAGGCACGAAGGATTACTTTGTAAGCTAAAAGCCGTACTCCCAGATACCTACTATAGGGTACTTCTCTCATATTTAATAGATCGTACCTTCTCGGTCCGATACCGAGAGGCTATGTCTCGATCGCGGATTGTCCGAGCTGGAGTTCCACAGGGGAGTGTCCTGGGCCCACTTCTCTACCTTGCATATGCTAGTGATATTCCAACGTCCCCAACGATCACCATGGCTCAGTTTGCGGATGACGCAGCATTCCTCTGCAGCTCACCTAGAGGCGAGAGAGCAGGTTTGGAACTCCAGGAATATGCACATGACTTGAATGAGTGGGCCTTGTAATGGAAAATAAAGCTAAACCCACAGAAGTCCTGCACTCTTCACATACCTACATATCCACGATGATCCACCACTAAGCATGGGAAATGATGTCATTCCATCCAAATCGGAGGTCCGTTATCTAGGTATTACCTTTGATGGACGGCTCACATTTAATAGGCATATAACTACTATCCTCCACAGATGCCGACACCGCTTGCGAGTCCTCTTACCCCTCTTAGGAAGACAATCTCCATTAACACTTCACACTAAACGACTGATCTATTTGGTTCTAATAAGGCCTATTTGGGAGTACGGTAGCCAGATCTGGGGAGGTGCATCAATCTCGCAGGTAAAAAGGGTACAAAGATTTCAGAACCGTGTGCTGAGGATAATAACCGACGCACCTTGGTACATCAGAAACTCCAATCTCCATGAAGACATTCTAATGCCAACAGTAGTAGAAGTTCTGCAGTCGTCCTACAGTCGATTTCACCAACGACTGAATCATCATCCGAACCCGCTTGCTGTTGGCATTTTGGAATCAATCCCTCCAGACCGCCAAGACCGAAGACTCAAGCGAAAACGCCACATCGATCTCCTTAGTGCACCTCAAAACGTCCCTACTACACAATAACCTTTCTACAACAAAAATTACTCATACCTATATTGATATCATTCCCTCAATGTTTAATTGTATCTAATTTATCGATAATTTACATAAGGGAGAAAGTCAATGGACTTATTCTCCCCTTCATATTACATATTGCTTTGTGTTTATTGTAGATTCAAAACTGTAATGTATTTTTATACAATAAAGTTATATATATATATTTTTAAAAAAAGTAGTTTTCTTTACTCATGGATCCGTACAAGATTAAGATGTCAACATTTCTGACATTCATGAAAGATATAAGAAAAGCTAAGATAATTGACCAAATGGGAATAACTCTACTTGTGGTCAAATGGGAATCTACAGCTCGAATGATGGGTGAATCTCCACCCTAATAACGAAGCTTCAAAACTTGAAATATAAACCTCAAGAACAAAGTCAAAACTTTCATAATAAAATTTGATAATTTTCAAGGAAGAACTGGTTTATAAATTCTATAAAATACGTGTATGCTAAGCACGGAAAGATGTGACTCAGGAAAATTTGAAGAAATGTTTACCTTTTTTCTCGGAAGAATATCTGGAGCTGCTGAGGTCCTCAAGGAGGGTGTCCAGCTCGGACAGGTTGTTGTTGAGAGAAGACGCCATTTTGCCACCGCCCAGCCCACCTCCAGAATATGGCGGCTGCCGGAAAAGAATAACAGAACATTAGATTCCTATATTTAATCATCATCATCAAGTTTAATACAGTAAGGCCCTCGTTTACCAGAAAACTACAAACTGAAGACTAGACAATATTGGATTTGATCTTGAGAGATAAACTTTGAAAGATGTAAACTGTCAAGAGGGGACGGAATTGATAGCCTTGGATGGAGTAAAGATTACAACTGAAATGGGACAGTGAAGAAATGTCCACAGAGATTGCTTAGCGTAGTTTGGTATTTGCAGTTAAAGCGATGTCTTCACATTCAAAAGTCAGGAAATATTTGAAGGTGAGATTTCTTGTCCACTTTCGAAGAAGTTAACTTGGTCAAAGTTGTGGTTTCTGATGAACAACGACACTTCTGCGTATGTACCATTACCGCAACATAAAACTTGTTGGTAAGTAGAAGATGCATTACAGGGACGGCCCTGCCAGGTCTATATATGATCACACTTATGAACATAACTATTAACACATAATGAGTGCTTTTGAAACTAAGTAATTCATAATTGAACCTAAGTTTTTTCAATCGGAAATTGAACTAAGAGAACTAAGAGATCTTAACGCAGTTTTTACTTCTTGCATCTTTAAAAAAAATTGGTTCTCATAGTTCAATTTCTATTGGATTGAAAAAACTCTAGGTTTCCCAAATTAAGTAAAATTACAGAGTTTTTTATGGAGAATGGCTTCTTCCAACGGGTAGTTTGAGATTATCTTGTAAATTGAGGGAGTTATAGCAATTTATAGGAGATAAGGTCAATTTGATCGTAAATCCTCATTTAATTTTGATGTTGAGAATAGGTCAGCCTGTTTTGTTGACTGCGATCACACTTATGATGATATATTTGAACAGAAGAAACACAAAAATTTGCTGGGGATTCTAACAGGTTGGAGAATGGCTTCTTCAGTTCGGAGAAAACAATTTGGTATACCATTCAATTTTCTGTAGTACAGTGTGCATGTCAAATCACAAGCCAAACTGTTACAGTTTTCCAAAGATTTTTATGACATTTTCAGGGAATGTGTGGATTACGCTTTAGATGGTCCCCAATAAGTTTTATTGTTCAGAAATCAATACTGAGCATAAGCAAACACAAAATCCACCAAGAACCAATATCTTAGATTTTAGTTATTCGATCGGGCTCGAACATTCAATTTTTTTTTTCAAATATATATCTATAGAGGTTGGTGGAAAATCCATTACTGGACTGACAGTGAGGGGGTATATCAAAATATGTGTCCCCCTCACCCTTTGTGTCGGGGTCTCAATCGTGGCATACCGACTAAAAACACCGTTCCTCTCTTCTTTTAGGACTGTTCCGGGACTGCTTTTTGGCATTACTTCGGGACAGTCCCCTTTTTACCCTAGTGAGGGTTCCTCCCGGTCTTCACTGCTTCTACCCTGATTCATTCCCAGCTTCTGTTCACTTCCTTCTCTTTGAGCACCATAGTGATATACGTGCTAACTGTACTCCAGTTCTCCGCAGATTGTATCATCTTTTCTATTACTGTTTCTGGGCTAAAATCACCTATTACTCCAACCAATTCCTGCCTTAGCTGCTGCCATTTTGGGCATATAAAGAATGTGTGCTCTACATCATCGTCCCCAATTCGACAGCACACACACCTTGCCTCGGAAGTCTTCCCTATTTTCTTTAGGAACGACCGATAATAGCCATGCCCCGTCAGGAACTGGGTTAAACAGTAATTAACGTCGCCCTGTTTCCTCTCCGTCCATTTTTGCACTTCCCCGATCAGACGTGCTGTCCACCTTCCCCAGGTTTCAGCTGCCCATCTCTGCTGCTATCATCATTATATCCGCTACACAATTAGCGTAAATGTATACCGGAACATGTCCCCCGTGACATTTCTGTCCCCGAATTCTTGTAACTGGCTTCTATTCTACATCTTTCAACATTATTTTAAAAATTCGATGATCCATGCAACCATGTTATCTATGCTATGTGCCACATTCAACTTAGAAGACTTTTTTTGTGTGATCCAAGTCTTTCATTGATTTAATCTCACTAAAGCAAGATCTTTGGTGAATGATTTGAGCTTATGAGAATTGACGATTCACTGTAAAATTATATTTCTAATTTCTGTATGAGTTGATATGCTGTTGGGAAAGTATTTACCGTGGTGGGGGTAGCTCGGAGCGAGGAGGACTTGACGGGGGTGTTGACGGTGGCGTATTCGGTGGAGGCGGGAGGGGGCACCGCCCCCGAGCCCCCTCGCGACCTCAGCGACCCGTAGCCCCCGGTCCGGCTCCCGGGGCTGATGGAGTTCTGCAGGTCGGCCAGCAAGGCGTCTGCAAACAACCAAACAATAACATTAGTTTAATCACAATTATTATGCCATCTATATGCAGATTAATGCAAAATATTGTCCTTCAGGAGAAAAATATTGATGGTGAACCTAATTGGGTATGGAGAGAAAATTATTCGATCAATCAACCAATGGTTTTTAATTGGTTTTACGGTTTAAAAAACGCTGCAAATTCTTTCACTGGGGTTTATTATTCAATTTCATTCATTTTCATAATTTGGCTTTGGAGTGTCCCTTTCATAGGTGATAGAGCGATTATTGAGTTTCAGGAGATATGCATAGAGCACGTAAATCTGTTCTCAAACAAAATACCTATTTGGATTGATCAGTTGATCATATTTGTGTGCCTCCTGAAATTCAATAATCGCTCTATCACCTGTGAAACACGCACACTCCAAAGCTTAGTAGAAATTCAAATCATGAACGCAAGCCAATTGAATAATAAACCCCAGTGAAAGAATTTGCAGCGTTTTTTTATGGTTATCAGAATGCTGCAACCCGTGTATCGGCTACAAAGCCTTTTAGGAGTTTACTCCAGTATCCACATTACTACATCACTACGTCACTAGGTTACTGATATCAAAACAAAAACAATAATAAACCAAAATAACGCAAATGTTGGCACCATAAATCGGGCCATACATCGGGAATGGTTTGACCTACGGACCTGGGGAGGGGCTCATTCGATTCCTCGTGGAAAGTTCTTCAAAAAGAGTCTAAATTTAGGCCGCCTTGACTTGTTTTTGAGGTT
>JAVIWC010000743.1:0-19655 GCA_031894815.1 Creontiades dilutus | reverse complement strand
ACAGGCTAACAATGATTGACTGGATACTTAAAAAACCTACTGCGTGGAACATGGATGTTTTACAGGTGAAATGGATCTTAAGTTAAATTATGGAGTTGCTTGGTAGAAGGAAATATGTGAGAATGTAGGTACGTGTTTGTTATTTTTTGATAATGTTACAATAAATTTTACTGAGGCTCTCAATATCCGTTTTTTTATTACAACAGTTGGGTGTTTTTGAAATGTAAATGAGAAATCCAGAATTGTAGCATTATCGAAATCAAAGTGGTGTCCTTTATTAATTGAGTGTTCAGTTAATGCACATGTTGTTTTGAATTGGTTGACATCAGACTTATGTCCTGAAATTCTATTTCTTAAATACTGTTTAGTTTCTCCAACGTAGGTAATGTTGCAGGTTTTGCAGGGTATGGAGTAGACTATATTGCTTTTATTCAAATTTGGAATTGGAGATTTAAGTTTGGAAAATACTAAATTATTCAGGGTTTTTTTGTTTTTGTAAGTTATTTTACCATTAATTTTATTTGAAAATGATTTAGATAATTGTTCATACAGCCCTTTAACATATACCATTCCCCTGTAGCCACAGCTAATTTGCACAGGACTGTGAGTTCCATTGTTGGTGGCAGAGGTGACAGGGGGAGACACTGAAGTGTTAGATGGATTAGTGTTGTGGGTGGGGTTATTATTTGAAGTTGATTTTGATGATTAATAGAACTATTATGAATAATGGAGTTGATTAGAGTACGTGGGAAATTGTTTGTCTCTAAAATGTTCTTTACTATGTTCAAGTTTTTTTTGTGGTATTGAGGGTCACTAAGTTTAATTGCTCGATT
The DNA here is from genome assembly GCA_031894815.1 of Creontiades dilutus. NCBI lineage: Eukaryota > Metazoa > Arthropoda > Insecta > Hemiptera > Miridae > Creontiades > Creontiades dilutus. The sequence goes on along the minus strand of JAVIWC010000743.1, from coordinate 18,822 downwards.
TTTTAGATTGATAGCAGCATTGATTTTTTGACCAAGTGGATGATTTGATTTGTAGTTGAGGAACCTATCAGTTTTCAGTGGTTTTTTCCACCAATCTACATCAATACTTCCAGTTGTTTCATTTCTAGTAGTTAGTGTATCTAAGAAGGGTAGTTGTAAATTATTTTCTAATTCGATGGTAAATTGAAGTTTATTGTGATAACTATTGAACAAAGTAAGAACGGTATCTTTGGAATTTTCAGGAATAGCTAAATAAATATCGTCAACAAATTTGTATATAAATGGTAATTGAAAAGGAAGTTGGGGTATGATATGATTTAGTAATTTATTGGTAACTATATTTGCGAGAATTGGAGCGCAGGGTGATCCCATTGCAACCCCATCTTGAATAAAATAAAGTTTATCTTCATACTGGAAATATCCTTCATTTATACATAGGCCAAGAAGTTGGAGAAAGTAGTTTCTCTCAATATTGGTGTGGTTGGCCAGTATATCCCAGTTTTCCCTAATTAAAGTGTTGACTAAATCCAATGGAATGTTAGTAAAAAGGGATTGAACATCAAGAGACGCCAGAATATATCCAGGGGGTATGATTTTATCTTTAATGGAGTTGTAAAAATGAAATGAATCCTTAATATCATACTGGTCATTTGATAGATTTTTGAGGATGTTGGCTATATATTTTGCACTTTCATAAGTTGGGCTATTCACAAAGCTGACTACTGGTCTTAAGGGATTATTATCTTTGTGGGTCTTAACCATGCCATAGATTCTAGGAGGAACACTATTGTATTTTACTAGCTTTGCTTTAGTTATCATATCTATTTGGCCGGCTTTGTATAGTTTTAGTTAATGCAGTCATTATTTTTTGTTTGAAGACTGGTAGTTGGATTTCTCCTTCTATCAGTTAAAAGTTGGTAGGTGGTAGAGTCACTTAAAAGCTCTTCCATTTTTTGTTGGTATTCAGTTTTTTCCATTAGAACTGTACTGTTGGTTTTATCTGATTTGAGGACTAGTACATTAGGATTATTTTTTAGAAATCTTTGGGTTTTTTTAACTAATTTTTGGTGATAGTCATTTGTGTGACTGTGTTGTGATTTATGGACAAAGTTAGTTATTATATTGGTTGCAGTTGCTCGAAGTTCATCTTTTATTTCATCCTCAGCAGCAGATGTTGTTATAATATTCTCAACATCCGTGATAATTTGGGTCAAGGGGAGGTCTTTGATATTGTAATCTACACTGAATTTCGGACCAAGACTTAGGAGTTCTTTTGCTTCTGGTGGGACCTCTAATTTAGTGAGATTTACTAACCAATTATTAGTATTAGATTTGTCTGGTACCTTATTGTTCTGCAAGTGAATGAACTTTTGTAGTTGGGAGGTTTTGATTTCTTTGAAAATTTTTTTCATAAAATTTGGTTTGTTTGTTGATGAATATTTGATAAGTGTGATTGTCAACCAAGTTTTTAAACTTTTCTATACTAACTTTTTGATTAGTTATGAGTTGTTTAAGTTCCCATAGACATATCTTGATTTCTATAGAAAGAAGAGCTTGTTTGAATTTTTGACATACATTCTCAATATTCCTTTTGAAGGGATGACTAGATTTCAATAAAGAGTAAGTACATTTGATGTTGTTTACAATATGAGAAGGATATATCTTAGCTGCTCTACATCTTATAAGAAATAGGTGGTCATTTTTCTTGTGCGCTAGTTTCCGATAGATGCTTCCAATTTCATGGGCTAATCGAGTGCATACAGATCCATACCGTTTGTGAAGCTGTTGAAATAATGGTTCTTCTGGTGTAACTGTTGTGTGGGTTGTTGACATCTTCTCAATGATTTAAATACTGTGCTCAAGTTCTTGACTGCTTATAAAATGTAGAAAGTTTGTAGGGGATCTTGAGAGTCAGTCAGGTTGATAAAAAACTACAATTTCTTACGCCAACGTTTCGTTCTATTTGTAGAACCTCATCAGGGCTGGAAGAACCATACACAGAAATAACTAATATGGAAATAATTGCAGAAAGGATATTTTGTATACATGTGACTTGTTGACTGAAAATGACAGATTTGGTACTATTGATTTTGTACTTGAGTGAAAAGAACAGATTTGGTAATGTAATGACTAGAAGAGAGAGAGAGAGAGAGAGAGACAAAGTACAGTTAAATAATTAATCAACATACCTTGAAGGTGGTGTTTAGAAGCTAAAAAATATTTTAAAAAACGTATATATGCGTCCGGGCAAAAGTGACAGGCTAACAATGATTGACTGGATACTTAAAAAACCTACTGCGTGGAACATGGATGTTTTACAGGTGAAATGGATCTTAAGTTAAATTAGTTGCTTGGTAGAAGGAAATATGTGAGAATGTAGGTACGTGTTTGTTATTTTTTGATAATGTTACAATAAATTTTACTGAGGCTCTCAATATCCGTTTTTTTATTACAACAGTTGGGTGTTTTTGAAATGTAAATGAGCTCTTTAATTTTGCGTTTTGTGCCAACATTTTCGAAATCCAGAATTGTAGCATTATCGAAATCAAAGTGGTGTCCTTTATTAATTGAGTGTTCAGTTAATGCACATGTTGTTTTGAATTGGTTGACATCAGACTTATGTCCTGAAATTCTATTTCTTAAATACTGTTTAGTTTCTCCAACGTAGGTAATGTTGCAGGTTTTGCAGGGTATGGAGTAGACTATATTGCTTTTATTCAAATTTGGAATTGGAGATTTAAGTTTGGAAAATACTAAATTATTCAGGGTTTTTTTGTTTTTGTAAGTTATTTTACCATTAATTTTATTTGAAAATGATTTAGATAATTGTTCATACAGCCCTTTAACATATACCATTCCCCTGTAGCCACAGCTAATTTGCACAGGACTGTGAGTTCCATTGTTGGTGGCAGAGGTGACAGGGGGAGACACTGAAGTGTTAGATGGATTAGTGTTGTGGGTGGGGTTATTATTTGAAGGAGAACTTAGTTGAAGTTGATTTTGATGATTAATAGAACTATTATGAATAATGGAGTTGATTAGAGTACGTGGGAAATTGTTTGTCTCTAAAATGTTCTTTACTATGTTCAAGTTTTTTTTGTGGTATTGAGGGTCACTAAGTTTAATTGCTCGATTTTTTAGATTGATAGCAGCATTGATTTTTTGACCAAGTGGATGATTTGATTTGTAGTTGAGGAACCTATCAGTTTTCAGTGGTTTTTTCCACCAATCTACATCAATACTTCCAGTTGTTTCATTTCTAGTAGTTAGTGTATCTAAGAAGGGTAGTTGTAAATTATTTTCTAATTCGATGGTAAATTGAAGTTTATTGTGATAACTATTGAACAAAGTAAGAACGGTATCTTTGGAATTTTCAGGAATAGCTAAATAAATATCGTCAACAAATTTGTATATAAATGGTAATTGAAAAGGAAGTTGGGGTATGATATGATTTAGTAATTTATTGGTAACTATATTTGCGAGAATTGGAGCGCAGGGTGATCCCATTGCAACCCCATCTTGAATAAAATAAAGTTTATCTTCATACTGGAAATATCCTTCATTTATACATAGGCCAAGAAGTTGGAGAAAGTAGTTTCTCTCAATATTGGTGTGGTTGGCCAGTATATCCCAGTTTTCCCTAATTAAAGTGTTGACTAAATCCAATGGAATGTTAGTAAAAAGGGATTGAACATCAAGAGACGCCAGAATATATCCAGGGGGTATGATTTTATCTTTAATGGAGTTGTAAAAATGAAATGAATCCTTAATATCATACTGGTCATTTGATTTAGATTAGATGATTAGATTTTTGAGGATGTTGGCTATATATTTTGCACTTTCATAAGTTGGGCTATTCACAAAGCTGACTACTGGTCTTAAGGGATTATTATCTTTGTGGGTCTTAACCATGCCATAGATTCTAGGAGGAACACTATTGTATTTTACTAGCTTTGCTTTAGTTATCATATCTATTTGGCCGGCTTTGTATAGTTTTTGAATGCAGTCATTATTTTTTGTTTGAAGACTGGTAGTTGGATTTCTCCTTCTATCAGTTAAAAGTTGGTAGGTGGTAGAGTCACTTAAAAGCTCTTCCATTTTTTGTTGGTATTCAGTTTTTTCCATTAGAACTGTACTGTTGGTTTTATCTGATTTGAGGACTAGTACATTAGGATTATTTTTTAGAAATCTTTGGGTTTTTTTAACTAATTTTTGGTGATAGTCATTTGTGTGACTGTGTTGTGATTTATGGACAAAGTTAGTTATTATATTGGTTGCAGTTGCTCGAAGTTCATCTTTTATTTCATCCTCAGCAGCAGATGTTGTTATAATATTCTCAACATCCGTGATAATTTGGCAAGGGGAGGTCTTTGATATTGTAATCTACACTGAATTTCGGACCAAGACTTAGGAGTTCTTTTGCTTCTGGTGGGACCTCTAATTTAGTGAGATTTACTAACCAATTATTAGTATTAGATTTGTCTGGTACCTTATTGTTCTGCAAGTGAATGAACTTTTGTAGTTGGGAGGTTTTGATTTCTTTGAAAATTTTTTTCATAAAATTTGGTTTGTTTGTTGATGAATATTTGATAAGTGTGATTGTCAACCAAGTTTTTAAACTTTTCTATACTAACTTTTTGATTAGTTATGAGTTGTTTAAGTTCCCATAGACATATCTTGATTTCTATAGAAAGAAGAGCTTGTTTGAATTTTTGACATACATTCTCAATATTCCTTTTGAAGGGATGACTAGATTTCAATAAAGAGTAAGTACATTTGATGTTGTTTACAATATGAGAAGGATATATCTTAGCTGCTCTACATCTTATAAGAAATAGGTGGTCATTTTTCTTGTGCGCTAGTTTCCGATAGATGCTTCCAATTTCATGGGCTAATCGAGTGCATACAGATCCATACCGTTTGTGAAGCTGTTGAAATAATGGTTCTTCTGGTGTAACTGTTGTGTGGGTTGTTGACATCTTCTCAATGATTTTAAATACTGTGCTCAAGTTCTTGACTGCTTATAAAATGTAGAAAGTTTGTAGGGGATCTTGAGAGTCAGTCAGGTTGATAAAAAACTACAATTTCTTACGCCAACGTTTCGTTCTATTTGTAGAACCTCATCAGGGCTGGAAGAACCATACACAGAAATAACTAATATGGAAATAATTGCAGAAAGGATATTTTGTATACATGTGACTTGTTGACTGAAAATGACAGATTTGGTACTATTGATTTTGTACTTGAGTGAAAAGAACAGATTTGGTAATGTAATGACTAGAAGAGAGAGAGAGAGAGAGAGAGAGAGAGAGACAAAGTACAGTTAAATAATTAATCAACATACCTTGAAGGTGGTGTTTAGAAGCTAAAAAATATTTTAAAAAACGTATATATGCGTCCGGGCAAAAGTGACAGGCTAACAATGATTGACTGGATACTTAAAAAACCTACTGCGTGGAACATGGATGTTTTACAGGTGAAATGGATCTTAAGTTAAATTATGGAGTTGCTTGGTAGAAGGAAATATGTGAGAATGTAGGAAATATGTGAGAATGTAGGTACGTGTTTGTTATTTTTTGATAATGTTACAATAAATTTTACTGAGGCTCTCAATATCCGTTTTTTTATTACAACAGTTGGGTGTTTTTGAAATGTAAATGAGCTCTTTAATTTTGCGTTTTGTGCCAACATTTTCGAAATCCAGAATTGTAGCATTATCGAAATCAAAGTGGTGTCCTTTATTAATTGAGTGTTCAGTTAATGCACATGTTGTTTTGAATTGGTTGACATCAGACTTATGTCCTGAAATTCTATTTCTTAAATACTGTTTAGTTTCTCCAACGTAGGTAATGTTGCAGGTTTTGCAGGGTATGGAGTAGACTATATTGCTTTTATTCAAATTTGGAATTGGAGATTTAAGTTTGGAAAATACTAAATTATTCAGGGTTTTTTTGTTTTTGTAAGTTATTTTACCATTAATTTTATTTGAAAATGATTTAACATATACAGCCCTTTAACATATACCATTCCCCTGTAGCCACAGCTAATTTGCACAGGACTGTGAGTTCCATTGTTGGTGGCAGAGGTGACAGGGGGAGACACTGAAGTGTTAGATGGATTAGTGTTGTGGGTGGGGTTATTATTTGAAGGAGAACTTAGTTGAAGTTGATTTTGATGATTAATAGAACTATTATGAATAATGGAGTTGATTAGAGTACGTGGGAAATTGTTTGTCTCTAAAATGTTCTTTACTATGTTCAAGTTTTTTTTGTGGTATTGAGGGTCACTAAGTTTAATTGCTCGATTTTTTAGATTGATAGCAGCATTGATTTTTTGACCAAGTGGATGATTTGATTTGTAGTTGAGGAACCTATCAGTTTTCAGTGGTTTTTTCCACCAATCTACATCAATACTTCCAGTTGTTTCATTTCTAGTAGTTAGTGTATCTAAGAAGGGTAGTTGTAAATTATTTTCTAATTCGATGGTAAATTGAAGTTTATTGTGATAACTATTGAACAAAGTAAGAACGGTATCTTTGGAATTTTCAGGAATAGCTTATAAATGGTAATTGAAAAGGAAGTTGGGGTATGATATGATTTAGTAATTTATTGGTAACTATATTTGCGAGAATTGGAGCGCAGGGTGATCCCATTGCAACCCCATCTTGAATAAAATAAAGTTTATCTTCATACTGGAAATATCCTTCATTTATACATAGGCCAAGAAGTTGGAGAAAGTAGTTTCTCTCAATATTGGTGTGGTTGGCCAGTATATCCCAGTTTTCCCTAATTAAAGTGTTGACTAAATCCAATGGAATGTTAGTAAAAAGGGATTGAACATCAAGAGACGCCAGAATATATCCAGGGGGTATGATTTTATCTTTAATGGAGTTGTAAAAATGAAATGAATCCTTAATATCATACTGGTCATTTGATAGATTTTTGAGGATGTTGGCTATATATTTTGCACTTTCATAAGTTGGGCTATTCACAAAGCTGACTACTGGTCTTAAGGGATTATTATCTTTGTGGGTCTTAACCATGCCATAGATTCTAGGAGGAACACTATTGTATTTTAGTAGCTTTGCTTTAGTTATCATATCTATTTGGCCGGCTTTGTATAGTTTTTGAATGCAGTCATTATTTTTTGTTTGAAGACTGGTAGTTGGATTTCTCCTTCTATCAGTTAAAAGTTGGTAGGTGGTAGAGTCACTTAAAAGCTCTTCCATTTTTTGTTGGTATTCAGTTTTTTCCATTAGAACTGTACTGTTGGTTTTATCTGATTTGAGGACTAGTACATTAGGATTATTTTTTAGAAATCTTTGGGTTTTTTTAACTAATTTTTGGTGATAGTCATTTGTGTGACTGTGTTGTGATTTATGGACAAAGTTAGTTATTATATTGGTTGCAGTTGCTCGAAGTTCATCTTTTATTTCATCCTCAGCAGCAGATGTTGTTATAATATTCTCAACATCCGTGATAATTTGGGTCAAGGGGAGGTCTTTGATATTGTAATCTACACTGAATTTCGGACCAAGACTTAGGAGTTCTTTTGCTTCTGGTGGGACCTCTAATTTAGTGAGATTTACTAACCAATTATTAGTATTAGATTTGTCTGGTACCTTATTGTTCTGCAAGTGAATGAACTTTTGTAGTTGGGAGGTTTTGATTTCTTTGAAAATTTTTTTCATAAAATTTGGTTTGTTTGTTGATGAATATTTGGTAAGTGTGATTGTCAACCAAGTTTTTAAACTTTTCTATACTAACTTTTTGATTAGTTATGAGTTGTTTAAGTTCCCATAGACATATCTTGATTTCTATAGAAAGAAGAGCTTGTTTGAATTTTTGACATACATTCTCAATATTCCTTTTGAAGGGATGACTAGATTTCAATAAAGAGTAAGTACATTTGATGTTGTTTACAATATGAGAAGGATATATCTTAGCTGCTCTACATCTTATAAGAAATAGGTGGTCATTTTTCTTGTGCGCTAGTTTCCGATAGATGCTTCCAATTTCATGGGCTAATCGAGTGCATACAGATCCATACCGTTTGTGAAGCTGTTGAAATAATGGTTCTTCTGGTGTAACTGTTGTGTGGGTTGTTGACATCTTCTCAATGATTTTAAATACTGTGCTCAAGTTCTTGACTGCTTATAAAATGTAGAAAGTTTGTAGGGGATCTTGAGAGTCAGTCAGGTTGATAAAAAACTACAATTTCTTACGCCAACGTTTCGTTCTATTTGTAGAACCTCATCAGGGCTGGAAGAACCATACACAGAAATAACTAATATGGAAATAATTGCAGAAAGGATATTTTGTATACATGTGACTTGTTGACTGAAAATGACAGATTTGGTACTATTGATTTTGTACTTGAGTGAAAAGAACAGATTTGGTAATGTAATGACTAGAAGAGAGAGAGAGAGAGAGAGAGAGAGAGCCAAAGAACAGTTAAATAATTAATCAACATACCTTGAAGGTGGTGTTTAGAAGCTAAAAAATATTTTAAAAAACGTATATATGCGTCCGGGCAAAAGTGACAGGCTAACAATGATTGACTGGATACTTAAAAAACCTACTGCGTGGAACATGGATGTTTTACAGGTGAAATGGATCTTAAGTTAAATTATGGAGTTGCTTGGTAGAAGGAAATATGTGAGAATGTAGGTACGTGTTTGTTATTTTTTGATAATGTTACAATAAATTTTACTGAGGCTCTCAATATCCGTTTTTTTATTACAACAGTTGGGTGTTTTTGAAATGTAAATGAGCTCTTTAATTTTGCGTTTTGTGCCAACATTTTCGAAATCCAGAATTGTAGCATTATCGAAATCAAAGTGGTGTCCTTTATTAATTGAGTGTTCAGTTAATGCACATGTTGTTTTGAATTGGTTGACATCAGACTTATGTCCTGAAATTCTATTTCTTAAATACTGTTTAGTTTCTCCAACGTAGGTAATGTTGCAGGTTTTGCAGGGTATGGAGTAGACTATATTGCTTTTATTCAAATTTGGAATTGGAGATTTAAGTTTGGAAAATACTAAATTATTCAGGGTTTTTTTGTTTTTGTAAGTTATTTTACCATTAATTTTATTTGAAAATGATTTAGATAATTGTTCATACAGCCCTTTAACATATACCATTCCCCTGTAGCCACAGCTAATTTGCACAGGACTGTGAGTTCCATTGTTGGTGGCAGAGGTGACAGGGGGAGACACTGAAGTGTTAGATGGATTAGTGTTGTGGGTGGGGTTATTATTTGAAGGAGAACTTAGTTGAAGTTGATTTTGATGATTAATAGAACTATTATGAATAATGGAGTTGATTAGAGTACGTGGGAAATTGTTTGTCTCTAAAATGTTCTTTACTATGTTCAAGTTTTTTTTGTGGTATTGAGGGTCACTAAGTTTAATTGCTCGATTTTTTAGATTGATAGCAGCATTGATTTTTTGACCAAGTGGATGATTTGATTTGTAGTTGAGGAACCTATCAGTTTTCAGTGGTTTTTTCCACCAATCTACATCAATACTTCCAGTTGTTTCATTTCTAGTAGTTAGTGTATCTAAGAAGGGTAGTTGTAAATTATTTTCTAATTCGATGGTAAATTGAAGTTTATTGTGATAACTATTGAACAAAGTAAGAACGGTATCTTTGGAATTTTCAGGAATAGCTAAATAAATATCGTCAACAAATTTGTATATAAATGGTAATTGAAAAGGAAGTTGGGGTATGATATGATTTAGTAATTTATTGGTAACTATATTTGCGAGAATTGGAGCGCAGGGTGATCCCATTGCAACCCCATCTTGAATAAAATAAAGTTTATCTTCATACTGGAAATATCCTTCATTTATACATAGGCCAAGAAGTTGGAGAAAGTAGTTTCTCTCAATATTGGTGTGGTTGGCCAGTATATCCCAGTTTTCCCTAATTAAAGTGTTGACTAAATCCAATGGAATGTTAGTAAAAAGGGATTGAACATCAAGAGACGCCAGAATATATCCAGGGGGTATGATTTTATCTTTAATGGAGTTGTAAAAATGAAATGAATCCTTAATATCATACTGGTCATTTGATAGATTTTTGAGGATGTTGGCTATATATTTTGCACTTTCATAAGTTGGGCTATTCACAAAGCTGACTACTGGTCTTAAGGGATTATTATCTTTGTGGGTCTTAACCATGCCATAGATTCTAGGAGGAACACTATTGTATTTTACTAGCTTTGCTTTAGTTATCATATCTATTTGGCCGGCTTTGTATAGTTTTTGAATGCAGTCATTATTTTTTGTTTGAAGACTGGTAGTTGGATTTCTCCTTCTATCAGTTAAAAGTTGGTAGGTGGTAGAGTCACTTAAAAGCTCTTCCATTTTTTGTTGGTATTCAGTTTTTTCCATTAGAACTGTACTGTTGGTTTTATCTGATTTGAGGACTAGTACATTAGGATTATTTTTTAGAAATCTTTGGGTTTTTTTAACTAATTTTTGGTGATAGTCATTTGTGTGACTGTGTTGTGATTTATGGACAAAGTTAGTTATTATATTGGTTGCAGTTGCTCGAAGTTCATCTTTTCTCAGCAGCAGATGTTGTTATAATATTCTCAACATCCGTGATAATTTGGGTCAAGGGGAGGTCTTTGATATTGTAATCTACACTGAATTTCGGACCAAGACTTAGGAGTTCTTTTGCTTCTGGTGGGACCTCTAATTTAGTGAGATTTACTAACCAATTATTAGTATTAGATTTGTCTGGTACCTTATTGTTCTGCAAGTGAATGAACTTTTGTAGTTGGGAGGTTTTGATTTCTTTGAAAATTTTTTTCATAAAATTTGGTTTGTTTGTTGATGAATATTTGGTAAGTGTGATTGTCAACCAAGTTTTTAAACTTTTCTATACTAACTTTTTGATTAGTTATGAGTTGTTTAAGTTCCCATAGACATATCTTGATTTCTATAGAAAGAAGAGCTTGTTTGAATTTATCTTAGCTGCTCTACATCTTATAAGAAATAGGTGGTCATTTTTCTTGTGCGCTAGTTTCCGATAGATGCTTCCAATTTCATGGGCTAATCGAGTGCATACAGATCCATACCGTTTGTGAAGCTGTTGAAATAATGGTTCTTCTGGTGTAACTGTTGTGTGGGTTGTTGACATCTTCTCAATGATTTTAAATACTGTGCTCAAGTTCTTGACTGCTTATAAAATGTAGAAAGTTTGTAGGGGATCTTGAGAGTCAGTCAGGTTGATAAAAAACTACAATTTCTTACGCCAACGTTTCGTTCTATTTGTAGAACCTCATCAGGGCTGGAAGAACCATACACAGAAATAACTAATATGGAAATAATTGCAGAAAGGATATTTTGTATACATGTGACTTGTTGACTGAAAATGACAGATTTGGTACTATTGATTTTGTACTTGAGTGAAAAGAACAGATTTGGTAATGTAATGACTAGAAGAGAGAGAGAGAGAGAGAGAGACAAAGTACAGTTAAATAATTAATCAACATACCTTGAAGGTGGTGTCTAGAAGCTAAAAAATATTTAAAAAAACGTATATATGCGTCCGGGTCTAAGTTCGTCATTGCAGCTGACAGGTTTGACCGTTTATTTCAAGTGGATTCCCTGGTGAGTGAAGTTATTTTCCAGTTGAATTTATCCGATAGGGAGGTAGAAGCCGATTTTGATTCAACTGCTGAGTATAGGGACAAATGGCTTGACCTCAATCAACGGAAAACTAAACTCTTCAAAGTTGAGGCACCACCCAGTGAAGATGGTTCTCAGTATACTGTATCGAATAAGAAATCACGAAGTCTAAAGTTGTTTAAACTTGAACCTAAGAAGTATGACGGTAGTCTGCATGGGTGGATTGGATTTTGGGCTATGTACAAAACTATTCACGATGATAACGACCTTGATCCAGAAGAGAAATTTCTCTACCTTTTACAGTTGACTAAGGAAGGTTCTCCAGCTAGAGAACTCCTGAACAGCTTTCCGCCTTCAGCAGAGAATTACCCTAAAGCTATTGAGTCCCTTACTAAACGTTTTGGCCGTACTGATATGTTGGTTGAACTCTATGTTCGCGAGCTTTTGAGATTGGTTCTAGTACAAGCCACTGGTAGTGCTAAACTTTCACTTAGTAACTTGTACGATCGATTAGAGACCCAATTACGAGCCCTTGAATCCTTAGGTGTAATGAAAGATAATTTCTCGAATGTATTACTGCCGCTTGTGGAATCTTCTCTTCCAGATACTGTCTTGAGACATTGGGAACGTGAACGAACCTCAAAATCACATCAAGAGGATGCACCTGGCTATCATGGTCGTCTGGATGAGTTGTTGACGTTTCTCAGCAAGGAAGTAGAAAGTGAGGAACGATTGGCGCTAGCTAAGGGTACATTTTCTGCTACTGAATCACCCAATGTAAGCAATTCTAAGTCAAGACCAGCCAAGAAGGATTCAAGTAAGGAAAATTCCATAACTTCTATACCTACTCCAACTGCTGCTGGATTGGTAAATATGAAGGGATCTCTTAATAACAAAGTGAGTTGTATATTTTGTTCTAACGCTCACTCTTCAGAAAATTGTTTGAAGGCTCATGATCTAAATTCTGAAGACATTAAGGAGAAACTCCAGAAGAATGGACGTTGTTTCCTTTGTTTCCGGAGGGGGCATAATTTAAATAGATGCAAGGCTTTTGTCAAATGTGTGATTTGCGGTTCTAAGCACAACCCTCTTCTTTGTCCAGACAGAAAAGTCCATAGTAAATTAGCTAGTGACGGAGCTGTTAAAATTGATAACAATATGTCTGCAACTAATTATTCGCCTGTTCTCCTACAGACTCTGAAAGTTAAATTAAGAGGTGAGAAAGAAACCTATGCTCGAGTGGTAATTGATTGTGGTTCTCAAAAATCCTATGCCACTCATCGTATTGTCAGTATAGTTGGATACAAGCCTATTCGTCAGGAAACATTGGTGCATGCGCTATTTGGTGGTAGTACATCAACGCCACAAGTTCACAATTGTTATAAAATAAGGCTCTCTAGTATTACAGATGACTATCATTGTAATTTTGACGTTTTAGATACCCATACCATTTGTCAAGCAGTACCTGGCCCTCCTCAAGGACCCTGGCTTTCTGAATTGAAACATAAGGGTATCCAGCTTTCTGATCAGGGAGAGGGACCAGTAGATGTTTTGATTGGTGCAGACATTGCTGGAAAAATATGGACAGGTCGTAGAGTAATTCTCAAATGTGGTTTGGTGGCTATGGAAACTGTTCTTGGTTGGACCCTTATGGGTAAGTTGGCTGAAAATGGATTCAACTATCATTCCAATGTCTCGATGTTGTGTACTGAAGCCACTGCTAGTGACCTCTGGAGGGTAGATATTCTTGGGATTGAGGACCCTGTTGAGAAGTCCTCTCGTCACCAGAGAGATCTAGCAGCCAAAGAGCATTTTCTAAAAACAGTCAAAGTTTTGGATGATGGGCGCTATGAGGTGCAGTTACCTTGGATTGAGGATCATGCACCATTACCCATCAATTTTGAAATGGCAACCAAGCGACTAAAATGAACAATAAATAAACTTCAGGCTACAGGCTCTATGAAGGATTACAATGATGTTTTTTGTGATTGGCTTCAAGATGGGATAATAGAAAAGGTGCCATTTGGTGAATGGAAAGTGGGGCATTACCTCCCTCACCGACCTGTTATTAAAGAGGGAAGTACCACTAGAATACGTCCTGTTTTTGATGCGTCGTGTCGTACCAAAGGATTTCCTTCTCTAAATCAGTGTCTGGAAAAAGGGATGAATCTAATAGAACAAATTCCAACCATTTTGTTAAGGTTTCGGATGAACAATATTGGCATCATTGCTGATATCAAGAAGGCATTTTTGCAGTTATCTGTGGCTCCAGTTGATAGGGATTTCCTGCGATTCTTATGGATTGAAGAAGACGGCAATGTGCAGATATTTAGACACAAACGTGTTGTTTTCGGAGTATCTAGTAGTCCCTTTCTTCTTGGAATAGTTATAGAACACCATTTACAGAAATTAGAAGAATTGTCAAAGTTGGGCATCATGCCATATTCACCTGATTTATTTCCTCAGCTTCACAAAAGTTTTTATGTTGACAATGTTGTGAGTAGTGTGTCTTGTCGGAACAAGGCCGCCGAATTAATTGATCAGGCCACATCAATTTTTGCAGAAGCTTGTTTTGAGTTACGTGGCTGGGAGTTTAATGACCCCAGTCTTCCTGAGAACACCCATACCCCAGTTTTAGGTTTGGTTTGGGATAGAAAGGCAGATACCCTGACTGTCAATGTTGCTGCTTTTCACGAGTTTCAGACTGACACTGTCACTCGGCGAACAATTCTTTCGGCCACCCAACGTATATTTGATCCTATTGGTGTGACATCCCCAGCAACATTGATTTTAAAACTTCTTGTTCAACGCACTTGGACTGGAGGAGGAGACTGGGATTCTGAGGTGGATTCTGATATCAGAATTCGATTTATTCAGTGGATTGAGAAAGTTAAATTTCTCAGTATTATCAAACTTGATCGATGTCTGAAACACTATATGACTGAGAATGTCAAGCTGTCATTGCATACGTTTTGTGATGCTAGCCAATCTGCTTATGCAACTGTGGTTTTCCTTCGTGTGGAATGGATGCAAAATGTATTTATTCATTTCATCAGTGCACGATCGAGAGTGGCTCCTATTAAGAAAACAACTATTCCTCGACTTGAGTTACTGGCAGCGACTCTTGGGGCAAGGCTAGCCGGTAATATCCAGAATGAACTCGCTGTCTCCAACAAGTACTATTGGAGTGACTCTACAACTGTTATTGCATGGATTCGTCGTCAGGAACCCTGGAATATTTTTGTGTTCAATAGAGTTTCAGAGATTCGCAAACTATCTGAAAGTAGCAGCTGGTATCATGTCCCTGGTATCTTTAACCCAGCTGATTTGTTGAGTCGAGGGTGTGATCATAAGCAGTTGATAGATTCATTATGGTGGGAGGGTCCACCATGGTTAAAGCTTCCTTCAGAGGAGTGGCCTATGCAAATACCAGATTCTTTCGATGAGGAAGAAGTTATGGAAGAAAGGAAGAAGATTACTGTTGTGGCTATTGCACAGGACTCTTCTATCTTATGTTCGCAGATCTTAACCCATAAATTTACTCAGTATTACCGAATTATCAGAGTCATTGGATGGATCATAAGATTTCTTTTCAACAAATTTTCGAAGAAGTCAACGTTTTCAGGACCTTTATCTGTTATGGAGATTTCCAGAGCCGAGAGGGTCGTGCTGAGAATAATTCAGGACGAGTCATTTGATGGAGTAAAGGATCGAAAATTGCTCAAATTAAAGCCTCATTTGGATTCTGCCGGGCTAATTAGATTGCGTACCAAAATTTGGGCACGGAAGGATTCCGAAGATTTTCGAGCTCCATATATTCTACCTTCTGACCACATCTTAGTAGAGAGACTCATGATGGATACTCATATTCGGAATGGACATGTTATAGGTCAAGGGCTTCTCAATGTTCTTCGTGAAAGATATTGGATTATACGTGGTAGACAGGCTGTGAAACGGATTCCCTCCAAATGTTTGAGCTGCCAACGTGTGACAGCTAAATCTTTTGATGCTGAAACACCCCCTTTACCAGAGAGCAGGGTAAGAGATGCATATGTTTTTGAAGTCACAGGTACTGATTTTGCAGGTCCATTGTACTTGAAAAATGGTGATAAGGTGTGGATTTCTATATTTACCTGTGCAGTGTACCGAGCTGTCTATTTTGATATTGTGACTGCCCTTTCTACAGAAGCGTTCATGCTCGCTTTCCGACGATTTATTTCTCGTATGGGAAGACCAGCACTGGTCTATAGTGATAATGGTACCAATTTTAGGGGTTATACAACACCTTCTGTGCCATCGATTGGAATGAAGTGGCTTCCATCAGTTCAATTGACAGAATTGAATGGAGATTCAATCCGCCCAGTGCTCCTTGGTGGGGTGGATTTTGGGAGAGGATTGTAGGAATATTGAAGGTGCATCTGAAGAAGATATTAGGAAGAGCTTCTCTCACATTAGATGAACTCACAACTGTAGTATGTGAATGTGCTGCCTTCATCAATGCTCGCCCTATAACATATGTTTCTGATAACGCATCCGATCCTGTGCCAATTACACCTCAAATGTTTTTAAGTGATATTAGAGAAACAGGTGTTCCTGATTTTGACCACATTGATTCTGTTCATTTGGGAAAACGATTCCAGCGACGCAATGAGACCAAGGAATGTCTGCGACTACGTTTTAGGACTGAATACCTTGGTCAACTTAAACTCTCTTCAAACTCTTCCAAGAATACACGTAAGCCCATGGTGGGAGAATTGGTGCTTATTGGTTCTGATAACAAGAAACGAATTGACTGGCCCCTTGGAATTGTAGAGGAGTTAATGATAGGTCCTGATGGTAACTGCCGGGTAGTGAAGTTGAGAACTACTGATGGCCCCATGTTACGGGCAATCCAGAAAATATACCCATTGGAGATTTCACCAGTTGGAGACTCAGGATTGAGTGAAGTGTCAGAGTCTACGAAGGACCTGAACCCTCTAGGAGATGATGAAAACGTACACCCTACATCAGAAGATGACTCAGATGAAGTTAAAGCTCCAGACCTCCCGTCTCTTCAGAAGCAATCTATTTGTGTGGCAAAAACTCGTTGTGGTCGTGAAGTCAAGTTACCAGTCAAATTTCGCGATTAATCTGTTAGTGTGTTCTATGGTTCTTGTAATTGATTTTTGAAAGTTTCAACATTTTGTATTCTGCAAATTTTGTTCTTGAATTGTGTTAATGTAATCTGTTAAAGTGGGGCAACATTAGTTTTTTAATGTATAATTATTCTTTATGTAGACAGATTTCTAAATAGTACAACTATCGAGTGAACTGTAATTTTACAATTGTATTGCGAGTTAGTCAATTTGAAATTTAAGTTCAGTTATACAATGAAGAATGTGTCACTATTTCTTGTGTTTTTCAAACCATAGGGTTGAGCCATTTTCCAACGTCTCAAGGTGGGAGTATGTTGTTTGAAAAAATGATTTGACAAACAGTCAGTAGGTGGTAGAGTTTTCTCACCTTGTTTCCATGTTTTCGTGATCCATGTTGCACTAAGCCGAATGTTTTGATTATAATGCCCTTAGGACCGCGTTGTTGTCACTCGAGGAAAAATATGTGCTCCACACTTTTTCATTGTTGGTTATAAAATGTAATAGTTCTCTTTGTCTTCTGAAATACAGTGCTATTATTCTTTAAATTCGCAAGTATTCTTTCGTTTCTTTATTCTGAGTGTCTCAGTAACCTTTCGGACCCTTTTTTTTCGTCAAGTCTATTGTTTTATTTGACAGAATACTTAAAAAACCTATTGTCCTTTATTAATTGAGTGTTCAGTTAATGCACATGTTGTTTTGAATTGGTTGACATCAGACTTATGTCCTGAAATTCTATTTCTTAAATACTGTTTAGTTTCTCCAACGTAGGTAATGTTGCAGGTTTTGCAGGGTATGGAGTAGACTATATTGCTTTTATTCAAATTTGGAATTGGAGATTTAAGTTTGGAAAATACTAAATTATTCAGGGTTTTTTGTTTTTGTAAGTTATTTTACCATTAATTTTATTTGAAAATGATTTAGATAATTGTTCATACAGCCCTTAACATATACCATTCCCCTGTAGCCACAGCTAATTTGCACAGGACTGTGAGTTCCATTGTTGGTGGCAGAGGTGACAGGGGGAGACACTGAAGTGTTAGATGGATTAGTGTTGTGGGTGGGGTTATTATTTGAAGGAGAACTTAGTTGAAGTAGATTTTGATGATTAATAGAACTATTATGAATAATGGAATGATTAGAGAGAGAGAGAGAGAAAATGTTCTTTACTATGTATCCAAGTTTTTTTTGTGGTATTGAGGGTCACTAAGTTTAATTGCTCGATTTTTTAGATTGATAGCAGCCTTGATTTTTTGACCAAGTGGATGATTTGATTTGTAGTTGAGGAACCTATCAGTTTTCAGTGGTTTTTTCCACCAATCTACATCAATACTTCCAGTTGTTCCATTTCTAGTAGTTAGTGTATCTAAGAAGGGTAGTTGTAAATTATTTTCTAATTCGATCGTAAATTGAAGTTTATTGTGATAACTATTGAACAAAGTAAGAACGGTATTGTAAGCCCCTATTGAATACCCGACCAACGGTCGACAGCTTTAAGAGCTATTAAAGAAGAGAATGTGAAAGTAAAGTTAAGGCAAATGACCTGATGGGTCGTTGACTCCTATTGGGCTTAGTAAACAACCTGAATCCAGTACTACTCTGCAGGGAACAGGTAGAGAAATGATCAACGAATTCACAAACACGTGGTTTATTAACCAGTAAAACATACGATACAAAAAATATGAAATAATAACAGTAAATTGGTAAATTCGAATAAATCACCTTAAATTTAACGTGCCTCGACAAATAATAAAAATAGGTACACGATTGTTGAGAATGCAATTCTAGCAAGGTTAAAATAAGTAACGTTATTCTCAATAAACTTTAGGAACTTGGCTGGAATTAAGATGTTCGAAAATAGTGATATTACAATAAACCGTGAAGCGGAAAAAGAGATGACAAGCAAGCGTTATCCTAATGGACCGCACCCTGAAGGGGTTTAATGTTAAGAACCTATTTGCAGCAGGGAGTATTATAACTTGATTGACACTACCTTAAGTGATGGAGGTACAGGCCTGACTTGACTAGTTATACTGGGTTCGGCGT